>OY728142.1:987950401-988550401 GCA_963277665.1 Viscum album
TTCACCAAGCTTCAACGCTTTTCACCCGTGCTGGTGGGTGATGAGACGTTGAGAGACAGACGTTTTGAGGATGGTCTTCAGTATGAAATCTGACCACTGGTGAATGTCTTTAGGTTACCTACTGTACACGCTATTGTGAACCAGGCACTGATCACAGAGAGGAACCTTCGAGAATCTAGTGGTGTGGGCCAGGGTGGTTCAGCACCAGTTACTGGTACTAAATCTGCTGGCAAGAGGAAGAGACAGGCAGACTTCTCTCAGGGCGGCAGTACCAGTCAGAAGAATGCTTTAGGTGGCCAGGTTATGTGCTACCAGTGTGGTAGAGAGGGTCACAAGAGGCTACAGTGTCCATGAGACCCAGTGGAGTGCCGATCTTGCAGTAGGATGGGTTATCTGTAGTGCTTTTTCAGGTCATTTCCACCGATGGCTAGTGAGAGGGGTTCTGTGCAGACTCCGCATGTGGGAGCAGTACCAGTGGCTTCTTACCAGTCGGGGAACTGGAGTACGTCAGGGCGTGTAGGCAGAGATGGTGGTCGTTTCCATGGTAGCCAGACACCAGGATCTCAGAGACAGCAGGGCGGGACAGGTTAGGGTAACCAGGCTGTGTCATAGGGCCGCGACACTGGGAAGACATATGCAGTGCAACAGACCCAGCATGAGCAGGATCCCAGACCCTCTACAGTTAGAGGTACTATTTTAGTAGCTTTTGTTTTATCTTTATTACTTTTCGATACGGGTTCTACACATAGTTTCATATTTGTGCCCATTGTGGAGAGCCTTGGACTCTATGTTTCTACTTCTTCTGATATCATGACGCTAGACACTCCGTTGGGGACTAGAACGGCTGGTGTGCGTCAGTGCAAGGAGTTCCCCCTTGAGGTTGGTGGGTGTAAATTTCTTTTAGACCTCTATGTCTTAGAGATGACGAGCTATGACGTCATTCTCGGAATAGACTGGTTGGTTCCCTTTCGAGCCTTTGTAGACTGCTATCATCGCAGGGTGCATTTCACATCACCAGAGAGTGGAGAGTTTCTATACAAGGGTGAGTGGGATGTTCAGGCAAGTCGAGCTGGACTAGAGCATCGTGGGAGAGGTGGAGTCACAGCCCAGATTGCGAGCTTATATCTGGATGATCATGGGACTTGTCAGACGGATTTCCCTCCAGTGGTTGATCGTTTCAGGGATGTCTTCCCAGACAACTTTTCATGTCTTCCTCCAGAGCGTGAGGTAGATTTCTCTATTAATATAGTTCCTGGAGCAGCACCGGTGTCCATTCCTCCTTATAGGATGGCCACGCCGGAGTTGTAAGAGCTCAAGAGGCAGTTAGAGGAGTTACAGGCAAAGGGGTTTATCCGACCCAGTACTTCTCCATGGGGATCGCCGGTCCTTTTTGTGAAAAAGGCGGATGGTACCCTCATACTTTGCATGGATTATCGAAAGCTGAACCAGTTGACGGTTAAGAACCGATATCCCTTACCAAGGATTGATGATCTTTTTGATCAGCTTCATAGAGCATGAGTGTTCTCGAAGATTGACCTGAGATCAGGATATCATCATCTGCGCGTGAGACCATCTGATATACCTCTCACGGATTTCCAGAGTAGGTATGGTCTATATGATTATATGGTTATGCTGTTCGGACTCACGAATGCGCCAGTAGTTTTCATGGCTCTGATGAATCGTGTGTTCCATCCGTATCTTGATTCTTTTGTGGTAGTATTCATGGACGACATCTTGTTGTACTCTCACACTCGACATGACTATGACACCCATATTGAGATCGTATTGAGTACACTGAGGGAGCATCGGCTATATGCTAAGCTCTCAAAGTGCCACTTTTGGATGGACCAGATTCACTTCCTGGGTCACATCATCTCTGAGGAAGGAGTTTCAGTAGACCCATAGAAGGTAAGAGTAGTGGTTTCCTGGGAGCATCCTAAGAACGTGTTTGAGATACAGAGTTTCTTAGGGCTAGCTGGTTACAACAGATGTTTCATACAGGACTTCTCCCACTTAGCATCACCATTGAAAGGTCTGACTAGGAAGGGTCTGAAGTTCTTTTGGTCAGAAGCTTGCGAGATAGCTTTTCAGGACCTGAAGGGAAGGTTGACATTAGCATCGATCCTGATACTCCTAGATCCGGGGAAGATCTATAAAGTTTACTGTGATGCATCAAGTATTGGGCTGGGAGCAGTGTTGATGCAGGGCGACTGAGTTGTTGCGTACGGGTCTCGGCAGTTAAGGCCACGTGAGAGGAATTACCCGACGCATGATCTCGAGTTAGCTGCAGTTGTACATGCGTTGAGTTTTTTGAGACATTATCTATTGGGGGAATATTTTGTGGTTTTTACCGACCACAAAAGCCTCAAGTATACCTTTACTCACCGTGACTTGAATCTAAGGTAGAGAAGGTGGGTTGAGTACCTACAATCCTTCGATTTTGAGCTTGTCTATACACCTGGTAAAGGTAATGCAGTAGTTGATGCACTGAGTGGGAAGACTCAGATACAGGCAGTGCAGGAGGCCAACGGTGAGTGGTATCTCATGGCTTTGTTCTCTGAGATTCATCTAGAGGTACATGACAGTCAGGGGCAGACTTATCTTTCATCTTTAGCTGTGAATTCTACCATCCTGGATAGAGTAAGGATGAGACATATATTTAATCCAGAAGGCCTAGTTCTACGGGATTCGGTGGCAGGTGAGGACCCTTCTCCTGTTTGGACGATAGGCGACGATGAGGTTTTGCATTTCCATGGACGAGTATGGGTTCCAGGGGATATACGCAAAGAGCTGATGTGAGAGTTTCATGCTTCATCTTGGGCAGTTCATCCCGAGGTTACCAAGATGTACCGAGACTTGAGACGTCAGTACTGGTGGCCGGGTATGAAGAGAGATGTAGCTAGTTTTGTTACTAGGTGTTCCACCTGTCAGCAGGAGAAGGCGGAGCATCAGAGACCAACTGGAATGTTACAACAGTTACCCATTCTGGAGTGGAAATGGGATGATATCGGGATGGATTTGGTGACTAGTTTGCCGAGGTCACCTTGTGGAAATGATGTCGTGTGGGTTATTGTGGACAAACTCATGAAGGTAGCACACTTCTTGCCGATCAAGGAGACCTTCAGTGTTGACGAGCTCAGAAGGATGTATATCCGAGAGATCGTACGTCTTTATGGGGTCCCTCCTTCTATCGTTTCTGATAGGGACTCCCGCTTCACGTCTCGTTTCTGGCAGATTTTTCAGAAGGCACTGGGTACACAGGTGATTCTGAGCACAGCCTACCACCCCCAGACCTATGTCCAGTCAGATCGTACGATACAGGTGCTATATGACATGTTGCGTGCATGCATCCTAGACTTTGGGGGCTCTTGGGAGAATCATATACCCTTAGTCGAGTTTTCCTATAAAATAGCTTCCAGGAGACTATTGAAATGGCACCATACGAGGTTTTATATGGTAGGCCATTCCATTCACACTTGTGCTGGATAGTGGCAGGTGAGGCAGCTTTACTGGGGCCACAGCTCGTGCAGGAGACTTCTACACAGGTCCAGTTGATTCAGAAGCTGATGGCTACCACACAGTCTCATCAGAAGTCTTATGCTGATTGCCACAGATGACCTTTGGAGTTCGTGGTCGGGGGTCAGGTTTTTCTACGTGTTTCTCCGAGGCTGGGACACAAGTGGATTAGGAGATAGGGTAACTTTCACCGCGGTATGTGGGGCCATTTGAGATTCTGGAGAGAGTCGGGCTGGTTGCTTATTGGTTGCGGTTACCATAGCGGTACCGAGCCATGCACGACGTCTTCCACATATCTCAGTTGCGTCGCTATCATTCAGACCCGTCTCACGTCTTTCAGCCTGAGGAGGTTGAGATGGAGGCAGATGTGTCCTTTGAGGAGCATCTGATTCGTATCGTTGACAGGAGCACGAAGGTTCTCCGAGGCCGGTCAGTTCCTCTCGTACGGGTTCTATGGCAGCATGGCCGAGTGTAGGACGAGACCTGGGAGTGGGAGGCTGACATACGTGCTCAGTGGCCGGAGTTTTTCGCGGCTATATCTTATCCACCCTTGGAAGGGAAATTCGGGTACGAATTGCTATAAGGGGGAAAGTTTGTAAGAACCTAGTTCTTATCTTTGAGGTACGGGCTTCTTCTTTTCTCTTTTCCTCAAGTGTTTTTAATAAAATATGGAAAATGGGGGAAATCCTAAATTTTGGAAGTACACGCCGTGTACTTATAGCCGTGTATGGATGAGTACATGGGGTGTGTAGCCATGTCAGTGATGAAGGGTGTAGGAACCGACTACACACCGTGTAGTGGTCCTTTACAAGCCGTGTAGTCAGTCGGCAGGCCAAACAGTAAGGCGGTGGAACAGCCGCCAGCTGGGCGACAGTACACACCGTGTACTCAGAAGTACATGTCGTGTACTCATGTCGACGGGTGAACAGTATGGTGGTGCTGCTAGAGGAACAGTTAAATGAAGGAAGTACACGCCGTGTACTTTTTTTTTCTTAAATCAGGCAGCCTCCTCCCATGTTCACAAGGAAGGCTTAGAAACGGAAGAAGGAGCGGGAGTGGACGGCCGGACCTTTGGAGATCCACCGATCGAGCGTCTGGAATCTGATTCCGCCTTGGACGATCTCGTTGGAACCGTGCGGGTAAGACCTATCTTCTCCTAGTGTGTTTCTTACCAATAATTCTCCCAACGGGATTTATTTGAGGTTAAGTGAGTTTTGTTCTTCGTCAGATCTACGTCGTTCTTAGGCGTTTCTGGAGTCGACATTCGGGTATACCGCTCGTTGGCGTATAAGGTAGGTGGCTTAGTGTTAATTTTTCCAAATTCCATGTGTTTTGTGCGTTTTTGTGCCACAAACCATGTTGGGGTCTCGTTTGGCTAAGGTTGTTGCTATATTAAACACCTAGAATTGATTATGTATTTAATTATGTTATTAAAATGCTGGTTGGGATCGTTGCTTGGATCCGAAACTACCTCGTGGGTGTGTTCCACTGTTTATCCATTTGGCCAGGATACCCAAGGGTATGCCTTAAAAGTAGTAATTGTATAATTTCCTAAAGAGGAATTGCTTCTTTACTTCATACTTACATATTGGGCATGTCCCATTTACCTGTTAGCCTGAGGGCAGTGTTGTGATTATCCTGTGGGCATTATTCTACTTATCCTGTGGGCAACTTCTTCTGTGCCTGTGGGCAGATGATTCTGTGCCTGTGGGCAACACTAAATACACTTGTGGGCAATATCCGTGTGCCTGTGGGAAAATTCCTGTGTTGGTTTCTATTTACCCGAGGGTGGGAGTTTACCTGTCTGGGGAAATTTGGTTGTTTACTTAGAATATTCACTGTGGTGGTATTTTAAATTAAATGACTAAAAAGAATATTAAAATGGAAATATAACTGGTTGAGTTAGTTACTTTTCATTACTATTTACCTTACTACATTTGACCATTGCTTACTGTTGTTGCATGCTCACACGCAGTTGGGAACAGGCCTTTGGTGGATGCCTACTGGGAATTTATTTCTCACACCCTGTTTGGGTCACGCTTTTCGGCCCAAACAGATTACATTTCTGCAGGTGTGGATAGGGAAAAGAGTCCCTATATAGGTACTTGACTCTTGCTGAGGAGTAGGAGGGCATGGGACCGAGCCTGGGCTCGCGATGCCGCTGCCAGCTGTTTGCTTTGTTTTACTGTACCCTGCTTTTGGTTGTACTGTATTGATGTATAACATGTTCTTGCTGTTTTCTTAGAACTTGAGACATGTAGCATCATTATTTATCTACTATTGGTTATATCCACTGCTGTTGTTATTTCAGTTGTGTATGGTTTACTGCTTTCGCTGTTTGATGTATGTTTTATTCTGTATTCCGTTGCGCTACACTTTGACAAATGAGGGCATAGTTTCCCCGCTATTAGACATGGGCCCTCGCTTCTAGTCAGCAGCCTCTGGCGTTTGGGGAAATGCTCTTGAGGTCATGTGGAGAACCGGGTTCAGGGCACCTATTGCGTGGCACCCGGGACCGGGACGTTACAGTCATCGCATCCATGGGCACTCGAATTTTCCCCCATACATGGGTTATCTGATCACATGCAGAAGATTGTTACCAAGTCCCAATAGATCCTAGTCTCTATTATACCTTTCCCAAATATTACAGTAATGGAAAATAACAAAAACCTAATCCTATGAAACAACTTTGTAACATCCCCTGATCTGACACTCTCTCACATGGCCAAATCAGGTTGGTTACAGGACCTCAAGCATGCCTCCCCATACACCCAAGGCTACTAACTAGTAGTGGGGGTGTCAAGAATATAGTGGGAAGACTATACCCCTGGTATAAAGTTACAATATAGTGAAAATAAATAATAATAATAAATATCATATTAATCGTAATAGAAGAAACAGTACAATATAAAAATGAAGGTAAAGGATGAACCAATTAAATCAAATAATGAATAGATTAATATTTGGCTGGAATGTATCTAAATATAAAACTGAAAGTAATATAGATAAAAGACCATGCTGAAAAAAATAACTCAATAACCTCGGTCCTAAATCCCTAGTCGGTCCTATCTTCAAGCTTCAAACCATCCAAAAATCAATAATCAATTTCAAGGTCCCTTTACCTTTCCCAAACCTTCATCCATGTAATCTTCTCAGGTACCAGATGGTGGCTCGAATAAGGTGTGAGTAAAAATCAATAGGTTGACACCACCATGTTTAAACAAAACTGATCTGATAATAAGTGCATGTAATAAAGCGAGAAATATGAGTATTAATTAACTAATTAATATAATATAAAAATCAACCTACTTCAGCACCATAAAATCTTTGAGCATGTAATAAAACCATGCCAACCATAACCACATTCATGGAATAATCACATAACCGGGAATTTTCCTCTGTATAAGCATTCTAGTATAACTGGTCCAAGCCCACTATATTGGCATTTTAGCACCCAGTCCAAACCCTATATATAATAATTTCATCATAATTGGGACAATCCCTCTATATAATCATTTCAGCATCTGGGGAAAGCCCTCTATATAAGCATTTCAGCATATGAACCAAGCCTTCTATATAATAATTGCAACATGAATCAAAACTCAAATCATAATGGAAATAAAAACACAACATCATATCATAAGCGAGAATGGATAATTCTTCCAGTTAACATTTTCCATTCAATAACCCATTTATTTATGAACTTATATGTCATTGTCATGCCAGTTTGCACACCCAATTGTTATAAAATTATCACCAGCCATTTCAATAATCAATTTACCCATTCTTTAAGTTGAATCTATCATAAGTAATCACCTGAGGTATCATGTCATTCTAAATCATACTTTAATTCATTAGCCAATTCATTATTAATCTAGGGTAGGCTCACCCTATGGGTCGCCACAAAACAGGTCTCAACACGATTGGATCCAAAGGGATCCAAGTAGTAATCCAACACATGTTTTATCATCATCAATTAATCAATTAATTAATATGCATGTTTTTTTTGTGCAATTGCATAATATCTCACATACTGGAATAATAGAAATGGACCATAGGGTTTGGTTTTAGAACACCTACCTTTATCCAGTTATCAAACAACACTTCCAATAGGTGATGCTAATAGAAATGATGTTGAAGAAGATCACAAGAATAAACCTATATCACACAAGATCAAGATCAACACCAAAAATGATCATGGTTAAGAGATTCCACCACCACGATAGAGAGAAATGGAAGAGGACGAAAACCAAATAAAAACAGCTTAGTAGGAGTCAAATGCTTAGTAGAGATGTCCAAAAGGGAAGAATGCACTCAAAAATCATCTAGAGTTACCTAAGTCTCGATAGGGGAGGGTTTCATGTGAAAAAAAAAATGAATCATATGCACATCATGGATTTAAAACTACTGAGCCCAAGAAATACATGGCATGTAATCCTTTTACATTGTGTATTTCCTAAATTATGAGTTATGCTGAAAAACATGTTGCCTCGGGTTAAAATAACCATGACCAAACATTATGTAATGTGAACCAATTTCCCATCATATATTCATCTCACTTCATGAACCCATTTCAAGGAATATTCCTAGCGACAATTACACATCGTGTAACATATACACAGTGTGTAAATGTCCTGCAGACATATTTAATCCCAACTTCTGTAGAAGATCTCAAACCACCTCCAAATCCTTCTAAACTCGCGGATAACCCTCGTAATCCCATTTAACATGTTTTTACCCAGACTCCATTAACTTAAACAACAAACACCCCTGAAATTTAGGTTATTTTCCCTAGAAATTTATCTCTATTCCCAAAAAGAGACTTGGTCTATAAAAACCCAGTTCTTAGAGGTATGGGCTTCTTTTCTTCTTTTTTCCTTTGAGTTTTTTGAGAAAACAGGGGAAATCTATACATGTACGGAATCATACTGTCACACAGCCTGATTTAGGGTTACACATAATGTAATCCGAAGTACACTCCATGTAGTTTTGGTCGTGTGTGATGGAAATACACGATGTGTTGTCATGTCAGCAATTAAGAGAGAGAAAAACCAATTACATGTAGTGTACTTCCTAGTACACACCTTGTAGTCATGTCGATAGGTCTTAAAAAGTATTTCGGTGAAATTCAGCTACCAAATGAACAATTAAATAATATACACGCCATGTATATGGACTTAAATGCCATGTATTTTGTGTTTTTCTCTTAAAATAGGCAGTAGCCTTGTTCTTCTATCATTTGGACATGGGTTTCATTGGGTGGATGAACAAGAAACACTAGGATTCTTTCCTTCTCTTATTTCATCGTCTGGAATCCAATTAGAACACCATCAGATCCATTGGAATCTTCTCAGTGAGTGCTCAATTCCTATTGAACCATTATGGGTGAGTTTTTCTCTAGAATGAGTTATTTAAGGTTGAGTGGATATTCTTGTTTTGTAGATCCACGCCATTCTATCTTGAATTGGAGGTCAAGGATGGACAAGGAGAGTCATACTACGATGAGGTAGTTAGTCTTATGCCTCTCATTAATTTTTTAAATGTTTATATATTTCATTGTGTCATGTTCCCATGTTTAGGGTGTCTCCTTGAAAGTAAATTGATCCTTATTATTACCTAATGTTGTTATGGTAAATAATTCAATAAACTAAAGCATATCTAGCTTTGTTGTTTGATTAAGGGCCACCTCGTGGGTGAATTTCCCTCAAATAATTATTATTTAGCCATTTCAGCCTAGGATGTCTATGGGAATTATTTCATTTACCTTGTTGGGTTGTTTAAAATTAATTTGGTTATTATATGGAATTACAATTTTGATAAAATTGTGAGTGTTTTGATTATGGATTTGGGATTGTGATTTCCCCTTTTCCTATGTAGTGGTTTTTCTTGTTTAAGAAAGATGGAATGTTTTTATTTAATTTTAATGATTAAATGGTAAATATAATTGGGTGACACATGGTTTCAGATTATAACACCGTGAAAAGACTCGAATGAATGTTGTACCTTACACCTTTAGTGACACTTGGGTTTAGCTTAGAATGCCATGGATGAACTCGAGAGGCTTTTGAGTTATTTGTCATTAGTGAAACTTGGGCCCCCTAGTAGGACCACCAAGGATGGACTAAATTGAAATGATATTATACTAAACCAAGAGTGAAACTTTGGGGATCCCTTGTAAGAACACTGAGGATGGACTCACATGAACTTATACCAACATCTAGAGTGACACTTAGGTCTCCCATGTAGGACCACTGAGAACGGACTCACAGGATTTCGATAGAATTTCACCTGAAGTGATACTTTAATTCTAACTTGTAATCTCAAGAATAAACTCAATTTATAATTAAATAATAGAATGTAATGAATTGTGACATGTCTGTTAAGCCAAATCACAAGCTTGGATTTAGTCTTCACTTACTTGTTTAAAAGGTCTTATGAGACTTCTGTTGTTCTTACTTTGCTACGGGGAATGTCAGGCTTAGGAAAAATTCTAATACTTAAATATCTTAGGTAATTGAATTTCTAATAGACATAATGAACTCTATAAATTAATTCTAGTACTTGTAGGATTGTTAACTTTTGAGTACCTCCTAATTTACTACATTTCACTATTGTACAATACTATTGTATATACTCACTGACAGATTGGAACAGACCTTAGGTGGTTGCCTACTAGGATTTATTTATCACACCATGTTTGGTCATGTTTTTGGTCCCAAAAAGTCTATATTTATGTAGGTGTTGATAAGGTTAAGGGCCCTTTTCAAGCACTTGATTGCTTCTTATGAGCAGGAGAGCATGGGACCAAGCCAAGGCTTTTGATGTTGTTGAGTTTTATTTTGTGTTACTGTACTTTGGTATTATATTATACTTGATTAAAGTGTATCCTTTTTTTACTGTTTTCTTAGAACATATGACATGTTGCATCATTTTTATATGATATGACTCCTTTTTATCTTCATCTTTCATTCTCCCATTGTTTACTTCAATTTCATGTTGTTTATTGATTCCACTATTGTTATTATTTATTCTACTATGTTACACCCTAATAATGAGGGAATATTGTCCCCACTATCACATATTAGGTCATCGATACAAATCGGTAGCCTATGGTATTTGGGTAAATGCGCTTGAGGCCATGTGGCCAATTGGGTACGGGGCACCTTTAGTGGCATCCAGACCCATTACATTACAATCAGAGGTGTTTCTTTTCTAGTTTTCTTTATTATTAGGTTATGATATAAAGTATATGGAATTTGGTAATTAGTTGTGCCCGAGAGTAGCTCCCCCATGTAAAGGGGAAATCCAAATTACCTTGAATTAAATTATGATTTTGGATTTTGATCTATTACAGTTGATTCGATTTCACCATTGGGTGACGCACTTGTTTTGTGATGTTATTATTGATATTATTATGGTTCTATTTTGTTGGAACCCGATGATATGATGGTATTCCATCTCATTCATCATATAGTTACTTGTTAGAAATCACATTACATGTATACATTCCATGCCATTTAGGGAGCATTACTGATTGCATGTTGTTGTGATAGATATCATGCTAGAGATACATATTGTTATGAAAGTACCTTGATAGTTATGCCTACTATTGTGATATGTATATTGGTGTGTGAGATGGTTCGATTGGGATGGACAACAAGCTTTTATTCCTAATGTGTACGGGCCCTCTTGGATCAGAATTCTGTGGATCATGTTTTGTCCATGTGATACAGATTATGTAGTTATGATCTGTATGTGGATGCCAAACTTTGATTCGTGGGGAGTATGGGCCCCCACAGATTGGAAATTGGCATACCACTAGTTCGTTTTTTTTCTTAACAGGGGTTTTCTGGGAAATATGGAGTTTATGTCTGGAAAAACCTAGTTTACATGGCATGTTGTTTAACCTAACATGTCATGTGTTCTTACTATTCAGGGAAGATGGTGTTCTAAGTTTTAATATATGCATGTCATGTACCATATGTACATGCCATGTGGTAACTGACTGTGTATCCGGCTATGTGAGATGGAACATGGGATAGTGGGTTTTGCAAGTACACAATCGTGTATTTTTGGTACATGCTGTGTGGGCTCACTCAGGCAGAACTCGTGTGAATCTGGCCATGTGGGAGTACAAGGCTAGGATGGAGACTTGTGTACACACTGTGTATGATTTTTAAATGCCACATGGTCCTTTTTGGAAAAAAATTGAGGGTCTTTTCCTATTTTGTTTTTGCACTCTTGAATGGAAAACCTTGACAATGAGCTCAAATTGAGACATTTTCTTGACCATGCAGAGTCATGCCACCATGAGGACCTCAATATGTACGCCAGGAAAGTGGCGATAATCATACCCCAGAGGTGGTAGTCCATGGGGTACCAATGGATCCTCTTGATGTACCAGTCATGGGACCATCTGTTATACCAGATGCAGGTGTAGATGCACAATTCTGTGAAGGCTTTATGAGGTTTATGCAAACTTTTCAAGGAACACTACAGCCTACAAAATCTATGGCAGAGCTAACATGAGTGTTCCAGCAACAGCATCCACATACTTTCTCAAGGGATGGTGGATCACAGGCTACATAATCATGGATGTAGATCATTCTTTCTATCTTCGATCACTTGTAGATTCCTCTTGAGAGGAGGGTCAAGCTCGTGACATATATGTTGCGTGATTCTTCTAAGAGATGGTGGGATGTTATCACTCGGGCTGGGCGTCATCAAGATATGACATGGGAATAATTTCATGTGGCCTTATATGATTATTATTTTCCCAAGGTGTTCAGGGCCGGCCTATCCCAGGAGTTCATGCACCTGGAGTAGGGAACATTGTTAGTTATGGACTATTATGTCTAGTTTACTGAGCTTTAGAATTTCCCACCTATTATGATGAGTGATGACGTATCAAAAGCTAGAAGATTTGAGTATGGTCTCAGGTTCAACATAAGATCATTGCTTAATGTCTTTATGTTTCCTTCAATCTCTGCTATCATGAATCAGGTTCTGATCACTGAGTGAAATCTATGGGAAGCTAGTGGTGCAAGCCAGGGAGGTTCGGCACCGATTTATGGTATTGTATCTACCGGTAAGAAGAAGTGTTGTCTCGAGTTCTCTCTCACTAACAGTATCAGTCAGAACCATTCTTCCGGTAATCAGGTGAGGTGATACCAGTGCGGTAGGCCAGGGCATACGAGGACTCAATGCACAACGGATCCAGTTGAGTGTTGAGCTTGTGGTAGGATGGGCCATCTACAACACTTCTTCAGGACATTTCCACCAGTGGCTAGCCAGAGGGGTTTTTCACCGACTTCGCATTAAGGATTAGGGTATCTAACTTCTCCTCATATAGGTAACTAGAGTACGTTAGGGTGTTTAGGATGAGGTGGTGGTCGTGACCATGGTATCTAGAAACCAATATCTCAGTGACAATAGGGAGGGTCAACTCAGGATAGCCAGGTTGTGTCACAGGGTTGTGGTACAGGACAGACATATGTAGTTCAACATATCCAACAGGATTAGGATCCCAGACCTTCTACTATCATAGGTACTATTCTAGTCATATCTATTTTATCTTTTTCACTTTTCAACAAAAGGTGTTATCATAGTTTCATATCAGTTTCTATTGTAGAGATCCTTGAGCTCTATGTTTTTACTTTTGACAATGTTATGATGATATACACTCTGTTAGGAATAAGAATAGAAGGTGTGTGTCAGTGTAAGGAGTGCCCCCTTGAGGTTTGTGGGTGCCACTTCTTTTGGTATCTCTATGTCTTGGAGATGACAAGATTTGATTTCATACTAATAATGGACTGTTTGGACTCCTTTCAATCCTTTATTGATTTCTATCATCGCAGGGTGAGTTTTACGTCACCAAAAGGTGGATTGTTTCTATATAAGAGAGAATGGGATGTCCATGTGAGTCTATATGGACCCAAGAATCATGGTTTGGGAGTAATGATTGCCCAAATTGAGATTTTATATCTGGATAACCAGGGAACATGTCTGGAAGTTTTCCCTCCAATGGTTGATAATTTCATGGATGTTTTCCTAGACGACTTATCAGTATTACCTATGGTCATAGAGGTGGAGTTCACTATCAAGCTAGTTCCAGAAGCTACACCGGTATCCATTCCTCCTTACAAGATGGCTACGATGGAGTTTCAAGATCTCAAGAGGCAATTGGAAGATTTTGAAGGTTAGGGTTTTATCTGAACTAGTACTTCTCCTTGGGGTTCACCGGTCCTTTTCACAAAAAAGGTGGACGGTTACCTTAGGCTATGTGTGGACTATCAAAAACTGAAGTAGTTAACGGTTAAAAACTGATATCCCTTGCCACGGATAGATGACCTATTTGATCATCTTTGAGGAGATTGAGTGTTCTCAAAGATTTACTTAAGGTTGGGATATCATCAGGTACATCTTAGACCTGCAGACATACTTCGTACATACTTTCTTAGTAGGTATAGACTATATAAGTACCTGGTTATTCCGTTTGGTCTCATGAACGTGCTAGTATTTTTCATGGTGTTGATGAACTGGGTGTTCTATCCTTACCTAGATTATTTTGTGGTGGTTTTCCTGGATGATATTTTAGTGTATTCTCACAATCGACACAATCATGCCAAACACCTTGATATAATTTTGAATACATTGAGAGAGCATTAGTTATATTCTAAGCTCACAAAATGTCACTTCTAGATGGATCAGATTCACTTCCTAGGTTACATCATCTCAAAGATATGAGTATTAGTGGACCTATAGAAGGTGAGAGAAATAGTTACCTGGGAATATCCCAAGAATGTTTATAAGGTGTGGAGTTTCTTAGGGCTATATGGTTACTATAGTCATTTTATATAGGACTTATCATGCTTGGCAGCACTGCTGACAGGCTTAACTAAGAAGAGTGCGGAGTTTATGTGGTCAGATTCTTGTGAGACAGTCTTTCAAGATCTGAAAGGCTGTTTGAATTTAATGATGATACTGATACTTACAGAACCAGTAAATAGTTACACCATATACTATGATTCATCAGGTATTGGTTTGGGAACAGTGCTTATACAGGGGAATCGAGTTGTTGTGTATGGGTCTCGGTAGTTGAGGCCAAATGAGAGAAATTACCCTATGCATGATCTGTAGTTAGATACAGTTGTTCATGCCTTGCACTATTGGATACATTACTTATTAGGAGAGAATTTTGTAGAGTACACAGACCACCAAAGACTCAAGTACATCTTCAATCTGTGGGATATGAATTTGACATAGTGAAGGTGGGTGGAATACCTTCATTCCTTTGATTTTGAGCTTGTCTGTACACCTAGAAAAGGCAATGCAGTGGCTGATGCACTGAGTAGGAGGACTCAGCTACAGGCAGTGTAGGAGTCTAGTGGTGAGTGGAAGCTTATATAATTTTTCTTTGAGATGCATCAGAAGGTTCATTACAGACAAGGACTGAATTTTCTTTCATCTTTGGTTGTTACCTCTACCCTACTGGATAGAGTGAGGATGAGGCAGCTATCAGATTCGGAAGGCTTAGTTCTACGGGAGAGTGTGGCATGTGAGGACCCTTCTCCTGGATGGACAGTAGACAAGGATGATATCCTGCGTATCCATGGATGTGTTTGGATTCTAGTGGAAATACATGATGAGATGATGCAAGATTTCCATGCCTCTATATGGGAAGTGCATCCTATTGTCACCAAGATGTATTTGGATTTACATCATCAGTATTGGTGTCCAGGTATAAGGAGGGACGTTTTTAGTTTTTTCATGAGGTGATCCACCTGTCATCAGGTGAAGGTGGAACACCAAAGACCAACATGACTTTTACGGCATCTACCCATTCCTAGGTGGAAATGGAATGATGTCGCAATGTATTTTGTGACAGGTTTACCAAGGTCTCCTTGAGGAAATTGTGTCGTATGGGTTTTTTTTGACAGGATCATGAAGGTTTCACATTTCTTTCTGATCAAGGAAACCTTAAGTGTTGATGAAATTGGTAGGTTGTACATCCGTGAGATTGTACAACTGTATGGGGTCCTGCATTCTATCATTTTAGATAGGGACACCTGATTTACTTCTCATTTATAGCAATAGAAATAGAGGTCTTTAGGTACACAAGTGCTTCTGAGCATAGATTACCACCCATATAAAGATGTCCAGTTAGAGTGAATGATTCAGGTGCTGTAGGACATGCTTTAGGCATGCGTCTTGGATGTTGGGGGTTCTTGGGAGAGACTCATACCCCTAGTTTAGTTCTCCTATAATAATATATTCTAAGATACTATTCAAATGGTTCCATATGAGGCTTTGTACGAAAGTCCATTTTGATCACCCCTGTGTTGGATGGAGGTAGGATAGGTAGCTATGCTGGGACATCATCTTGTCTAGGAGACCACTGTGCAGGTTCATTTGATTCAGAAGTGGATGGATACTGCATAGTCATGTCAGAAATCATATGTCGATCGTCGTAGACAACCTTTGGAGTTCGAGGTTGGGGATCGTATTTTTCTATGTGTCACACCGAGGTTGGGACACAATAGGATTAGGAGACAGGTTAAGCTTTCACCAAAATACGTTAGTCTGTTCAATATTCTGGAGAGAGTCGGGCTGGTTTCCTATCAGTTATAGTTACCTCAGTGGTACTGAGCCATGCATGACATCTTTCATGTATCTCAGCTACACCGCTATCACTCAAACCCATATCACGTTTTTCAGCCCAAGGAGGTTGAGATTCAAGTTGATACATAATTTTAGGAGCATTCGATTTGTATAGTTGATAGGAGCATGAAGGTTCTCTGAGGCTGGTCAGTTCCTCTCATATAGGTGTTATGGTAGCATGACCGAGTATAGGATGAGACTTGGGAAAGAGAGGCTGACATACGTGCTTAGTGGCCATATTTATTCTCAGATATTTCTTCACCACACTTGGAAGGAAAATTTGAGGATAAATTTATTTAAGGGGGAAGTTTGTAAGAACCTGATTCTTACTTATAAGTATGGGCTTCTTTTCTTCTTTTTCCTTTGAGTGGTTTTTTAGAAAATAGGGAAAAACTAGACAACTACTGGAATCATACTATCACACGGCCTGACTTCAGGTTACATGATAAGTAATCCTAAGTAAACGTCATGTATTTTTGGATGTGTATGATGGAAATACATGGTGTGTGGGAATCTCATCAAGGAAGAGAGGAAAAAACTAACTACACATTGTGTACTTCCTACTACATGTCGTGTAGTCATGTCGGCGGATCCTGGAAAGTAATTCGGTGAAATTTAGACACCAAATGAGTAGTTAAATGATATACATGCTGTGTATATGGACTTACACATGGTGTATTTTGTTTTTTTCTCTTAAAATAGGCAGTAGGCTCATTATTCTATTATTTGGATAGAGGGTTCACTGGGTAGATGAACAAGTAGTATTGAGATTCTTTCCTTCTCTTGTTTTGTCGTCTGGAAGCCAATTCGAACACTTTCGGATCCATCAGAATCCTCTCAGTGAGTGATTGATTCCTCTTGAACCATTCTTGGTGAATTTTTCTCTTTACTGGGTTATTTAAGGTTGATTTAATATTATTTTTTCATATATCTACATCGTTATATCTTGAATTGGAGGTTGAGGCTAAACAAGGAGAGTTATACTATGATGAGGTATGTGTTCTTGTGCCTCTCGTTAATTTTTGATATGTTTATATGTGTCATTGGGATGTGCGCCCATGTTTATGGTGTCACCTTGAAAGTAAATTGATCCTTATTATTACTTAATGTTGTTATGGTAAATAATTTAATAAATTAAAGCATTTTTGGATTTGTTGTTTGATTAAGGGCCACCCTGTGGGTGCGTTTCCCATAGATAATTATTGTTTAGCTATTCAAACATAGAATGTATGTGTTCATGCCTCCGTTTCCCTTTTAGGGTTGTTTAAAATGAATTTGTTTATTTTATGTAATTTAAATTGCGATAAAATTGTGAGTGTTTTTATTATGGATTTGAGATTGTGTTTTCCCCTTTGCCCATGCAGTGGTTTTTCTTGTTTAAGAAGGTTGGAATGTTTTATTGAATTTTAATGATTAAATGGTAAATAGCATTGGGTGACACATGGGTTTAGCTTAGAACACCGTGAATGGACTCGGATGACTATTTTACCTTGCACCTTGGGTGACACATGGGTTCATCTTAGAATGTCATGGATGGACTTGGGAGGCTTTTGAGTTATCTTTCATTGGTGACACTTGGGATCCCTAGTAGGACTTCTAAGGACAGACTAAATTGGAATGATATTATAATACACCTAGAGTTACATTTTGGGGCTCCCTTGTAAGGAACACTGAGGACGGACTCACATGAACTTATACCAACATCTAGAGTGACACTTGGGGCTCCCATGTAGGAACACTGAGAACAGACTCTTAGGATGTTAGTAGAATTGAACTTGAAGTGATACTTTAATTACAACTTATAATCTCAAGAATGGACTTAAGTTATAATTAAATAATGGAATGGAGTGAATTTTGACATGTCTTCCTAGCCAAAGCACAAGCTTGGATTCATTCTTCACTTACTTATTTATAAGGTCTTCTGAGACTTCTATTGTTCTTACTTTGCTATGAGGAATGTCCGAATTAGGCTAAATTATGATACTTAAATATCTTAGGTAATTGAATTGTTAATGGACATAATTAACTCTATAAATGAATGTCATTACTTGTAGTATTATTTACTTTTTATTACCTACTAGTTTGCTGCATTTCACTATTGTACAATACTATTGTATATACTCACTGATAGATTGGAACATACCTTAGGTGGTTTCCTACTGGGATTTATTTCTCACACCCTATTTGGGTCATGTTTTTGGGCCCAAATAGACTATATTGTTATAGGTGTTGATAAGGTCAAGGTCCCTTTTCAGGTACTTGATTTCTGCTTAGGATTAGGATAGCATGGGACCAAAACAAGGATTGTGATGCTGTTGAGTTTTATGTTGTGTTACAGTACTTTGGTATTGTATTGTACTTGATTACAGTGTATCCTATTTTCATTGTTTTCTTATAACATGTGACATGTTGCATAATTTTGATATGATATGACTCCTGGTTATATTTATCTTTCAGTATCTCATTGTTTACTTCAGTTGCATGCTATTTATTATTTCAGTAATTGTTATTATTTGTTTTGCTATGTTACATTCTGCCAATGTGGGCATAGTTTCCCCACTATCACACCCTAGGACCTCACTACTAGTTTATAGTCTCTGTCATTTGGGGAAACATTCTTGAGGCCATGTGGCCAATCGGGTATGGGGCACCTTTAGTGGCATCTGGACCGGAGACATTACATGGTCACCAAGGTTCAAAGAAGAAAAAAAACCAAATGAAAGAGGTCCAATGAAAAAACTCAAAGAGGGATGTACATGGAAAATATGGGATCTTACATATATACTTCATAAGATATAGAGAAATTGTAGGATATAAATAAATCTCATAAGATAAAAACACAAGTAAGACAGAAATTTCGTATGATAGGAATTATCTTAATATATAAAATCCCATAATATAAGATAAATTGTATGATATGGATTTCTATAAGATACAAAAACTCATAAGATCATATTTTCATAAGATTTATAGGCTTCATAAGATACTTTAGATCTTTGTAATGTATAAAAACATGTCTGATAGTCGCATAAGATATTATTCTCATAAGACATTGAAACTCATGTAAGATATATAAAAAATGTGTAATATAGTTTTCAATAAGGTAAAAAATAGATTTTTTAAGATATATTAAATTCATGACACATATTTTTAATAAATATGAAAAATTTCATAATATAAATAAATTTTTCAAAAAGAGAATGAGAAGTCAAAAATTAATAGAATATAAAGAATAAGAATAAATGAATAATAAAAAAATAAATGATCAATAATCAATGAATAAATATTAAATAAACAATAAAGAATAAATAAATTCATAATCATTCTTTTCCTCTACAAGTAGTGAAAGATTCAAACACATTCCTTCACTCATGTTAAATGGAATAAAATAAGAATTTTATAATTATCAAAAGATAAATAATTAAATTTGTGAGGATCTTATAAACAAATTTAATCTTTTTTATAATTAAAAAACTGAATATAATTTTAAAAATTTCTCCCCCTTTTTGAAATTATCAAAAAGTTTAAAGAAAATAGAATAAATTTTTACCTTTTTTTGGAAACTAGTTTTTCATCCAATTTAAATATTTTGTCCCCTAAATAAATAATTCAAAAATATTTTATCCCCCCCCATAATATAAAATATAACTCCCCATAAGTTAAAAAACATTAAACTAGGAGTAAACATTTAAAACTAGTTTAAAAACTAAAATTTCAACATGCTTAGAAAGAAAAAAATATATTTAAAACATATATGAAAACATGTAGTAGTAGACATCATACCAACTAAATAATTAAATAAAAATAGTAAAATAAGGATATAAATAATAAAAGTATAAATAATCCCTCTTAATATCATATTTTCTCCCTTCTTGAAATAATTTCATCCTCAAAACTATGCTATCATATTTAAAACTGTTGTATGCATATTTTAAAAACTAATTGTATATAACTATGAAAAATCCCAAAAATACTTTAAAAGATAGAAGGATCCATAAAAACATGGTTAGATATTCAAGGAATTAAAAAATGATATGCAATGAATTAAATAATATCAAAAGATGATTAAATATGTTAGTAAAACAAAAAATAAAGATATATTACATGCTCACTGAACATTAAAACAAATTCATTTAGATTCATATCTAACATCCATTTTAAACTTCCATAATACCAAGTTCATAAATTATTTTCTCAAACTTAATTGAATCCAAAGGTTTAGTAAATATTTCATCCTATTGATCACCAGTAGAGACATATTCTAAACATATTTCACCTCTTTGAACATGACCTCTAATAAAATTATATCTTACTTCAATATTTTTAGTTCTAGAGTGTTGTAAAGGGTTCTTAAAAATAAAAATAGTTGATGAGTTATCACAAAAAATATGTAACTTGTCAAAATAAAAATAAAATTTAGTTAAAGTTTTATTAATCCATAAATATTAAGCACAAAAACTTATATAAGAAATATAGTCAGATTCAACGAAGATAAAATAATAGAAAGTTGTTTTTTTAACGTCAAGAAACCAAGATTTTACATAAAAAGTGACACATTCAAATTTTACTTTTTCTATTAATTTTAAAACCTTAGAATTCAGAATCAGAATAACTTTTTAATTAAAAATATGTTCTTTAATGATAAAATAAATCATGGTGTATAAAACCTTTATCATATTTAATGATCCTTTTGATATATTTCAAGTGAATTTTCTTAGGTTTAGCTTGAAATATATAACATAATCATACACTAAACATTAAATATAGTCTAAAATTAATTAAATACAATAAAATACCAATAATTCCTCTAGAAATTTTATTATCTACTGATTTTCTAGTTTTATCATAAACTAGTTTACAGGATGTACTCGCAGGGTTATTTGAACTTTTACTTGATTCAAATCAAGATATTTTAACTAACTCTTTAACATAATTAGGTTGATTTAGAAAAAAAATCATCTATTTAAGAAATTTAAATTACAAGAAATAATTATAATTCTCCCATAATACTCATTTCAAATTCAAAATTCATCATATTTGAAAACTATTTACAATGCATTTCACTGGAAAATAAAAAAATCATCAAAATAAATTTGAATAACAAAAATATATTTAGATTTATTATTAATAAATAATATATGGTCTACTTTTCCATTTATAAAACCATTTTTCAAAATAGATTGAGAAAAACTTTCATATTATGCTCTAGGGACTTTTTTAAGTCCATAAAGAGCTTTTGGAAGTATTAAAACATATTTATGTTTATTTTAATTCTCAAAACCCAAGGGTTATTTAACATATACTTTTTCATATAATAGATAATTGAAAAAACAATTTTAACATCCATTTGATATAATTTAAATCTATGATGATATGTATAATCTAATAAGATTCTAATAACTTATAATCTAGAAACTGGTGTAAAAGTTTAATCATAATCCACACCTTCCTCACAATAGTCTTGAGCTACTAATATGTCCTTACTTATTATTATTTATCTGGATTCATTAAGTTTATTTCTAAATATCCATTTACTTCCAATAACATGAGAATCATTAGGTGTTTCAAGTAAATTACAAACTCTATTTATAGAAAACTAGTTTAGTTTATCTTGTATAGTTAATATCCAGTTTTAATCACTCAAGGATTTAGAAATATCTTTAGAAATAAAATCAGAAATGAAACCATTATAAGAATAAAAATTTCTAAAATAATTTCTATTTGGTACTCTATACTCTACATCTATAATTAATCTATCAATAGGATAATCTTTATGTGTTTTAAAATACCTTTCATGAGTTTTATCCTCATTTTCAATAAGTGTATTCAATTCTAAGTTTTCTTCTCTACCAAAGTTAAATTCTTTAAAATGAACTAAATAACCATTATTTTATCTTAAATTATTCAAATCAAATTTAAAATTTATAGACTCTTCAATCATCATGGTTCTTTTATTGTAGACATTATATACTTTATTAAAAATTAAATCCTAAAAATATACCATCATCAGATTTTTTATCAAATTTTTCTAATGAATATTTGGTATTAAGAATAAAAACTTTAGAACTGAACACTTTAAAATGACCAACTTTAGGTTTCCTACCTTTCCATGATTCATAAGAATTTTTCTTTAGAATATTTCTTAAAATAATTCTATTATAAACATATCAAGTTTTATTCACACTTGAACCCAAAATTATTTAGGTGTTTTGAATACATTTAAAATAGTTCTTCTCATTTCTTGTAAGGTCCTATTTTTCCTTTCAATTGGATCATTTTGTTGGAGTTTTCTTGGGGATAAAAATTTATGAAAATAATCATTTTCTTCAAAAAAAATCAAATTATAGATTTCAAAACTCACCATATATATCATTTTTATTTTGATAAAATTATATATCCTTTATTAATTTTAAAAAATTTATAATAAGCAACAAACTTGGATATAAGTGTCAAATTTATTTGAAATAAAATAAATCAATGTAAATCTACTAAGGTCGTCTACAATAATAAAAAAATATTTGTTACCACCCATACTTATTTTGTGTATAGCTATAAATACGTCAATATGAAAAAGTTTCAAAGGACTTACACTTTGAACTTCCATGATATATTTGAAACTCTCTCAGTGTTTTTTACCTTTCATAGAGGAATCACAAACATGGTTGTTGTCTATTTTTAACTTAGGAAGTTTTAGAATTTATTTATTCTTATATATCTTGTTTAGTAGGCTAAATTAGCATGGTTTATATTCCTATGCCATAGAATATTTCCTAATTGTATTGGATTTAATCACTTAAGATTATAATATTCTAGTTCAGTATAATTAATTTAATAAATATTTGTCTTTTCAGTTTGCATAAAACAAAATAGATTTATCCTTAAAACAATTCACTAGTAATTTTGAAATGTAATAAACATTCCTCCATAACATAACTATGATATAATTTCCAGATTATGTTTCAAAACCTCAATATATAATACTTTATATATAATGATAGATTTAGAAATTCCAACTTTACCAAGTCCTTTGGCCTTACCTTTTGAGTTATCACTAAAAGTTGCATTACCTCATTCACCTTTATTGAATGATAAAAAAATAGATACATATCCTTTCATGTTCTTGGATAATTAGTTATCCATATACCAAATAACTTTTTTGATACTTCCAATGCATATTTCGTACAAATCCAAGTTTAAGATAGTTTTGGTATCCATGCAAATTTTGGTCCAATCAAGTTTGAGAATATTTTCTTAGGAACCCAAATAGATTTTAAACAAGTATATATATGTGATCTTGAGGATAAGGCTTTTGAAATGAAAAATTTAGTATGAACAAGAGATTGTGAAATCTTAATGAACATTCACTTGCATAATTTCCTTTCATTCCACAGCTAAAACATGTAACAGTTGAAATAATTCCTTTATAACATTTTACGAAAAATGTCTGGTACATTTTATTTAGTTGATTATCATATCCAATTTCAGTATTATTTTTATATATTTTTTTCATACTTAACATTTTATGATAACTTTCCCTTCCTTGAATAAATCTGGATAGATTTGACTTTAAACTTTCAATTTCCTTTTTAAGCCTCTCATTTTCCTTTTGAGAGGTGTCAAATTCATCACACAAGCCCTTGAAACTCTTTTATTCATCTTAACTATTTTTAGAAATAGAACCTTTATATTTTTCATTTTCATCTTTATGTTTCTTGTTCTCTTGAGAAAGAATATTATTTTCATCAATATTATTTTTGTTCTTTTCTTTAAGATCCTTATATATATCTAAAATTTTTATAAAATCATTTTGTAATATTTCAATTTCATCATATATCTCATCAATAGTAGGTTTTTCAAAATCATAATCACTTGAATCAAAATCAGACTCACTAACGTAATTTATTGAATCCATGAGACATAATTTGGCTGATTCTTTTTCAGTTATAGATTCATCACTAGAATCTAATTCCTCTTTTCAGAACCAAGAAGCTACATGAGCTCTCTTCTATTTCTTTTTTATCCTCTTGTTCTTACCTTTTATATTTGGTCATTTAGGTTTGATAGATCATTTTCTTATGTATTCATACCAGATTAATTTAGAAGTATAATTAGATACAACATTACCTTTACTACTTCATTTGTTATCCTCTCTAGAATAATGAATTTTATTTATTCTAAAATATCCTTTCTTTCTCTTGTATAATCTTTTTTCTGCTTGAGCAACTTCATCTTTATCACTCACATGTAACTTGAAATTATATGAATAAGTATTAACATTCATTTTTTATTTAAGAGCAGCACTTTTTCTTTTTTTAACTTATTCATCAGCAATATTTTTAAGTTCTAATTCATATTGTAGTAGTGAACCAATAATTTCATCAAGAGTCTATTTTTTAAAGTTCTTACTTTCATCAATGGAAACCTTTTTATCATGTAATTTCTTAGGTAAAGATCTAAGTGCTCTTTCAGAAATAATTATATTGTCCAATGATTCTCCTAAAACACTCATTACATTTTCATTACTAGTAAATCAATGAAACATTTGATTTATAATTTCTTCATCACCCATCTCAAAATCTTAATATTTATCTCTAATCATCTCAAGCTTAATTATTTTTAATTTATCAATTCTATAATGAGTAACTTTAAATATTATTTAAATCTCATGTGATTTTTTGAAAAGAATATATATGAATAAATACATTTCTTCTAATTACACAATATAAAATATTCATCACTTTTTAGTTTAAGACATAAATAATAGCATTATTAACTGTCAAGATCTCTGGATTAGTTTCAGATGATTTGTAAGGTTTTACTATAATGGTCTAATGATCAATGTTTAGTTGCTTAAGGTAAGCTTCCATCCTTGATTCTCAATAATTGTAGTCAGTAATATCAAAAAATGGTGCTCTCTAAGGAATCCAACCATCTTTAAAACTAGAACATTCAATCTCAAATGATATTTCCCTTAGACAGTTAAGTTTAGGATAAAAGTTAGCAATAATATATATGTGTGTGTGTGTGAAAAGTAAAAAAATACTTAGGATCAAGATTTGATACCAATTGTTTGTCCTAGATAGAGATATGGTCGAATGGTCAAGAGGGGGTGAATTGAAAAATTTATAAAAAATTTAGATTATATCATAGTTAATACAATTTAGCTATAGAAAAAAAATATGAACACTGGTATTTTTATAGTAGTTTAGATCAAATTGATCATACGACTATTATTCACTCATCTCTATCTCTGAGTGGAATGACGCCCACTAAAATGCTTACTTTTAAAGGGGAGTGACAACCCAATTACAACTGTGTTTTCTAGTGAAGCTGCATCCAAGACAACCTGAATTTTAATGGGAGTCATAACTTGTTACAGCTGACTTTCAAAGAGATGGAGTTGCAACCCTATACCTTCCTTTTTCTACATTGAGGCACAACCCAAGTATCCTTCATTTTTCTCACCTAGAGGAACAACCAAAGACCTAACTTTTGATGGGTATTATGACCCAACACTAAGTTCTTGTTTTTGAAATCAAAATCATAACAAAAAAGAATGCACATGAAAAGATAATAAAAATACAGATTCAGAGAGATCATATTAAAAATGATGAAATATATGAATTTCAAGGTATCCAGTATTACGTTTGGAGTAGTAGAGAGAAACAGGGATGTGCCCGTAAGGGGATCTGCGGCGATTAGGGTTCCCATCTGCCACCGCCTTCTCCCCGCAGCGGCTGTTCTCTCCTCGGATCTCAGCTAGGTACACTCACGGTGCGGCTGCCCTCTGCTTGCGCGGACTCGTCATCATCCTCGGCATTTGCATCGTCGCTCATCCTCTTTGTCTTGGAGGCGTGATGATGCCCCAGGGTGCGGGATCTGTGCTGCGTTCTGGGGTTTCCGTCGTGTTCGGTGTCAGGAGCTTGTGCTTTGGGAAGATCTGGCCACTAGTTGCGTTTCGGAAGGTGGTGGTGGGTTTTGCTTCATCTTTTATTCTTTGTACGGGTTTTGGTGATGATGCTGGTCTGTGGATCTGTTTCTGTGTGTGCTATGTCGGTATGAATGGCGACGGACTGGGTCCTCCTTGGGTGGTTTTGTTTCTTCTTGATGATTTGTGGATCTGTTTTCTTTTTTATGTGGTGGTGATGATGATTTGCTTGTGGTTGGGTTTCTGCGGGATTGTCTTGTGGGGGGTTCCGCTATGTGGAAACGCGGAGACAATGCCCATCTCGGTCAGCACTCTGGTTTTGGTGTTTGATTCTACGAAGTCGAGGTTGATTATTGACTCTCACCGGCGATGCTGGTTTTGTGACGGTGATGATTTTTGGTAGTGTTCTGTGATGGTTTTTCCGGCGATGATGCTTGATGGTCTCGTCGGTGACCTGCAATGGTGGATGCACGTGGTGGAGATGTGCGTGGTTCCAGATTTCTCGCTGGCTGTGTAATGGCTGTCACGTGAAACGCTTCTCGAGGTTTCGCGAGGCTCGAGGAAGGATCAGGGTTCGTGGTTTTTGATTTTTGAATTTCGGATGTCGTTTGTGCTTGGGGGATCAGTTGTTTGGTTGTAAGGTTTCCGGTTCTCCTAAACCTGCTTTTACTGTACTTTTTCCTTTTCTTTAATAAATGGTCAGGGACTTTGTCCCTGGCTGAGCTTTCCTGGTAGTAGAGAGAAACACGTTTAAGTTCAGCAAGGAATATCATAGCAATAGTGATCACAAGAATTTATCAGTAGGAACATCATGAAGCATACCTCTATCTTTCACGTTGAATAGATCATGCATATCTCCCTACTAATTTGCACTAGTTTTTTCAAACTCTATTTATTAAGTTTCTTCATGAAATCTATCTTTAAAAATATTTAGTACATGTACAAAAAATTCAAATACTCTATTCATTTCAATTTATCATTCTAGAAGCAGTAGTTATGGAGGTGAACATAATGAACTACTTCCAAAGATGTTCAAATCTCCATGGTGGTTACTTGACGATTTCTCATATACTTCATGTATTATTCTTTCATAATAATATTCACATGGATAGACTCTTTAATTCTCTCTAATACTATTTGAAACAAAATAACTAGATGTAAAGAAAAAAATATTAGAATAATAATTAATTAATTAATTGTAATAATAAATACTTCTTTTAAATATGTTATAATAAACAGCCTTAAATAGTTTTTTATAGTTCCAAGATAATCACGCACACCATCTTGCTAAAAAATACCAAGAAAATTCAAATTTTGAGTTTTGGTGCTATAAATATAAAGTGATAATATCAATGACACTTACTCCCTCATGGTGTTCATTTAATTCTACATAAAATACTTACAAATCATTTTTTTTAGAATCAAAATAATTAATTAGTAATTATGAAACAAATAAATCAAAGAAAACAAGTAATACAAATATGTAGTAAATCAAAATACATAAAAAAATATAAAAGAAGAGCATATTTAAGTTCTATAAAGAAAAATTCTTGAATCATACAATTCAAATAAGATATTTAAATTTTTTAAGAAACAAAAATTTAGTAAGATATTATTCTTTAAAAGATACTACATATCTCAGAGAAGATAGAAAATCTCATAAGACAGAAAAGATTTTCATAAGATATATATACTTCGTAAGATATAGTGAACATGTTAGATATAAAATCCAATAAGATAAGACATCTCATATGATAGGGATTCATATAAGATAAAACTTATTAGATTTTATTTTTGTAAGATATATAGGCTTCATAAGATACTTAAAATCTTCATAAGATATGAAAACATGTAAGATAGTCGTGTTAGATATGATTTTCATAAAGCATTAAACCCCTTTTAGTATATATAGAAAATGTGTAAGATGGTTTTTTAAGATAAAAAACAGATTTTATAAGATATATTAAACGTGTAAGATATATATTTTCATAAGATATAAAAAAAATTGTAATATTGAGAAATTCTGCAAAAAAAATGAGAATTCCAAAATAGGTAGAATATAAAGAATAAGAATAAATGAATAATAAAAAATTAAATGAAAATTAATCAATGAATAAAAAATAAAGAATAAATAAATTTTACATCATTATTTCCTTCTACAAGAAGTGTAAGCTTCAAACACATTTCTTCACTCATGTTAGAGGGAATAAAATAAAAAAAAATTAATTATAAAAACATAAATAATTAAATTGGTGACAAGCCTGTCAACACCTTCACCATCACTAGTTTGATCTGAATCAATATCAACATTATCTTGTTTAATTATAGCTTCTTCCCTTATTTTCTTATAAATTTTCTCATTTTATTCATCATAAATTTAAAAAAAAATCCATTCAACTCATAAAAATTATTCTTATTTTTGATAATCCTTGCATCACAACAATCTACCATCTTGTTAAGCCTCTTATTCCAATGCTTGTAGCCTATTTCATTGGATAAGTATCCCAAAAAACACTTTCCTTGGATTTCTCATCAAACTTTCCCAAACTAGAATTTTTTATCTTCATCAAATATGGACTTCCAAAAACTATAAAGTAGTACGCATTAGGTTTATTCTTATACCACATATCATAAGGAGTTATATTTGATTTGGGTATCAATAAGCATCTATTTTTAATAAGCACAGATATAATTAAAACTTCTATACAGAAGAATTTTGAACATTTGAATCTAGTAATAATTTTGACCAAACATCTATTTATTCTTTCTAGGTAATCATGTATGCATCTTTATACAATAATAGTGAGATAATATATGCCTATCAAGGTTTTAGTTATAGTTTTCCACCTCCAAGAGTGGAAAATATTCATGAATGTGTGACATTGGATGAGGTTTTTAGGAAGATTCATAGTCACTTAAAACTAAGGGCTGGTCAAGTAATTACTTCAATTACATATTGAAATCTTCAATATGTTGGTCATCTATGGCATATTGAGTATCCTCTACTTGATGATGAGGATTGGGTGGATGCCTCATCTTTGTTCAGGTAATAGTGAAATATTGGTTTAATGAAATTATATGCAACTATTTATGTTATTGATGAGGTGTGACCTACTACTATAGAACCATGTTATGGGATATATATTGAAATTAACCCTTCACAATATTATCATTCATTGTCTTCTCATATGACTCCAGTAACAGCAATTTATTATAAAGAAGATGATCAGAATATGGAAAGAACTGTAGGGTACATCCCCATCGATACTCCTGATTTAATAAATGAGAATTTATCTAGTGAGGATGTATATGATGATGCAATAGAAGATGATATAGGCAAGGATAGTATGGTGGATTAACCTTCTGAGGTTCCTTTTACAGATAGAAGACAACTATTGAGTGATAATCATCCTACATTTTGACTTCTTTAGTTGAGGTAATGTCACGTGCACAACATTTTGATTGGGGTGTCATTACACCAACTAATAAATTCCCTAACATTATAGGTAATATATATGCATCAACTAATAACACCATATATGTTGGATAGAAGTTTGAAACTAAAATTTCATTGAAAAATGTGCTAAAACAATACCACATAGAGTAAAATTTTTCATTTTTGGTTGATGAGTCTAAGAAGGAAAAATACCTCATTCAGTGTGATAAATACGATCCAGAATTTAAATTTTGAATTCATTAAATATATGATAATTTTTTTAATGTTGTAAGATAACTAAGTCAAAAGGACTATATACTTGTGTACATCTAAGCTTGTCACATGATCATTCTTCACTTGATATAGAGTTTATATCAACTGTTATTGTTGAGATGCTACAAACATGATAGGATGTTCCTGTGTCTTGTCCAGTGATTGATACAATAGTTTTTCAAATACAAGACAACCTATAGAAAATATTTGAATGAAAAAAAAAAGGAAATTGTAAAATTTTATAGTGATTGGGATGAATCATATATAGTTTTACCACAGCTAATGGGATTATTGTTTCTTAATAATTAGGTTATTTATTATCTGGACACCGTTGAGTATGTATCTCCAGATCATTGAGTTGATCGAACAAAGTTGAATTTGTATAGGTTATTTTGGGAATTCAAGCCAAATATTTATGTTTTCCTTATTTCAAACAATTCATTCAAGTTGATGGAACTTTTCTTTATGATAAGTATATAGGTTTTCTACTTAAACAGGGTGGTAATCATGCTTCTATCCCACTTTCATTCTCCATTATTAAAAAGGATAATTTTGAATCATGGAGTTGGATTTTGTCCTATATACGTATTCATGTTACACAAAGACAAGGAGTGTGTCTAATATGTGATCATCATCGAGCAATTATAGAGTTCATTAATAGAGATGAAGTTTCATGTGGAGAACTGAAATCTTATCTTTGAAATTTCATCATACATATTGTCAGTAATGTGCATAAGTATTTCAAATATGAGGCAATAAATAAGGTGATTGTCAAGTTGGGTATGTTTTCATAAAATTATTTTTTGGAAAAAAAATTAATATTCTTTAGATACATTGTTGTCTTCTAGTTTTATCTTATAATCCCCAACAAGGAAATTCTGATCAACAAATTAAAGAAATTTGAATGTCTAATAAAGATTTATATGATTATATGATGCATATTTAGAAGGATAAATGGTCATTATCATATGATGTTGGCAGGAGATATGGTCATGTGACCACTAATATTGTGGAGTATATAAATGGGGTTTTTTAAGGGTGTTCATAAATTTCCAATCATAGGGTTAGTACATGAGGCATTTTATAGATATGTGATGTACTTTATTGGACGGTGCCAATATAACTATGATAGGATACAACATGGAATGTGTTTTGGTTAGAGATTCTAAAGAGACATTGATAAGATACTGCAGGATACATCATTATTTTCTGTTCAAAATTTTGACTAGATAGGGAGCCACTTTGAGGTAACAGAGTTCCATAACCCACTCATAGGATACAATGGTTGAGTGCTAGTGGTCTTTCAGGAAAGTAGTTACTATGATTTTGGTTATTTCCAAGCATTAACATTTCCTTGTGCACATTTATTTGCAACTTATGCATCAGTGAACTTATCATGAGAACCCTAGGTTGACCTTGTATATCACGTTAGCACTCTAGTTAACTATTATAGTGCACCTTGGATATCTGTTGGTGATTTTCATAATTTTACATTATCTACAGATCATCTGACACTATTCCCTGATATTTTCAGGTTACCCCCTTCGGGATGACCAAAGTTTACTCATATCATAAATGAGATAGATTAGTCTTGAGAATGAAGAGTGGGACTAAAATGAAAAATTTGTCACGCATAAGGGAAAACTCGTAAAAAAATGTCCCAAAGTGGAAGGAAGGGGCTCCACTTCACAACATCATTGATCGAGTTTATGTATTTTATCATCACTATGTTTTTTTATTTTTAAACTTTTTCATTTATGTATTCTTTCATTTATAGCTTATTTAATTTCTAAATTATTTCATTTTGGATTGTTTCGTTTATAGATTGAATTAGAAATAATTTTGTGATATTTAAAATATTAATAAATTAAACACTCAACAAAAATAAATAATAAGAGCTTCATCCTCTAAACAAATTATCTTTAAATCTATCCTTGAAATCACATGAAGCAGACTCAGAAAACTTTTCTAGAAGGTTGGTATTTGTGTGAGAAAATAAAGTATCGTGGATTTTTGAAAAAAAAAAGTGTTAGAATAGAGAATATCCACTTCTCTTCTGAAATGGTTGGTTGAATATATCATGTAGTTTCTTGTACTATGTAATATTTTCAAAACAGTCGATATATCAATCATACAGTCGCTTCAATACTTAGAACATTTTTCATAATTCTCTAGAAAAAAACATACCTCTATATATATACTTATTTAAAGCAGATTGCACCATGGATCTAGAAATCCAAATCCATAGTTCTGAAAAAATTTATTAAACACACACACACACAACTCATGTTTGAGGATTACAAAGCATAAAAATCCCAAGAAGTAAATAGACATACAATGCCCATCAAAAAAATTCAAATCTCCAAATTATTATAAGTTTCATCTCAAAAAAGTATGCTTTATCAAGAAACTGCATCATCTAAAATCCCATATCTTCACCCTAAATTTTCATTTTATTTAGATAGATAGCTTTATAATAAGTCAATTATGGAGTTCAAACCCAAAAATGTACATCAAGATAGTCATATCACTTGGTCAAAGCAAGATTGCATTGCTCCAAAATCCAAAATGTTAATTCAAAATTTAATCAGCTCTACCATAATGATAATTACTTCAACAACTAAAGTTTGAACCTTAAACTGCTTCGGTGTCCATTGATCTCTAATAAATGATTTAAGAGTCAAAAACTTCCCACAAATCTTCAAATTCATACCAGAATTACTTCCATCATACAGACCAGATGGCACCATACCATGGAGAAACTTGACATCCACATGTTGTTTCATATAGGAATTCTCATAGCCAGTAATGTGGAACATTTTAGGATAAGAAATGTCTTTAAGAAAAATTACACAAGACTCAATCAAATTTCAGTAATTACAAGATTCATCTAAACTGTTCATCTGAGCAACAATTGCCTCTCTAGCAAGCTTAAATTTCAACTTAACATCTATATATATATAGAATTATTTAGAAATAAATTTAAAAATATTTGAGATCATTAAAACAAGAAATTTTTGGACTACGGAAACAATATCAATCACATATATTTGTTTACCTCATTTTTCATCATAATTCTTAATTATTAATTATAATTGTCTACCTCTTTTTTTCTTCTTGTAGTTTTTTAAAAAATGCATTAAATTAACTATAAAAAGTATCGATGATATCAAATGAAAAGATGGTGGGATTTCCATTGCTCACATTCTGGGACATACATGTTTCATGTCAAGTCACATATGGATGTCAGGTTCCTGCTCTGAGTGTTTTGATATCACATAATTTCCAGCATATTTCACAACCTCCTACTATCGTCCCTCATCTGTTTCATGTAGGGTTCTATGGTATATTTGTAATGACCCAGAATTCTATCAATGATATTTTTTTTATGTTTATTTCATATATTATAAATCACATAAAATTACTTAGAGAACACAATACAAACTTTATAAATGAATAATGAATGAAATAATAGGTATTTCTATAATTTAAGGAAACTATACTGATGAAATAGTAACATGACCTTAGGAATAGTATATGACCCTTATGAATAGTAAATCAGCCAAATAAATAGTAACCTAACCCATGAAAGTAAAAATAAAATTTATGCATGTTATAAATTAAAGTATGATATAATTATATCATAGTATAAGTAAATGAATATTTTAAAAATTATTAAATAAGTGTTTGTATTTTTGTGAGTCATAAATATTTAATTATAATTTTATAATTAATAAAATGTTTTAAAAGAAAATTTATTTTCATAAAATGTATTCATAAATAAATATTTTTTTGTATTATAATTTTAGGATAATTTAATGAGACCTTAGTTAATTTTTTAGAGTTTTATAAAATAATTTATAATTTAAAAAATTGTATTTTTCAATTAAATAAGGATTTTAAATAAAAAATAAATTTCTCATATTTAGAAAAATATTTTCATAAAATATGGTTCATTTTTTAATTATACATGTTGAAAAAAAATTATGGTGAATTTTTTAGATTTTTTTGAAATACTTGAATTTTTTGTTAATAGTAAAATACGATAATTTATAGTCTATATACATTACAAGTTAAATACACTATTCCTTGAGTCATGGATAATGTAAGAACTGTAGTCTCAAAATAACCTTAATTATTTTAATATATTTAGTGATAATGCTCAAACTATTTATAGTCTTGATCCAAAATAATAAACAAATGAATAAAATTTCAAAAAACACCCCTCTCTTCCACTATAAATACCACCCCTCGCCACCCCTTCTCCTCGCACCTTCAAAGATTTGAGATATGTCAAATTTCTTCTAAATAATCTTCCAAATACCATAGTACATTTAAAATATCTCTTGGTATTAACTAACTACCAAAACCAATCCCCTTAAAGAGGTTCTCAAGGAGGAGTATTCAAGAGGTAAAATCCTCTTCCTTTTCCTTTTAATTTCTTTTCAAGTTATTTTATTTTATTATTATCTCCACACCTACACTCATAAAAATATCATTATTACCCCAATACCTTAAATATACTTGAATTTTATTATTCTAATGTAATAATCCATCATCAATCACCTTCTCCTCTCCCTTTTATTCTAAAAATGGAAACATCGTTCGTGAGGTGTTGTTTCATCGCCTTCAAGGATGAACAGTTTTCATTTTCTTTCATTGTCTTCAAGGATGTTCATAAAACCATTTTAATGGTTTAAAAAGATTTTAAAATTTATATTATAACCCTTTTAGGTTCTGTATGTAACATATTTACATAATACTAAATAATAAAACAAAATGAGTTCGTTATGATCAAAAATCATCATAATAATCTAAATGATTATCACTAATGTATTATCTAATTATCCATACTAAAACAATATAACTAAATAATATATATAAAAATTTACACTTATTTATTTTAATTAATAACATACAATTCAAATTATGGAGAATTATACCCATTTTACATGAACTCCATTACTTATAAACAAGCGAACCGATCATGAAAACCAAGAAAATGAATGCTCCTAAACAATGAAATTAAACTCTATAACTCATCAATAAGTTCATAAATGAACTTAGTAAAATAGTAATGAATCAAATACATGTAGATAAGGTTCCTAATTAATTAATTAATGTATTTAATTTGATTATCCAGGACATTAAGTTCAAGTGCAGAACACATTCGGACATAAGGTAAGAGATTCTACCCGAACCTTCATTTTTTCCTTTGGGTTATTCTTTCACTATCTTTACCCCAATTTCATGCTTATTTATTTTTTTTACTTATTATATATTTTTTTATATGTTAAAAAATCATATATTTAGATCATTTCATCTTTATTTTATGGTAAATACATGTTTTACAAGGTTCTCTTCTCAATTCTTCCTGATATGAAAACCCGATTAAAGGGAACTTCCTGATTTCTTACCCATTTTTAAGTACCATCCATAATCTATTTTAAGACTCCATTATTTTTATTAATTCGCTAATTTTTTCATAAAAACTATATTCTTTCATTTTTGGTTTTATATAAACAATAATGACAAATAGAAATGATTTTTCTAAAAGAACCCTTCTTTGCAAAGTAAAAGGAGTATTTCTCTCAATAATTTATCAATGATTTTATTAGAGTGTTTTTATTTACTTCAACACTTATATTGAATTTTATGATTTATTGAGGTTGATATATTATGTTTATCATCTACCATATTTTACTAAATGTTTTATGATCAGTTTTATTGTGGATGTGCTATATTGATATCATTCACCATACTACTTAGAATGGTTAGTGATTATGTTTACAGATTGGGGAAATTTATTTATATTTCATATATATATGTTGTTTATGTTTAACCTGATTTTTATAAGCAATTAATTGGACTTATTAAGTGATGGGTTAGACCCGCTATATCCCCTTGATGCATTTGTAGGTCTCATGAGACAAACTAGACTGGGTTTTTACCCATTATGTATGGTGTCTTGGTCGAGGCCTTGACGGTATGTTTATGATGTTAGGTATTATAAATTACCTCATTATGAATATAGTAATTGATGGTCCATGTTATTATTCTACTAGTATAATATCCATGGTTATATTTTATTATGTAATTATTTAGTCATCTTATATTCCTACCATTTTATGCTCAAGATTATGTTTTAATGACATGTGTTTTTAGTTATTCACCATGCCTTATTGTTTATGCTTATAATATATTTTGTTGTATTTTTTAGGCAAAAATCCCTCAAGGTATCATTGAAGCATTTTTTAGGTGATTGTGTTTGTTGAAAAAGTGGGCCTTCGTGTTGTGTTTGTTGACAAAGAAAACCATGACATACAAATTTGTTGACAAAGGGGATTTCATGGTGGAATGTCGAGTTCAAGGGATGTAGTTTACGATCCATGATTGATTCAAGAATGTCGACAAAGTAATGGTCGATCTGGAGGCGGTTCAAAAAGAGCAGATATAAGATGGCGTCGTTTTCCAGTGTTTGCCAAATTTTTGGACCTCAAAATCGACAAATGGAGAAAACTGTTTTTGGAAAAGGGACTTGCGCGCTGTTATCTTGGAGGCTTGGAAACTTGAACGCCATATGTTTTTCAATATCATAACATCAAAATATAGCAAAGTAAGTAGGGGCGCCCAAGTTTTGGGTTTGGTCACGCAAGTGACTAGGGCGACAGGGACTAAGGCGGCTGGACTTGCGTGTCGAGAGAAGACTTGTGCGTCATCACTCAGGGTGTCCAAATGCCTATAAATAGAGGTAGACCCCTCCTCATTTCTTAGAGAGTTCAAAACTTATAGAAAATCAGAGCTCCCTTCATGTAGGTTTTGTGGTCGCACAAGTGGTGGTGTGGTCACGCAAGTATAAAGATATTCAGAAGTTTCACACCATTTGATAGTTGCATGCCCAAAGTGGTTTGGGCGAGAAAGGGTGTGAGTTGACCAAGTTTAGAGTTGAAGAAGTGGGTTTCACATAGGTGGTTTGGTGACACTTGCGTGCCAGTATTTGAAGAAGCGCGACAGTTGATAGTTGCACGCCAAAATTGGTTTGGGCGTAAAAGGGTGTGAGTCGTGAAAGTTTGGAGTTGAAGAAGCGAGTGTCGTGCAGTGGTTTAAGTGAACTTGTGCACCAGTCTGAACTTGCATGCCGGAACTTGTGCATCGTCTTGGAGAAGCGCGCCAGGTATGGTTGAAGCACGCCAATCTTTTTAGGGCTATGTGAAAGCTGGAAGATTACCCGATACCTTCAGTGCAAAGTGATATTCATCTACAGGTGAAAGTTGGACTTCAAAAGAGAATCTATCAACAGTTGAGGATGCATTATTTCATGAAAATGAAGAGAGCTACAGGTCTATAAATTATGAGTGGATCCTTTCCAGAGCAGTGAGAAAAGGAAGAGGAAGAAGGTGATCCTCTCCACCGGCAGTGATCCAGAGAGAGAGAAACAGGGAGTGACCCTTGGGAAAGCAGTGAGATGACCCTAAACATTGTAAAGGAAGTGAGCATGGGAATAGAAGTGATATATCCCAAACCTTGTAAAAATTAGTGTGCTTTAGTGGATTTTCTAAAGTGGTACATCGTCATTGTATGGTCCTTGGACATAGCCCAGTGAGGGTGAACCAAGTAAAAATCTCTATGTCTGCCTACTTGCTTCCCCGCATTGCATTTAAAACATCATCATCAGATAAAGAAGAAAAGAAGTGGTCATAATAAACACAAAAGTGCAAACAAAGTGACCCTTTTAATAAAGAGGTCAATATCCAGTGGGGTAGGAAGAATTTTGAAAAAGAAAATCCATACCCTGATTCACCCCCCCCCCCTCTCAGGGTATATAGGACCCTATTGGTCCTAATAGTATTTCTTACCCTTATTGATCATCTGAGATCACCCCTTTCATATGTTTTATTTTTCATCAGGATGTGGAGATATATATTATGAATGACTTTCAAGGATAAACTAGAAGTTTATGGGGGATTCCAATATAGTTACTATGTTGTATTTACTTTTCAAGTTTCAATGTAAAGTTCATGTATGTAATCTAGTTTCCAAAACTACTAAATTGATCAATACCTTAGGATTTGTGTCCTATATCAATGCCAGTGTAATAATATAAGGCACCAGATCTAGGTTTCTGGGGTTGAGGTATTTATAGTTGGTATTAGAGAAAGTTTATTGGGAAACTTGGAAAATTTATTTATAAAACATAGATTAGGTAACATAACCCTAATATAGAATTTGATGATAAGCATAGAAGAACATCAAATAATTTTGGTAAGTTAGAGATTATGTGGATCTTCCTAGCAATACATCCTTGTCTAGATAATACAAGTTGACGTTGTTCTAGTACAGACATACCTTGGGGTAACAACTCTGTCAAGGTGTCCCGAGCCTGACTTGAGGTAACCTGGTACACGACAATTGCCCTTACTGTGCACCTGGTGTGACACTCCCAGAGGATATCCTTAGGATAATTCACATTTTATTTTCAAACCATTATAAAGGATTTACAAGTAAATATTTCTCCAAAGAAACCATGTTTATTATTATGAGATTATCTATGCATAAAATTTTAATTTATATTAAGTGTTTTACTATTTTTAGATTATACATTATGATTCATACCCTAATCTAGTGTATACCATTATTTAAAAATAGAGCATATTAGAAGGAATGGAAATCATAAAAACATGTGTATCCTGTGTAGGGATTTCCCTCCTATGTAAGATAATGATGTCGGTACTGGAGCTACAACTAGTGTTGAGAAACTTATAACTATACTGGGATAGCTAAATCAGGTTATAAACAATAACCTTGCCCGTATAAAGCATCCTAATCCACAGCACGGAGGATAAATTTTAGACCACTTTATGCGACAATGGACTCCATTATTAAATGGGACTATAAACCCATTTATAGCAGAGCAGTGGATAAGTTCCTTAGAGAAGATATTTCTCTCTTTGGGAAATAATGAAAGGGAGAAGGTAATCATGACAGTTTATCATCTCTTGAGAGATGTGGATTAGTGGTGTTTGTTAATTCAAAACACAAATGAGGAGGAAGAAATCATAAATATGTAATTGAATTATTTTAAGGAAATTTTCTTGGAAAAATATTTCTCTCACGAACAACGAGAGGACATGGAAAGGAAATTCTTGGGTCTAAGACAGAAAGAGGATGAAAACATTACCAAGTGTGAAGACAACTTTACAATGTTATCAAGGAATTTTTTAGACTACATACTTAATCCCAAGGAGCAAGATTGATTGATTCTTTGATGGTTTAAATCAATTCCTTTGAAGGGCACTGGTATTGAAGAATTTCTCATCATATAAAGATATTGTATCATGTGAAATCAAGACAAAAAAAGAATTATCTAAGACTTATGAATTTAAAGGAAATAAAGAGAATAAGTTGGATACTGAACACTCTGGAAAAAGGAAATAAGGAAAATGGGAAGAAGGGAATAGTTGAATTCCTATCTTGTGATAATTGTGGGAAGAAACACCCTGGTATTTGCCTAAAGGGTATGGGTGTTTGTTATAAGTTTGGAGAAAAATACCACCAAGCTCATGATTGTAAGGGAACAAAAGAAGCTACCAATGTTCAATGATATAATTACAAAGAGATGGGACATTATAAAAATGATTGTCCTCAGTATCAAGGAAAATTTCCCTAAAGGAGGATAAGAGAGTAAGGTAAATCTTATGCATCCACAAATGCTGAGGTTAGAGTTCCTAATGATGTGGTGGTAGGTACTTTAATCATTTCCTCAAACTTATCCAATGATTTATTTGATTTTGGATCATTGAATTATTTTATATCTTCCCATTTTTCTAAGAAAATTGGACATTTCTATTTTGATTTAATAAATTAGTTGTCAGTAAAAACTCTTAAGGGATGTATCATTGCAACAAATATGTTTCATTCATTCCCCTTTACGAAACATAAACACGACTTTGTCATCATACCTATGATTGAATTTGACATAATCCTCAGTATGGACTAGATTTAAAAATATGATGTGCAAATATATTTCAAGAATAATGAAGTCATAATTTGTATAGAAAATATAGAATCCCTTATCTTTAGAGTAAAAATATCATCATCAGATTCTTATCCAGATCCACCTTTAGTAGCTCTTCTAAATGAAATTATTATGGAGGAAGAGAAAACATCATCTATGAATCTTCAAATTGAAGATGTTATATTTTGAAAGAATATATTGATGTATTTCAATAGGATTTACCTAGACATCCTTCAGAGTAGTAATTTGAGTTCTAAATTGATTTAATTCCTAGTGAAAGACCTATATTAAAGACTCTTTATAGAATTTAAACTTTGGAATTAGTAAAAAAGATGAAAAAACTAGAGTAATTTGGTGATAAAGGATTTATTATCCCTAGTTTTTCTCTATGGGTATCCTCTATTCTCTTTGTTAAGAAGAAATATGGATCCATGAGGTTGTGCATTGATTATAGAAAAATAAATGCTATAATAATAAAGAACAAGTATCCCCTACCTCGCATTGATGATTTATTTGATCAACTTCATGGGGATCAATCATTTTCAAAGATTGACCTTTGATCTGGATATCATCAATGATATGTTAGGAAGAAAGATATTCCAAATACAATATATTGAACCAGGTATGAACATTATGAGTTTACAGTAATTCCATTTGGACTGACTATGCACCCTCTATTTTCATTGATATAATGAATAAAGTTTTCATGGAATATCCTTATGACTTTATTATGGTATTGATTGATGATATCTTGGTATACTCAAAAAGCTAAAAATACTGTGATAATCACTTGAGGATTGTTCTAAATACTCTTAGAAGAAATGAATTATGTGGGAAGTTTGGAAAGTGTGAATTTTGGATTCAATCAGTTTATCTTCTTGGTTGTATTATCTCTAAGGATGGAATCTTAGTTGATCCTATGAAGAAAAATGTGGTTCAATAATGGCCTACACCAATGAACATAATCGAGATATGTAGTTTTATTGGTTTAGTAGGTTATTATTGACATTTCATTCAGAATTTTTACCAATTAGCTAACTCGTTAACCAAGTTTACCCATAAAGGGGTTAAGTTCATATGGACAAAATAATGTGAATAATGGTTTGAATAATTGAAGAGGATATTAGTGAATGCTTCAATCTTGACTCTACCATCGAGAAATAGTGGATTTGTGATTTATAGTGATGCATCAAATAAAAGACTCGATTGTGTCCTTATACAGAATGATGGAGTTATTTTTTATGCATCAAGGCAGTTAAAATTTCATGAACAAAACTATCCAACTCATAATCATGAGTTTGCAGCTGTAATTTTTACTCTGAAAATATGAATACACTATATATATGGTGAAAGATGTGAGATATATACAGATCACAAGAGCTTAAAATATATATTCTCATAGAAAGAACTCAACATGAGAAAAAGGTGATGGATCAAGCTACTTATGGATTATGATTGTTCAATACATTGTCACCTAGGAAATAAAAATAAGGTAGTATATGCATTGAGCATGAAGGATCGTTGATTTCTAAACAAAATGGGGATTGAAAGGGATCCTGTGTTTATAGATCTAGTAAATATGGATATGGGAATTATCAAAGAAGGTGAAATATCATTATGTTTTCAATTGGTTTACCAGCTATATTTATTAGAAAGAATTAAAAGTTCTCAGGCTAATGATGAGAATCTTCAAAAAGAAAATTAAAGTTGTGAATGATGGGAAGTTTCCATACTTCGTGTGTGGGGGTGGAATTCTGAAATTTGAGAGGAGGTTATGTGTTCCCTCTATACCCAAGCTAAAAATGGATTTATTGGATAATGTCCATATTTTGAATTTATCTATACACCCTGGTAGAACTAAGATGTATAGATATTTGAAGGAACATTTCTGCAGGAATAACATGAAGCGGGAAATTGCTGATTATGTATCAAAATGTGTAGTATGTCAATAAGTGAAGGATGAACGAAAACATCTAAGAGTATTCATGAAACCTCTACCTATTTCTATATGGAAATTAAATGACATCACCATGGATTTTGTCACTGTATTACCAAAAACTCTAATAAAGAATGATGCAATATGGTTAATTGTTATCAAATTACCAAATTTTCCCATTTCCTTGCTATAAGGGAGTATTTTCCAATGGAACTCCTTGCACGAATCTATATTAATGAATTTTTAAGACTTTATAGAGAACCTATCTCAATTCTGTTTGATCATGACCCATAAATTGCATTGAAATTTTGGAAAATTCTCTAGAAATCATTGGATACTGAGCTTCATTTGAGTACTAATTATCACCCTCAAACTGATGGGTGGTCATAAATGACGATCCAAACTTTAGAATACATGTTAATATCATGCTCACTTGACTTTAAAGGTATGTGGAATCAGTATTTACCTTTGGTAGATTTTTCCTACAATAATATTTTCTATTAAAGTATTCAAATGGAACCATATAAAGCATTGTATGGAAAGTGATGTCATACACCAACTTGTTGGGATGAAGTTGGTGAAAGGAAACTTGTAGGCCCGAAGCTTGTGGAATAAACAATGGTAATGGTAAAGGATATTCAAACAAATATCAAATAATCTCAAATTAGACAAAAGAGTTATGTCTATAATCGAAGGAAGTATTTGGAATTTCAATTGGGAGATCATGTTTTCTTGAAAATATCTCCATGGAAGGGTGTTATAAGATTTGGGAAGAAAGGAAAACTAATCCCTAGGTATATTGGTCTTTTTAAAACCCTAGAGAGGATTGGAGTTGTGGATTATCATTTGGTAATATCACCTAGACTTTCTAAAGTACACAATTTTTTACACATCTTATTGTTAAGGAAGTACATTCTAGACCCAATGCATGTCCTCACCTCTGAAAGAATAGATTTAAAACCTGACTTATCTTACTGTGAAGATCCTATCTAGATTTTGGATACTAAAGAATGGGTGTTGAGGAGTTGGACGACTCGGATAGTAAATGTACTTTGGAAAAATCATAAAATGGAAGAGGTTATGTGGGAAATTATGGTGAAGAACTACCCAAATCTTTTTATGAGGTGACATTCTAGAAATTTCTAGGATGAAATTTTTGTAGGAGGGGAGAATGTAACAACCCAGAATTCTATCAATGATAGTTCCCTTATTATGTGTATTTTATATAGTATAAATCACATAAAATAACTTAGAGAACACAATAAAAACTTTATAAATTAATAATGAATGAAATAAGAGGTATTTATAGAAGTTAAGGAACCTATACCAATGAAATAGTAACATGGCCTTAGGAATAGTATATTATCCTTAAAAATAATAAATAATCCAAATAAATAGTAACCTTACCCTTGAAAATAAAAATAAAATTTAGGCATATTATAAATGAAAGTATGATATAATTATATCATAGTATAAGTAAATAAATATTTTAAAAAAATTAAATAAGTGTTGGTATTTATGTGAGTCATAAGTATTTAATTACAATTTTATAATTAATAAAATTATTTAAAAGAAAAAAATTCATAAAATTTATTTATAAATCAATATTTTTTTTCTTATGATTTTATGATAATTTAATTAGTTAGTTTTTTAGTGTGTTATAAAATCAATTATAATTTTAAAAACTCTATTTTTTGAGTAAATAAGGATTTTAATTAAAAATTAAATTTCTCATATTTAGAAAATTATTTTCATAAAATAAAGTTTATTTTTGAATTTTATATGTCAAAAAATGGTTATGGTGAATTTTTGGGATTTTTATGAAATACCTGAATTTTTAGTGAATAGTAAAATACGGTAATTTATGGTATATGTATATTATAATTTAAATACACTATTCCTTGATTTTTGGATCATGTAAGAACAATAATCTCAAAATCACCTTAATTATTTTAATATATTTAGTGATAATTCTCAAACTATTCATAGTCTTGAGCCAAAATAATAAACAAATGAATAAAATATTCAAAAAACACCCCCCTCATTCACTATAAATATCACTCCTCCTCACACCTTCCAAAATTTGAGCCATGTCAAATTTATACTCAATCCTCTTCCCAAGCCCCTTCCCCACATCCATGAGCTCTTTGTCTTAAGAAAAGACCAAAACCAATCCCCTTAAGGAGGTTCTCAAGGAAGAGTATTGAAGAGGTAAAATCTTATTCCTTTTCCTTTTAATGTCTTTTCAAGTTCTTTTATTTTATTATTATCTCCTCACATCACCTCATACAAATAGAATAATGACCCCAATACCTTATATATAATATAATTTTATTATTTTAATGGAATAATCCATCATCAATCACCTTCTCCTCTCCCTTTTATTCTAAAAATGGAAACATCGTTCGTGAGGTGTTGTTTCATTGCCTTCAAGGATGACAAGTTTTCATTTTCCTTCACCATATTCAATGTTGTTCATGAAAAAAATTTAATGGTTGAAACATATTTTAAAATATATATTATAACCACTTTTATGTTTTGTGTGTAACATATTTACATAATACTAAACAATAAAACAAAATGAGTTCGTTGTGATCAAAAATCATTGTAATAATCTAAATGATTATCACTAATGTATTATCCAATGATCCATCCTAAAACCATATAAATAAATGATATATATAAACAATTACACTTCTGTATGTTCATTAATAACATATAATTCCAATTCTGAATAATTATACCAATTTTACATGAACTCAATTACATATAAACAAGCGAACTGATCATGAAAACCAAGAAAACGAATGCTCTTGAATGATGAAATTAAACTCTATAACTCATCAATAAGGACATAAATTAATTTAATAATAATAATAATAAATAAAATACATGTATATAAGGTTCATAATTATTAAATTAATTGATATAATTTGATTATCCAGGACATTAAGGTCAAGTGCAGAACACATTCGGACATAAGGTAAGAGATTCTACCTGAACCTTCATTTTTACTTGGGGTTATTCTTTCACTATCTTTACCCCAATGTAATGCTTATTTATTTATTTTACTTCTTATATATTATTTTTATATGTTCCAAACTCATATATTCAGATCATTTCATCTTTATTTTATGGGAAATACATGTTTTACAGGGTTCTCTTCTCAATTCTTCCCGATATGCAAACCCAATTAAAGGGAACTTCCTGATTTCTTACCCATTTTTAAGTACCATCAATAATCTATTTTAAGACTCCATTATTTTTCTTAATTAACTAATTTTTTCATGATAAACTATATTTTTTCACTTCTTGTTTTATATAAACAATCAAGACAAATGCAAATGATTTTTTCTAAAGAACTCTTCTTTGCAAAGTAAAAGGAGTATTTCTCTCAAGAATTTATCAATGGTTTTATTAGATTATTTTCATTTATTTCAATGCCTCTATTGAATTTTATACTTTATTGAGGTTGATCTCTTATTTTTATCATCTTCCATATTTTACTAAATGGTTTATGATCAGTTTGACTATGGATGTGCTATCTTGATATCATTCACCATACTACTCAGAATGGTTAGTGGTGATGTTTATAGATTGGGGAAAGTTATTTACATTTATTATGTATATGTTATTTATGTTTAACCCCATTCATATTAGGAATTAATTGGACTTATTAAGTGATTTTTTGAACCTTATATATCACATTTATGCATTGGTAAGTCACATGAGATAAACTAGACTTTGTTTTTACCCATTATGTATGGTGTCTTGGTTGAGGCCTTGATGGTATATTTATGATGTCTGGTATTATGAATTCCCTAAATATTAAAATAGTAATTGATAGTCCATGGTATTATTTTACTATTATAATATCCATGGTTATGTTTTACTATATCATTATTTATCCACCTTGTATTCCTACCATTTTGTGCTCAAGATTATGTTTTAATTAAATGTGTTTTTAGTTATTCACTATGCCTTATTATTTATGCTTATGATAGCTTTTGTTGTATTTCTTACCCTTACTAAGAATCTGAGCTCACCCCTTTTTTATGTCTGATTTTTCCTCAGTATGCGAAGATATATATTCTAAATGTCTTGCAAAGATAAACCAGAATTTTATGGGTGTTTCCAATATAGTTACTATGTTGTATTTCCTTTAAAGTTGTAATGTAAAGTTCATGTATGTAATCTAGATTCCAAAACTGCTAAACTGATCTACCCCTTAGGATTGGTGTCTTGTATCTATGCCAATGTAATAATATAAGCCACCAGCTCTGGGATTCTGGGGTTGGGGTCTTTACAGTTGATATCAGATTAAGTTTAGTAGAAACCTTGGAAACCTGATTTAGGAAACATAGATTAGGAAACATAACCCTAAGATAGATTTTGATGATAATCATAGAAGAACATCATATAATTTTGGTAAGGTAGATATTATATGAATATTATAAGAAATACATCCTTTTCTGGATACTACAAATGGATGTGGTTATGGCACAGATGTACCTAGGGGTAACAACTCTGACAAGGTGTCTCGGGCCTGACTCAGGGTAACCTGGTATGCAACAAAGGTCCTTACTATTCACCTGGTGTGACACTCCTAGGGGATATTATTAAGATAATTCAAATTTTATTTTCAAACTATTATGAAGGATTTAAAAGTAAATATGTCCCCAAAGAAACCATATTTATGATTATGAGATTAGTTATGCATAAAATTTCAATTTATGTTAAGTATTTTGCTAGTTTGAGATTATACATTATGTTTCATACCCTAATCTAGTATATGTCATTATTTAAAAATGGAACCTATTTAAAGGAATAGAAACTGTATCAACATGTCTATCCCATGTAGGTATTTCCCTACTATGTAAGATAATGACGTTAGTACTAGAGCTACGACTGGTGTTGAGAAACTTATAACTATATTGGGGAAGCTGACTCAAGTTATGAATAATAACTTTACCCATATAGATCATCCTTACCACAACGTGGAGGATAAATGTTAGATCTCTTTATGAAATAATGGGCTCCATCATTCAATGGGACTATAAACCCATTTATAGTGAAGAAATGGATAAATTCCTTGGAGAATATATTTCTCGCTTTGGGAAGTAATGAAAGGGAGAATGTAATCATGATATTTTATCATCTCTTGTGAGATTTGGATCAGTGGTGGTTGTTAATTAAAAATAAAAAGGAGGAAGAAGAAATCAAAAATATGAAATGGAATGATTTTAAGTAAATTTTATTAGAAAAATATCTCTCTTGCAAACAGTGAGTGGATATAGAAAGGAAATTCTTGAGTCTAAGACAGAAAGAAGATGAAAACATTTCCAAGTGTGAAGCCAACTTTATAAGGTTATCAAGGCATGTTTCAGACTACATACTTAATACAATGAGTAAGATTGATCAATTATTTTATGGTTAAAATCAATTTCTCTGAATGGCATTGGTCTCCCAAAATTTCTCATCGTATGAAGATATAGTCTCATGTAAAATCAAGACAGAAAAAGAATTATCTAAGTCTTATGACTTCAAAGAAAATCAAGAGAAGAAGAGGGCTATTGAACAATTTGGAAAAGGAAATAAGTAAAAGGGAAATAAGGGAAGATTTAAATTCCCATCCTATGATAATTATGGGAAGAAACACCCCAGTACTTGCCTAAAGGATATGGGTTTTTGTTACAAGTGTGTAGAAAAAGGCCATCAAGACCATGATTTCAAGAGAAATAAAGAAGCTACAAATATTCAATGCTACAATTTCAAATAGATGGGACATTATTCAAATGATTGTCCAAAGAGTCAAGGAAACTTCCCCAAAGAATGCCAAGGGAGAAAGGCCAAGATTATGCGGTCACAACTGCTAAGGTTGAAGTTCTTAATAATGTTTTAGAAGGTACTTTAATCATTTCCTCAAACTTATCCAATGATTTATTTGATTCTGTATCATCACATTCTTTTATATCTTCCTAGTTTTCCAAGAAAATTAGACATTTTTGTTTTGAGTTAATAAAGGAGTTGTCAGTCAAAACTCCTAAGGGAAGTATCACTATAATAAAGATGTGTTATATATTCCCCTTTTTGACACATAAATGTGACCTTTTCATCATACCTATGATTGAATTTTAATAGTCCTTAATATGGAATGGATTTCAAAATATGAAGCGAAAATCTATTGCAAGAAGAAGGAATTCACAATTTGGGAGGAAATTATAGAATCCATTATCTTTAGAGTAGAAACATCATCATGTGATTCTTATCCATATCCACATTTAGTTTCTATTCTAAAGGAAATTATTGGGGAGGAATATAAAACATCATTTATGAATCTTCAAATTGAATATGTACCTATTGTGCAAGAATATATTGATATATTTCCAAATAATTTACCTAGACATCCTCTAGATAAGAAAATTGAGTTTTCTATTAATTTAATTCCTAGTGCAATACCAATATCAAAGACTCCTTATAGAATGGACATTGTATAATTAGTAAAACTGAAGAAAAAACTAGAGGAATTTAGTGATAAATGATTTATTATCCCTATATTTTCTCCATGGGAAGAATATATTCTCTTTTTCATGAAGAAATATGGATCCATGAGATTGTTCATTGATTATAGAGAAATCAATGATATTACAATAAAGAACAAGTATCCCTTGTCTCACATTAATGATTTATTTGATCAAATTCATGGAGATCAATACCTTTCAAAGATTGACCTTTAATATATATATCATCAATGGCATGTGAGTAAGGAAGATATTACAAAGATAGCATTTCGAAATAGGTATGGACATTACAATTTTACAGTAATTCCATTTGGACTAACAAATGCACCCTCTATTTTCATGGATCAAATAAATAGAGTTTTCAAGGAATATCTTGATGAATTTTTTGTGGTATTTATTGATGATATCTTGGTATACTCCAAAATCTACTAAGACCATATGATTCACATGTGGATTGTTCTAAAGACTCTTAGAAGAAATGAATTATATGGGAAGTTTTGAAACTGTAAATTTTTGCTTCAATAAGTTTCTTTTCTTGGCCATATTGCCTCTAAGGATGGAATCTTAGTTGATCCTATGAAGACAAAAGCAGTTCAGGAATGGCCTACACCAATGAACATAATCGAGGTATGTAGTTTTATTGGTTTAGAATGTTATTATCTGCATTTTGTTCAGAACTTCGCCTGATTAGCGAAATCGTTAACCAAGTTTACTCGTAAAGGGGTTAAGTTCATATGGATAAAATAATGTGAAGAATGTTTTGAAGAATTGAAGAGGATATTAGTGAATAATTCGATCCTAAATCTAATATCAGGAAATGGGGGATTTTTTATTTATAGTGATGCATCAAAGAAAATACTAGGTTGTATCCTTATATAGAATGATAGAGTTATTTCCTTTGCATCAAGTTAGTTAAAAATTCATGAATAGAACTACCCAACTCATGATCTTGGGTTAGATGATGTAATCTTTTCTCTAAAAATATGGACACACTATCTTTATGTCAAAATATGTGAGATATATATAGATCACAAGAGCTTGAAATATATATTCTCATAGAAAGAACTCGGCAAGAGGAAAAGGTGATGGATCGAGCTACTTTTGGATAATGATTATTTAATACACTGTCACCTAGGAAAGGAAAATAAGGTAGTTGATGCATTGAGTAGGAAGGATCATGGATTTATAAACAAAATAAGGATTGAAAAGGATCTTATGTTCATGGACCTAGTAAATATGGATATGGTAATTATAAAATAATGTGAAACATCATTAATTTTTCAATTGGTTGCTCAACCATCTTTATTGGAAATAATTAAAAGTTCTTAACCTAATGATGAGAATATTCAAAATAAAATTAAAGCTGTGAATGATGGGAAGTTTTCAGACTTCGTGTGTGTGAATGGAATTCTGAAATTTGGGAGGAGACTATGTGTTCTCTATATACCCGAGCTAAAAAGTGAGTTATTGGATGATGTCCATAGTTTGAATTTATCTCTACACCCCGATATCACTAATATGTATATATATTTTAAGGAACATTTCTGGTGGGATAACATGAAGCGGGGAATTTCTGATTATGTATCAAGATGTGTAGTATATCAATAAGTGAAGGATGAAAGACAACATCCAAGAGGATTCATGCAAACTATACCTATTCCTACATGAAAATGGGATTATATCACTATGGATTTTGTCACTATATTACCAAAAAATCCAAGAAATAATGATGCAATATGGGTAATTGTCGATCTACTTACCAAATTTTCCCATTTCCTCGCTATAAGGAAGGATTTCTCACTAGAACGCCTTGAACGACTCTATATTAATGAAGTTTTAAGAATTTATGGAGCACCTCTCTCAATTGTGACTGATCATGATCCATGATTTACATCGAAATTATAGAAAATTCTCTAGAAATATTTGGATACTGAGCCTCATTTGAGTAATGATTATCACCCTCAAAATAACGGGCAGCCAGAAAGGATGGTCCAAACTTTAGAAGACATGTTGAGATCATGCTCACTTGACTTTAAAGATATGTGGGATCAGTATTTACCTTTTTAGGAGTTTTACTACAATAATATTTTCCATTCAAGTATTCAAATGGCACCATATGAATAATTGTATGGAAATAGATGTTGCACACCAACTTGTTGGGATGAAGTTGGTTAAAGGAAGCTTGTAGGCTCAAAGCTTGTGGGGGAAACAATGGTAAAGGTAAAGTCTATTCAAACAAATATCAAAGCTTCTCAAAGTATGAAAAAGAGTAATGTTGATAACCTAAGTAATTCTTTGGAATTTTAAGTGGGATATCATGTTTTATTTAAAGTATCTCCATAGAAGGGTGTTATAATATTTGGGATGAAATAAAAACTAATCCCCCAGTATATTGGTCCTTTTGAAACCCTGGAGAGGATTGGAGTTGTGTATTATCATTTGGAAATGTCACATAGCCTTTCTAAAGTACATAATTTGTTCAACATATCTTTGTTAAGAAAGTACATGTCAGACCCAACGTATGTCCTCACCTCTGAAAAAATAGATTTGGAACCAGACTTATCTTACTGTGAAGAGTCTATCTGGATTCTGGAAACTAAAGAATAGGTGTTGAGGAATTAGATGACTCAGATGGTAAAGGTATATTGGAAAAATCATAAAATTGAAGAGGTGATGTGGGAACTTATAAAGAAAAACTACCCAAATCTTTTTATGAGGTGACATTCTAGAAATTTCTAGGATGGAATTTTTGTAGGATGGGATAATGTAACGACCTAGAATTCTATCAATGATATTTCCCTTATTATGTGTATTTCATATAGTATAAATTACATAAAATCACTTATAGAATATAATAAAAACTTTATAAATGAAAAATGAATGAAATAAGAGGTATTTTTATATGTTAAGGAACCTATACCAATGAAATAGTAACATAACATTAGGAATAGTATATGACCCTTATGAATAGTAAATCATCAAATAAATAGTAACCTCACCCATTAAAGTGTAAATAAAATTTAGATATTATAAATGAAAGTATGATATAATTATATCATAGTATAAGTAAATGAATATTTTAAAAATTATTAAATAAGTGTTGGTATTTTTTTTAGTCATAAATATTTAATTAAAATTTTATAATTAATAATATTATGTAAAATAAAATTCATTTTCATAAAAGTTATTCATAAATAAATATATATTTTTCTTATGATTTTAGGATAATTTAATGGGACCTTAGTTAATTTTTTAGAGTGTTATAAAATCGGTTATAATTTTAAAAAATATATTTTTCCGAGTAAATAAGGATGTTAATTAAAAATTAAATTTCTCATATTTATAAAATTATTTTCATAAAATAGAGTTTATTTTTTATTTCTACATGTTGAAAATGGTTAGGGAGAATTTTTGGGATTTTTCTGAAATGCTTGAATTTCTTATGAATAGTAAAATAAGGTAATTTACGGTATAAATACATTATAAGTGAAATACATTATTAATTGAATCATAGCTGATGTAAGAACCATAATCTCAAACTCAAATTCATTATTTTAATATATTTAGTGATAATTCTCAAATTATTCATAGTATTGAGCCAAAATAATAAACAAATGAATAAAAAATTCAAAAAATACATCTCTCCTCCACTATAAATACCACCCCTTCTCCTCACACCTTCAAAGCTTTGAGCCTTGTCAAATTTATCCCTAATCCTTTTCCCAAGACCCTACCCCATGTTCAGAATCTCTTGTTCTTATAATAAGACCAAAACAAATCCCCTTAAGGAGGTTCTCAATGAGGAGTATTCAAGAGATAAAATCCTCTTCCTTTTCCTTTTAATCTCTTTTCAAATTATTTTCTTTTATTTTTATCTCCTCACCTTCCCTCATCAAAATATCATGATGGATCCAATAACTTAAATATACTATGGTTTTATTATGCTAATGTAATAATCCATAATCAAGTACCTTCTCCTCTCCCTTTTATTCTAAAAATGGAAATGTTGTCTGTGAGGTGTTGTTTCATCGCCTTCAAGGATGACACGTTTTCATTTTCCTTCACCGTCTTCAAGGTTGTTCATGAAACCATTTTAATGGTTGAAAAATATTTTAAAATTTATCTTATAACTCTTTTTATGTTTTGGATGTGACATAATTACATAATACTAAATAATAAAACAAAATGAGTCATCTATGATCAAAAACCATTGTAATAATCTAAACGATTATCACTAATATATTATCTAATGATTCATAATCATACAATATAACTAAATGATGTATATAAACATTTACACTTATGTATTTTAATTAATAACATATAATTATAATTCTAGATAATTATACCCATTTTACATGAACTCCATTACTTATAAACAAGTGAGCCGATCATGAAAACCAAGAAAACGAATGCTCCTGAATGATGAAACTAAATGCTATAACTCATCGATAAGGTCATAAATAAACTTAATAAAATAATAACATATCAATACATGTATATAAGGTTTATAATTAATTAATTAATATATTTAATTTGATTATCTAGGACATTAAGGTCAAGTGCAGAACACATTTGGACATAAGGTAAGGGATTCTACCCGAACCTTCATTTTTCCTCTAAGTTATTCTTTCACTATCTTTACCCTAATGTAATGTTCCTTTATTTTTGTGTACTTATTATATATTCTGTTTATATGTTAAAAACTCATATATTCATATTATTACATTTTTATTTTATGGTAAATACATGTTTTACAAGGTTCATTTCTCAATTCTTCCTGAAAAGCAAACTCGATTAAAAGAAACTTACCAGTTTCTTACCTATTTACAAGTACAATCCATAATCTGTTTTAAGACTCCAATATTTTCTTAATTCACTAATTTTTTCATGAAAAACTATATCTATTAATTTTTGGTTTTATAAAAAACAATTATGACAAATACAAATGATTTTTCCAAAAGAACTCTTCTTTACAAAGTAAAAGGAGTATTTCTTTCAATATTTTCCCAATGGTTTTATTAGATTATTTTCATTTATTTCAACACCTATATTGAATTTTATTCTTTATTTAGATTTATATATTATGTTTATCATCTACAATATTTTACTAAATGGTTTATGATCAGATTGATTGTGGATGTTCTATCTTGATACCATTCACCATACTACTCAGAATGGTTAGTGATTATGTTTATAGATTGGGGGAAGTTATTTAAATTTCATATATATATATATATATATATTGTTTATGTTTAACCTCATTCATATGAGGAATGAATTGGACTTAGTAAGTGATGGTTGGGGCCCTCTATAGCCCCTCGATGCATCGTTGTGTCTCATGAGACAAACTAGACTAGGTTTTTACCCATTATGTATAGTGTCTTGGTCGAGGCCTTGATGGTATGTTTATGATGTCTAGAATTATGAATTCCCTCGTTATGAAACTAGTAATTGATATTCCATGTGATTATTCAACTATTAGAATATCCATGGTTATGCTTTATTGTGGAATTATTTTGTCATCTTTTATTCTTGTCATTTTATGCTCAAGATTATGTTTTAGTGACAAGTGTTTTTAGTTATTCATCATGGATTATTATTTATTCTTATGATGGATTATGTTGTATTACTTACCCTTACTGAGCATATGAGCTCACCACTTTCTTATGTTTTATTTTTCCTCAGGATTAGAAGATATAAATTATGAATTACTTTCAAGGATAAACTAGAAGTTTATGGGTGTTTCCAATATAGTTACTATATTGTACTTACTTTCAAGTTATAATGTAAAGTTAATTTATGTAATTTGGTTTCCAAAGCTGCGAAACTTATTTATCCATTGGGATTTTTGCCTTGTATCTATGCCAATGTAATAATATAAGGCACCATATTCGGGCTTCTAGGGTTGGGATCTTTATAATAGTGATGTGTAACTTCACTTTTGTCAGTCATCATCTCATTACTATCCTAGTAGAGTGATGGAGGGAAAAGACACACACATCTCATTTTCTAGAGGGAGAGATAACTATTACTCTTTGGGATGTGTCTATTATGTTGGGCCTCCCCATCGAGTGCGGTTATGGCTTGTCGAGTTAGGTTATATTGGTTTGATTTAGTTCACATACTACTAGGCATTGAGGTTTGGGATAAGGGTGTTGTAATAGTGGGTGCCCTAGACCCAACTATATAGTAATTTTTATTACCATATCATGTGTATAGTTAGATATACATGACGTAAACTTACTATTATAGTGTAGATTTTTTTTAATTCACTATTTAATGGTAATGTCCATAGATTAATTGTTGTATCAAAAGGTTACAACAGATCCCAAACTATAATGAGAACCTCTTGATATAATGATATTAATCTTAAACAAATGTCCTATGTTCTAGATACATCTTACTAATTAGAAACATTATATGTGTGACTATAAGGTGTTGAGGGCTCAAAATCATTGAGACTTCTTCTCATTAAGTCCACACTTGGTGATCTCTAGTAGTGAGATCATGAGGACAGGCTCGCTGATAGGAACACCACATGTTTTGGGTGTCATTGGTTGTTCCAATCTACAAAAATGTATAATGGTCTCCAGACTTGAGATCATTGTCAATTTGTGTCATTTGATCGCATACTTTGATGCAAGGAGAAAACCATGATAATGAAATCATGGAAAGGTAGCTTGTGTTGGGTGCTTCATTTGTGTTGTGACATTGATTGAATGGTCAAGTAAGTATTTTTCACTTCCAGGTTTAGGAAGTAATATATCTCGGTCCATATTGATCAGGATGGAAGTACCTTCATAAGACCATGACTATAGAAGTTGAGGGTAAATCCTTCTAGTTATATCAATAAATAATAAATCAAGAAAAGGATGATGACACGGGTATGCATCCTGCTTTATGAGATATTAAAGACAAAGGATTATATTACATAGTGCATGTTAATAGGATGGTTTTCACTGGTGTGACAATCCTTATCTCTTTAAAGGCCATGATGGGTTGCTAGATCCTACTCTTGGTCTGTGCATAGTATTCACTGCTATTGAGATAAGGGTCTAGAGAGTCACACACAATAGCATATTCAAGAATCTTCCTTATTTGGTTAAATAGGTTTATTAGACATGGTGGGACCCATCACTAGGGTCTGGGATTTGTCCAAGGAGATATGAACACCAATGAAATAAATAAAGTCATATTATTCAAGTTAAGAATAATGGGCATTGAATTTATTTATTAAATGTATTTACAAGTTTTTAGGTAAATACATGGAAAATATTAATTGAACAGATATTAGTTTAAAATATTCAAGGTTCATTTAATATTTGTGGGAACAGCGAGTCAAGTTAATGGATCAGGTATTATCACGCAATATGTTACAAAAAATTTATAATAATAATAATAAATGATATTTATGACTCAGTTTAGTAGTCAAAATATTATTTATATAGTGTGTTAATTATTTGGGGGTCAGGCTGGAATTTCTAGGTAATCACCATCACACTATAAATAGAGGAGAAGATATATTTTTCACTGATTATTCATAGCCCCTCTCTCTCTAATTCTCTCTCCCACATTTTAGAGATAGAGGATCTAGATTTAGTATCTTGGATCAAGCTCTCTCTTGGACATTGCAAGAAAGGTGATGTAGTGGTTTTCGGAGTGTTGAAGGTATCGTCGGAACTCTGCAGTAGCACCCGGGTTTCAACGATCGGTGCTCCTTTAGTTTCTTGAAGCACGTGTAGATGATCTAGAGAAATTTGGTTTTGGATTCTTCGAGAAATGATCATCGATGATGAGCAGATGTCATGCATAGATTCAGATATAAACTAAGTAATTTATGGTTTTATTTTTGTGCTTAATTTATTTCACATGTGATCCTCGGAATGTAATCAGGTAGCAATTCACTAACGTCAACAAGTTCATGTCGATCGTCGGTGAAAATTTTTAAAATCCCATTTTTAGGGATTTCATTTCATTTTTGGTACCTTGAATTGGTATTAGAGGGATGCGTGAATAATTTAAACCAAGAAAAAAATTAATTTTTCATTAAACGTTAGCAGAGGGCATCGATCTGGTCCCAATGTCACTGATAGAGATTGAATCCAATATCGAATGGCCAAGTTACGGCCATTCGAAATTTTAAATACAGATTGAAATCATCGATTTTAAGGTAATTTTGAAGAATATATAATTTTAATATACATATGTTATAACTTCACCTGAAGGTCATTCCAGTTGAATCAGATCACTTTCCGGATTTCCCATGGTTGGAATTGTCATCGGAATAATATTTTCTAACGAGATAAAATAATATTATTTTATTATTATAATAATATTCTTATTTTTTTAAAATTCAATAATGGTTTTCTGGATTCGCAAGAACACAAATTTTTAAAAGCATAACAAAATAGGTTGATTGAAAAAATATTTTGTCTGGGTTTGACAAAAGTAAAAGGCAGGCGGTGGAAAAAAAGTCAAAAGTAAAAGAATTTTTTTTAAAAAAAATAGCTACCTATTGGCTTGACTACCGAAAAGAAAAAAAAAGATACTTTTTTCCTTGACTATTGAAAAAAATGGCTCAAAAGATAGGGGTTGAGCAGGCCCCACTCTGTCTCCCCGCCTTACCAGGCGATGTTGGCCGCACCGCCTACCAACCGGACCGGCGCTCTGCCAGGCCACAGTTGCGGACCACCGTGAGAGCCCTCCTGTTATATATTTTTTATATATTTTATTCAAAATATTTATTTTTATAATTTTATTTAAATTATTTAAATAGATTGTTTTTCAATTTTGAACCGGTGTGACTCTCACCAAGAATTGTGTCTTTTCGGTTGAACCAATGCGTTCATTGATCGAAATGGTGAGATTGAAGCGGTGTGTCCCTCACCAAGAGTTGTCTTGTTTCGGTCGAACCAATGTGCTCTTTGATCAAACTAGTGCAATTATCACCATTTCTAATCTATAAATAAGCGATGATGAGATTGCTTATGCATTAAATTAATTCATTCCTAGAAATTATCCATAGTTCTCCCAACATCAGTGTAGTGGGGAAATCGGAAATTGGTGGACCCTAGGGTGGTCCCCACGTGTTTGCGGGGCAACTGGTGGTACTTGGTGGGCCAGGACCTGACGACCATGTTAAGGCGGGGGTGGTTGTGCTATCACCGGGACCCAGTTGTCACATTTGGTATCAGAGGAGGAACCCATCCTTAAGTGCGCGGTGCACTGCCTGGGTTGAGATGTAGGGCCCACAACGAGGACGTTGTGCTCTAAAGGGGGGGTGATTCTAACATCCCCAAATGATAAAGGGTTAAATGACTAAATGATATGACTCATTTCAACAAGGTGCACCTTCCTTTTCTTTTGAAGAGGTGTGTCCCTCACCAAGAGTTGTCTTGTTTCGGTCGAACCAATGTGCTCTTTGATCGAACCGGTGCAATTCGCACCATTTCTAATCTATAAATAAGCGATGATGAGATCGCTTATGCATTAAATTAATTCATTCCTAGAAATTCTTCAGAGTTATCCCAACATCAGTGCAGCGGGGCAATCGGAAATTGGTGTTCGTTTTTTCCCAAACCTTGGTGAAATCCTCGAGGGATACTTCCACCGAGAACCCTACACCATCAACATGGGGGTGGATCAAACCCTTTTGGACAGTGAACCTGATTCACGCATCAAGGTTCTATCCGTCTTATTTTTCTGCCAACTTTTTTTTTCTAACAATCAAAAGGGTTTGAAGAGGCAGATCCTAGAAGATGGATTTATCAAATCGTCCCTACAACTACTTCCGTCAAATGCAGACCGCTCGAGAGATTTGGGATGCACTCGAATTCAAGTATAAAATGGAGAAAGAAGGTACCAATAATTCTCACTTTAGTAGAAATGGTAAATTTCATGATTAATAAATCTAAGTTACCATTAAATTTATGGGGTGAAACTTTATTGGTCACATGTCATATTCATAATATGATTGCATCTAGGAAAACTAAGTTATCCCCTTATGAAATTTGTAGAGGAAGAAGACCTAATCTTTCTTATTTCAAAGTGTGGGGGTGTTTAGTGTATAATAAAGACTAAAATTGGTCCCATAGCAATAAAAGGTGTTTTTGTTGAATATGCTAGTGTAATTGGTTCTTTAATGTATGTGATGTATTACACTAGACCTGATATTGCTTTTGCGGTATGTAAAATGAGTAGATATACTAGTAATCCTAGTGTGGATCATTGGAGTTGTATAATAAGAATTTTTGGATACTTAAAAAAGACCAAAGATTTATGTTTATACTATAATGATTATCCGGCTGTATTAGAAGGATACACCGATGCAAGTTGGATTACCATTATTGGTGATAACTAATCCACTTCGGGATGGTTGTTTACTCTTGGAGGTTGTGATGTTTTCTTGGGCGAGCAAGAAACAAACATGTATTTCACATTCAACCATGGAGTCAGAGTTTATCACCTTAGCGGCATGTGGAAATGAAGCTGAATGGATTAGGAATCTATTATTGGATATTAGATTGTGGCCTAATCTGATGCCTCCTATCTCTATCAGTTGTGATAGTGAAGCAACATTATCAAGGGCATATAGTTTCATGTACAATGGAAAGTATAGACATATAAGTTTGAGACACGATTATATGAGACAATTGTTACAAGATGGTACCATAACAATTGTTTATGTGAGATCATGTAAAAACCTTGTGGATCTGTTTACAAAATCTCTATCGAGAGAGGTTATTCGTGCAACTAATAAAGAGATGGGGTTAAAGCCCATTGAATAAATCATTTCAGTAATGGAAACCCGAAACTTTATTTAGGTAGATCCTAATCAAAGTGTTTAATGGGTAAAAACAAGTTACGAAGATGATTGTTGATATTGAAAAAAATAACCCCAATTTTTGGTGTCAGTATCGTCCGTTATGACAAGAGGTTGAGTTTTAAACTCTTAACAAAATATTAAGACTCAATGAGTTATGTGCTATAATAACGGAAGAACATTGTAATATTTTTCCTATGTGAACTTAGAAGTGGTGCCACTTCTTACAGGAGTTGTTGGGTTTACTCCTTAGAGAGTTAATGAAAAGGATATAAGCACATGGCCTTAAAAGTGCTATTAAAATGAGATGTTGTATGAAAGTTCATTATATGTATGATTTCTATGGTTTATCTTAAAGGTTAATAAGTTTAATGTTTCGACAACTTATAAATCTGATAAACTTTGAGATAATGATACTAAGTAGAGGTTTAAATCGAAAGATACCTTTATTATGTATAATGGATCACCTGTGATCTGTAGAATTAATATTTATGAATAAAAGTGGGGGATTGTTATATATTTTTTATATATTTTATTCAAAATATTTATTGTTATAATTTTATTTAAATTATTTAAATAGAGTGTTTTTCAATTTTGAACCGGTGTGACTCTCACCAAGAATTGTGTCTTTTCGGTTGAACCAATGCGTTCTTTGATCGAAATGGTGAGATTGAAGAGGTGTGTCCCTCACCAAGAGTTGTCTTGTTCCGGTTGAACCAATGTGCTCTTTGATCGAACCGGTTCAATTCGCACCATTTCTAATCTATAAATAAGCGATGATGAGATCGCTTATGCATTAAATTAATTCATTCCTAGAAATTCTCCAGAGTTCTCCCAACATCAGTGCAGCGGGGCAATCGGAAATTGGTTTTCGATTTTTCCCAAACCTTGGTGAAATCCTCGAGGGATACTTCCACCGAGAACCCTACACCATCAACGTGGGGGTGGATCAAACCCTTTTGGATAGTGAACCAGATTCACGCATCAAGGTTCTATCCGTCTTATTTTCTACCAACTTATTTTCTAACACCTCCTCTAGTTCCATTGGTCAACCAGCTTGAACTAAGTGGACTGCCTTTTCCCCATTGTTGTGGATCCTCCCCTTTGTCGACGCACTGAGCTTCTCTGGTCGTGTTGCCTCGCCACAACCCCACGCGACACCTCCCACCAGAACCAGGAGACCCCGCCATCAGACCTACCCAGACACCCCTCGAATGCTCCATGGTGCCTCCCACCATATTTGGGAGACCCCTTCGGGACCACCTACCCCGGTCGTCGCTGCTGTGAGGCCTCAACCGGCCTTCTGCGACACCATTGGCATTCTACCCCAGCCAAAACTGGCCTCAGAACCCCACCGAAACCCTTCCTGACTAGCACCGACAACACCAGCTCTACTGAGAGGCTACTCAAGCGGCCAGATATGGTCTCAGATCACCCTCCTGTGGTCTCCACCGTGTGGTAACCCTTATTGTGGGTCTGTTGGGACCTGATCTAACCCAAAACGGGTCCGAGTGGATCTGCCCAGCTCAGAATGGGCATGGGCGGACCAGCCTGGCCTGGAACGCCTTTGCATAGGGATGGAACAGCTCAGAATGGGCCTATGTAGGTTCATCCCAACCCGCACAGGCCTTTCCTGGTGTTTCCGGGGCCCGATTAGTTTTAAAATAATCAAAAATTATTTAATTTAATTTTGATTGAAAATTAAATTAATTAAATATTAATTTTTGGTGTAAAAAATAATTTTATTAATTGCAGCTTAAATTAATTTAATTTGGTGTTAGATTAAATTAATTAATTAGTTTAATTTTTTGTTTTAAAATTAAATTAATTAGTGAGACTGAACGACGTGATTATTGAAATAAAATAAAAGTAAATTTTAATTCAATAAAAATTCCCTCAGAAAATTTTTAATGCAATTTTAATTTTTTATTTCTGAGTTTAATTTTATATACGAGAGTTACAGTGTATTAAACTGATCATGAGCCCTTGGACCGACTAATACATGTTTGGTGTGTTCTTATTTATTTAATTATCTATTAAAATGGTTTGTAATAATTAGTTTAATTAAAAAGAAAACTGTGTGTCGTCTAAGAGCCATTATATATATAAGGGTCTATGTGTCCACTTTCATAGTTGTATTTTATACTTCCTAGTTCCCCTCACCTATGAGAGAGTATTATTGTATAATGACGAGACGACGAGTAACACACTTTATGTTGAGTTATGGTGATGCACCAGATATGAGCATGATGCATTGGATGGGTAGTCGCTGCAACTCGAGTCGCAAGCGACGCGACTTAAGGTATATTTCCTAGGGTCTAATTTGATCCATTATTCACTCAATGGATCAACCAATGGAATCGGCTCATGATCAGGTTGTAATTTTATTTTTTTCATGGTTTATTATTTTTTTTGAATGTATATTTTATGCTAGATCACATAGAAATAATAAACAAGCATGTAAATATAAAATGAACATGTCACGCGATGAATATTTTTTATTTATTTCATGGTCAGTTGTGAGTGAGATCACATAATACATTCTTATAAAATAGAAAATTATTTCTTTTTTCATGTTAAAATATAAAAAACCCTCAAATAAATATTAAGTCATTACCGCCTTCCATCATTCAAATTTGAAGTTTGGGGTGTTCGTCATGTCATATCTGAGGATGGCTCTTACTATCTAAGAGTTATTATAAAAGTGGTGGTTCGGCTTAACTAAAGCGGTAATAAGGATTAGTCATATCTAACCTGATATCATTTTAGAGGTAAGCGTTGAGTAAATCAAGTTGTGATTTTAGAAGCTGGAACTTCACTTAACATATCAAGGAACCGCCAATTAAAGAGGTTGGTCATTCAAACATCTATGTTGAACCCTATGAGTAATGGCATAGCCATAGCTTATAGACTATGAGGGGGTTTGAGGATCCTTGCCACCAGAATACTCAAGCGACAGGGTATTCTGATTCTAGCATAGAGGGTTCCTAGAATTCGATAAAATAGTGGGAGACATTTAATTATTTAATTAATTAATCAAAATGTCTAAATTGGTAATCTGAATAAAAAGTATTAATCCGCTAAAATTTATTTTTTCAGAAAAATAGAAAGTTATATCACAATATAAACACTACGATAAACAATGGACAGTGTAAATTTCCACACTAGCACGAGTATTCAATAGTAGTACAGGTGCTTGCACAAAATACTATGATATTGGAAGTTCAAGGTGCTAGTGTCCCCAATACCTGTTAAATCACCTTAGGAAGCGAGGGTGTAAAATTTCTTTCAGGAGACTCATGTGTTAAGAATATTATGGTTATGTCATTATGATATCATCAACGTCTGATGTTAGTTGTGGTCACTACATCAGGACATGGATGATATAACATGAAGTCACATCTCTGAGAAGTTTTCGAGGAGAAAGTGAATCAAGATATGAATAAGGCGATGGTTACACTAGCATGTGTAAATTGAAAGATTTTATCATATCATTTTCATACATGTACTCAAGTATCATTTTAGGTTACAAAATGACCAGTATTGAGTAATCACTTCATTACCTTTTATGGTAAGGATCTCCAAGTAAATAAGAATATAAAAGACAGTTTAATCTTAATTATTATGGTGAACAAATTGAAAGGAAAGACGAAAAGGCCAATGGAAAGTAATTCCAGAAGAACATTTGCAATGTCCTTAAATAAAAGAGGTATTAATAGGAGGTTATTTGCTTTGCATAACATGAAATAATTATATGGAAGTTTAAAGGAAATAAACTGAATTGAATAAGCAAGTACTCGCTTCTTATTCAGATATATTCATCAACACAAAATGTAATGTTTCAGTTTTACTACTTGGGTATTAAATATAATATGCCTATCACATATGTGTATTCAAATACAGTAACCAAGTGAGTATATAAATGTTACTAGGAGTCAGTTTTATTCTCCAAGCGGCTGAGAAAGGGTGATTCCTAAGTCAGTAGTGAGAAGTACATGAATTCTCTATTGCCAAGTGAATGGTTCTTGTGAAACTATTATTGAGTATAACTAAAACATTTATCTCACGTTCCCTTTGGACACAAGGAGACATTATTCCAAGTTTTGGAATGAATGTTGTTTTTGGTATATAATACTCAACCAATAGTTTCGTGATACTTGAAGCATAGGCAATATTTGATGAATATAAAATGTAAGAATCATATACCCAGTTGCGGCATGATAATTCTTTGTCAATTAAGACTAAAAGTATAAATTAAGTATGTACCTAGTTTGGTATTTAGGCTTGGTAAAGCTAAACACCATTGGTATTATCTATGTCATTAGTTTGGATAAAGAAACCTTTAGAAATAAAGGTATGCCACAAAACTTTCGGCATTAGTTTAGCTAGAGAGTGTGAACTATTCCAAGAATAAGCTAGAGGTATATATACTTCATAAGATTCATTTAAGTAATTAAGAAATGGTAAATTGGAGTATGATATATGCATGTTCAGAAGATATGTGTTGCTTTGGGGTAGCATGTCGAAGAATATCTTGAAAAAGCATTCATCAATCAATATAATGTAGCGTGGAGTAATTCTTAAACACACATTACCTAATCAACATCACGGTATTGATGTTAATGAGGAGGATTGATGATGAAGTATTACATGTTAACATTGATCAACAAAATGTATCATGGAGAAATTCCTAAATGCGCATTTTATACATTAGAGTTATAATGTAAAGAGTGTCGATGTTGAGACTTCCAAAAGCTTCCATAATATTTCATGATTTTTTTTTAAAATAATGGTGATATCCCATAATCTACTATAATGACTAATGGATATCATAACATTTGTTTTATGATGGAAATCCATTATGTCATAACAGCTTGTGTTTAGATGAAAATAGTTTGTTAAGACATAAACAAACTTGCATCAAGCTAAATACAATGTGTATCTAAGGTAATTATCCTAACGATTTCTTAGGATAATACATAAATCCATAAGATAGAAAAGTAGTAGTCAAGTGATTGACTATATTTATATAAGAGGGTGCGCATCTGTATTTGAGATAGTGGTAAAAAGATTGACTTGGTTTTATTAAATCCTTGAGATGCACATATAGTTGGGAAAGGAACAAGTTCCACAAGTGCATGTAGAACAAGAATGTTCCAGAGACACATACTACGTAGGAAGGATAAAACTATAGTGATGGTTTTTGTATTCACCGTGTCTGGTGATCAATTATTCATTGAAAATAATATTTCCTACAAGTAAGTGGTATATAGAAATTAGATAATATTGACAAGATCAATTAAAATTCAATAATGGATTCTATGCATCAAAATACAAAGGGTCTTATTATTTTGAATACTGTGGTCAGTATTCTAGAGAGATGATACATGGATGGTACAAGTACGGTACCAATAAGGTTTTATTTGTTATACCAAGTCGGTATGCCTAAATCCATTAGAATTTTTACTTTTCGTAGCTAATTTTTATGATCATATTATTTAGAATTGGATTTCATGACCATCAATCGTGGAAGGTGTCTATACGACGCAACTAGAAAGGTGTGGTCACGAAATAGAATGCTAATAATGGTTTCAAGTTACTGATATCCAGTTTAGGATTGAAGTAAGAAACATGATCATAGAATATAAATTTTGAATAAATGTATGTCATGTGTCTACCAGAGGTTAGTGGGAGCACCATAGTTTTCCAAGTAAAATATGTTCGGCAACATATGGAAAACATCTCTTGGTCTTCAAGTTAGTTGAGACCATAATGAAAATAATTCTCCAATGATTGGATTGAAGTATCAGCCTAAGTTATAGGGAAAAGGATCTACTGAAGTAGATCTATCGGTTTATTAGATCTATTAAATTGTATATATAGTGACATGGTATTGAAAAATACAAGTTAGAGTGATTCAAGAGAGAATTGTTACCAATGTCATGTGGCATGTATTTCTCTAGGTTGACATGTCCAGGACATGGGAGGAGATAAACGTGGTGAGTTGAAATCCATATGCTTATGCGATGGATCAATCATGTATGTCATGATATGTACTAGAATTTATATTTCCAAGAAATTCTTTATAGTAGGAAAATATCAGTTATATCTAGGAGCACTGCAAGGGAAGTAGTCAGAACTATCTGATTGTACTTCGCAAGTACAAGAGATATGTACATGGAAAGTGGAGAATAAAGGATAATAGTTTTTAGGGGGCACAAACTAGTCTTCCTTAGATCAATTTGATCTAATATCATATTTAGGCTAAGTTGATGAGTGAGACATGATCATATAAGCCAGTGGTATCCATATCTACAAATACTGATTTCTTTGCAGCTTCTGAGGCAACTAAGAAGCAGTTATACGCAATGATTTGTTCTAGTTCTTGGAATCGCACCTAGTAAGTAAAGGATTTTCATAATGTAAATTATGATATTCATACTAATCAAGAAGTTAAGTTTTGACAGTGGAAAGAAGGAATATACTTTGGGATACCATCTCTTGAGAAGTTTTACTCAAGAAGATGAGGTCACAAATATAAAAATTGTTACGCAGTGAAAACGTGGTAGACCCAACAACTAAATTCCTGACTCAGTAGAAACATGATCTTAATCATGTGAGAGCTAACAAGTTTGGTTAGCAATTTGGCTCCAGTGCAAGTGGAAGTGTTGTAATAGTGGGGGCCTAGACCCAACTATGCAGTACTTTTCATTATCATATCATGTGTACGGTTAGATATACATGATGTAAACTTACCTTTATAGTGTATATATTTCTATGTCCACTATTTAATGGTAATTTCCATAGATTAATTGTTGTATCAAAAGGTTATAGCAGATCCCAGACTATAATGATAACCTCAAGATACAATTACATTAATATTAAACAAAATGTCTTATAGTCAAGATACATCTTACTGACTAGACATGGTAGATGTGTGACTATCAGGTGATGGGGGCTCATAAGCATTGAGACTTCTTCTCATGAAGTTTTCACTTGGTGATCTCTAGTAGTGAGATCATGAGGACAAACCCATCAATAGGAACACCACATGTTTTGGATGTCATTTGTTATTTATATCTGCGGACATGTGTAATGGTCTCTTGACTTGAGATCATTGTCAATGTGTGTAATTTGATCACGTACTTTGATGCAAGGTGAAAACCATGATAATGAAATCGTGGAAAGGTATATTGTGTTGGGTGTGTCACTGGTGGTATGACATTGGTTGAATGGTTAAGAAATGATTTGTTTATTTTAGGTTTATGAATTAATATATCTCGGACTGTGTTGATCAGGATGGTAGTACCTTTATAAGACCATGTTAATGGTAGTTGAGGGTAAATCTGATAGTTAGATCAGCAAATAATAAAGAAAGAAAATGACGATGACATGGGTATTCATCCTACTTTATGAGATATTAAAGACAAAGAGATTATATTGCATAGTGTGTGTTCGTAGGTTGGTTTTCGTTGTTGCAACAATCATTATCTCTTTAGGGGTTGTGATGGGTTTCTAGATCCTTCTCTTGGTCTGTGAATAGTATTTACTACTTTCGAGATAAGGCCCTAGAGGGTCACACACAATAGCATGTTCAAGAATCTTTCATATTCAGTTGAATAGGTTTATTAGACATGGTGGATCCCACCATTGGGGTTCGAGATTTTTCTAAGGAGATATGATCACTAATGTAATAAAAAAATCCATATTATTCAAGTTAAGAATAATGGGCATTGAATTTATTTATTAAATGTATTTATAAGTTTTTAAGTAAATACATAGAAAATATTAATTGAATGAATATTAGTTTAAAATATTTAAGGTTCATTTAATGTTTTTGGGAACGATGAGTGGAGTTAATGGCTTGGGTATTATCACGTAAATGATATTTATGACTCAGTTTAGTAGTCAAAATATTATTTATATAGTGTGTTAATTATTCAGGGGATGAGTTAGCATTTCCGGGTAATCACCATCGCACTATAAATAGAGGAGAATAGAGATTTTCCATTGACTATACATGGAATCTATCTCTCTACTTATCTCTCCTACATTCTAGAGAGAGAGGCTCTAGATCCAGGAACTCGGATCGAGCTTTCTCTCGCGCATCATAAGAAAGGTGATGCAGTGGTCCTCGGAGCATCGAAGGTGTCTTCAGAACTCCCCGCTATAACTTGTATTTCAATGATCGATGCTTCCATAGTTTCTTGAAGCGTGTGTGAAAGATCTAGAGTAATTCGTCTTCAAATTATTAAAGAAATGATCACTGATGATGAGAAGACGTTGTGCATGGCTTCGGGTCTAAACCAGGTTTTTTATGGTTTAATTTTTGTGTTTAATTTCTTTCACGTGTGATCCTCGGGAAGTAATCGGGCAGCAATTCACTGAAGTCGAAAAGTTAATGTCGATCATCGGTGAAAAAATTTTAAATCCCATTTTTGGGGCTTCTGTTGTGTGCTCGGTACCTTCAGATGGTAGATCTATCATTGGGAGTTGATTATGCTCGTCATGATAGATGATCACTTCACCCATCTAGCCAAAAATGATGAAAATATCACCATACTGAGATTTTCATGTGCATACATTTATTGTCAGTATGATATTCATCGATCATTCCACTACATTTGTCCACTTGATGTATTTACTGCTGTAAAAGTGGGTGCCCTGGACCCAACTTTATCAGTACTTTTGATTACCATGTCATGTGTATAGTAAGTTATACATGATGTACACTTACCATTATATTGTAGAGATTTCTATGTCTACTATTTAAATGGAAATGTCCATAGATTATTCGTCGTATCAAAAGGTTATAGTCATTTCCAAACTATAATGATAAACTCGAGATACTATGACATTAATCTTAAACATATTTCATATGGTCTAGATACATCATATTGAGTAGACATAGTTGATGTCTAACTATCAAGTGTTGAGGGCCCATAAGTATTGAGACTTCTTCTCATGAATTTCTCACTTGGTGATCTTGAGTAGGTGATATTATGAAGAGTGGTGTGTCAATAGGAACACCACATGTTTTGGGTGTCATTAGATGTTTCTATCTACATACATGTGCATTGGTCTCCTGACTTGAGATCATTATCAAAGTGTTCCATTTGATTGCGTACTTTGATGCAAGGTAAAAACCATAACAATGAAGTCATGGAAAGTTAGATTGTGGTGGGTGTGTCATTGGTGGTATGACATTGGTTGAATGATCAAGATAGAATTCGTCACTTCCAAGTCGAGGAAGTAATATCTCGGACCTGGTTGATCAGGATGTTAGTACCTTCATAAATACATAGTCCCGGTAGTTGAAGATAAATTTTTCATGTTAGATCAACAAATAATAAACCAAGAAAAGACAATGACAAAAGTGTGTATTCTACTTTATGATATATCTAATGATAAAGGGATTATATTACACAGTACGTGTGAGTAGGATGATTGGCATTGTTATGACTATTCATTGCCTCTTTAGGGGGCTTAATGCGTTGCTAGACTCTGCTCTTGGTATGTAAATAGTATTCACTACTATCAAGATAAGGTCCTAGAGGGTCACACACAATTGCGTATTCAAAATTCTATCCTATTTTGATGAATAGGAGTTTAGGACATGGTGGGCCCTACCACTGGGGTACAGGATATGACCGAGTATATACAATCACCAAATTAATGAATAAATTCATATTATTTGGGTTTAGAATAATTAGTATTGAATTTAATTATTTAAATTATTTACAAGTATTAAATTAAATACAGAAAAACTATTTTACGAATAAATATTATTTTAATATTTAAGGTTTGTCTAATATTTGCGGGAATGAAAAGTTGAGTTAATGACTCATTTTTATCACGTAATATATTTATTATATTACAAAAAAGTTATAAAAATATAAATAACTTTTATGACCTAGTTAGTTGGTCATATCACATTATTTATGGTCTATTTAGTGATAAATAAATATTCAGGTATTAAGGAGTTAATTCTGAGTATTTATTGATTCACTATAAAAGGAAGAAAGATGTCACATGATAGAGACTATTCACTGTTTAATGGTGAGATCTTGTCTCTCTTCTCTCACTTGATTCCAAGAGAGACTCTCATTCCAAGCGCTTCGCGGCACTTCTTGTGCTTTATTTTATTCACATAATCATGTGAATATTATTTTCATAATTTGGATATTGAAAACTCTACTTAATTTTTGGCATTGTTATTCTCAATTTAAAACTGGTCAAAATATATCCTGATAAAAGCCCCAGTTTTGATCTTCAATAATGATTTCAAATATACTATTTGAAATCCCAAAATTATTAGGCCAAGATCCGCTCAGTTTTTTATTTAATTCACCTTTTGACTTGACTTAAATCACGGCTCAAACCCTTAGTATCGTGATATTTATGATTTAAAGTTCAAAAAAGTATTGTGAGACTAAAACCTTGAGAAATATTCTATTTTCTAAACTAGAAAACCTTACATAAGAAATGAAACGTCTTATGTATCACAAAAGTGATCTTAAATTCTTATGCATGATTAATAATATCTTCAATATGCTCATGAGAATCTTATGTATTATCAAAAAATCTTATGTATTCCTTTACATATCTTTTATATAATACAAGTTATATTTTGTACCATAGTGGGACTTAGGGGTGTCCAGACCTAACCCAACCCAATGGGTTTGACCTGACCTGACTGGGTTGGGTTGGGTTGGGTTGTGGAAAAAAATGTTTGAGTCAGGTTTGTATCGAGTTGACCCATGGATGGGTTGGGTCAGGTCTCGGGTTGGCTACATATCAACCCAACCCAACCCATTGACCTGAGGATGTATGAAAAAAAACCCTACCTGGCATCGCGACCCGGCCTAGCCACCCTAATTTCCTCCCTCCCTCATGCTTGTCCGCCTCTTCCTCCCTCCTCTCCTCCTTCCCCTCCCCAACCTTCCCTCGCGCACGACTGGATGTCCTCCCTTATCCTCCTCCTATCCTTGCTCGTCTCCTCCCCTCCCTGGACAAATTCTCCTCCTCCTCTCTTCCACCCTATGACCCCAACCTTCCCTCATGTGTGGCCAAACCCTAATCCCCTTCTTTTATCCTTCCCTTGCCACTAGCGACTGGCCTCCTTTCTCCTACTCTACCCCCTTCCTTCTCCTCTCCTCACTCGCCTCCTCCCTGGATGGATAGATTCCCTCACAAGCAATCAGGATAAATCCCTCCTACCGGATCACTCCTCCCTGGCCTATCGTGTGTTCTATCTGGTGGAACTAGTGGTAAGGTAAGTAGAATTTTTTTAATCATGTTCTTAAAATTATCTTCCTTAGGTTATTTATTTATGCACCTATGTGAGTCGGATCAGAGTATGTTTTTTCACATTTCAAGCAGGCAGTGAAAGTTTCTCATTTTAGTTGTATGAACAGTAGGTATACTTGGGTGATTTTGTTTGATTTCCATTTCCCCTACAAATGATTTGTAACTCTAGTTAAGGTATAATCCTCCTAGTTAGTAGTTATCAACTCTAGTAAGTATATGTTCTTTTCTTCCTGCTTTTCCACCTATCTTCTATCTTCACATAGCCATTTCTATATACTGATTTTGTTAAACATTCAACCAAGAATACTAGTAATCCAAACTTATCCTTGTGGTTTGACCTGGTTACTCACCAAATTATATGTTGTGGTGACTCTTTCCACTTGTAAGGGAATGTTTTTTTCACTACAACACGTTTACACAATGAAATTCAATGCCATTTCCAAAGACATTGTTAGGAACGTGGGCTAGTTGGGGTTGTGTAAGGGGGTATTTACTATTAGGGGGAAGTATAGTAATTTTGTAGTTGGTCTATTCTAGCTAGCTGTAGTAGATAGTGTCTAGGAAGGTCATGTAGGGTAATAAATGGGGGTTGGCTGGTGTAGTGGTGCAGGCTAGTGCAGCAGGGGGGAGGGGATGGTTCAGTGTAGGGAAGGGGGTAGGGGGAGGGGCTGGTGCAAGGGCATGGGGAGGGGGAGGGGCTGGTGCAAGGGAAAGGGGTGGGGGTGGTTGGTGCAGGGAAGGGATAGGGGGAGGGGCTGATGTAGTGCAGGGGGGAGGGAGAGGGGTTGGTGCAAGGGAAGGGGGGAGGGGGAGGGGCTGGTGCAGTAGGGAAAGTGGGAGGGGGAGGGGCTGGTGGTGGGGTTGGGGTAGCATGGGGTAGGGGGCTGGTGGGGGTGCAGTGTGGGGGAGAGGGGGAGGGGCTAGATGGTTTAGTGTGGGGCAGGGGGTAGGGGGCCAGTAGAGTGCAGGGGGGAGGGGGAGGGGCTGGTGCAACATGTGGGTAGGGGCTGGTGGTGGGACTGGTGTAGTAGGGGGGGAGGGGGCTGGTGGGGGGAGGGGGGAGGGGGATGGGCTGGTGTAGGGTAGGGGGGAGGGTCTGGTGCAGTAAGGGGTTAGGGGAGGGGCTGGTGCAAGGGCAAGGGGGAGGAGGAGGGGTTGGTGCAGTAGGGGGGAGGGGAGGGGTTGTGTAGGGAAGGGGGATGGTGCAGCAAGAAGGGGTGTAGGGGGGAGGGGGCTGGTGGGGGTGCAATGCAGGGGGGGAGGGGCTGGTGGTGGGGCTGGTGCAGCAAGGGGGATAGGGGGCTGGTGGGGGTGCAGTGTAGGGGGGAGGGGGTTGGTGGTGGGGCTGGTGCAGCAGGGGGGTAGGGGGCTGGTGAGGGTGCAGTGTAGGGGGGAGGGGGAGGGGCTGGTGCAGGGGGCAGGGGGGCTGGTGCAGAGGGTAGGGGGCCTGGTGGGGGGATCCTAGTCCAGGGGGCAGGGGTCTGGTGCAGGGGGGGAGGGGTGGTCTGGGTGGGTGGGGGGGTGGGTCTGGGTCCATCGGGTTGGGTCGGGTCAGGTCGGGTTGGGTCGGATTTGCACATAGAACCCGACCCGAACGGACCCGACCCACAGCTGGTTGGGTTGGGTTGGGTCCTTCAGCTATGTGTTGGGTAACTCGACCCCAATGGGTTGGATTGGATCGGGTCAGTTGCTCTTGAATCATATGACCCGACCCAACCCGACCCGAGCTTTTTTGGTTGGGTCGGGTCCCAAAACATCCTTGACCCGATCCATGGACACCTCTAGTGGGTCTGATACATTACTAATTTTTCACTCTCAAATATCTTTCATATCATCTATGATATATTATGTTTTATTCAAATACCTTGTGTATCATAATGCACCATCGTCTTTGTCTCATTTTAACATGAACTTCATCACATATCTTTTGTATATGCTAAAATATCTCATGCATCAACATAAGATATTAACTTTGTTGCATCTCAACATGCACTTCAGCATGTATGCACTAGAGTATGTTTCATATTGGTAATAATATCTTATCTACCATGTGAAATATGTTACATATCACAGTACTTCGCCAAATTATCTGAAAACTTTTCAATATAGAATACTTCTAAAATATTTTCAAATCAACTCCAAACAACCTCACCCACTCAAATTTATTTCAAGTCACTTCAAAGACATGGTCAACATCTCAAAAACATTATCAATAACATCAAAATATCTTCACACTTGGTTGATAAAAAATACAATACACCTTCAACAATTTCATAAATTCATTAATAAATGTTATGTAGTATAGTGATCCTTCAAGGAAATGTATCGGTAGAGGTTCCTTATTTAGGGGCTCACCATGACCAACTTTACAACATTTAGTTTTTTACCACCTTAGTAAAATACACTTTCATTTACTTTCCAAAGTCTCTGGATAATCCTAACTCCAACGACTACAACTCCTACAACTCTAGTAGCATTCCTTTTGATGCAAAGACAAGACTTGTTCATGAACCGAGTTTGATGGGCTCGGGCTGGTTTTTCATTAGAAAAACATAGCCCTTCCCAGCCCAAGCAGATTATGTTTTAAAAAAGAGCCTAAAAGACTGACCAGCAATTATTTATATGGCTCAATCCTTGCCTGACCCAACCTACTTTTCTCATTTTGGATTGAAAAAATGGTCCCACTGACCCGACCTGAACCTTCACAAACCCAACCCAAAAGCACAAAACAAGAAAAAATCATAAATATTAATGTATTTAAAAACTCATAAATTTCATACACCATCAAAAAATCAACATCAAATTCAAACACCAAATTCAGATCTGGTTCACGAATGAGGCACGACTTCGTCATGGGAATAGGGTAAGTAGTGACTTCATATATGATTCAGGGTTCACAATGAGGATGGGAATGAGACCAGCCAATGACAGGAAGACAATTTCAAATTTGGTAAAGGGGTTGGTTCAGCACTTGAAATCACAGAGTAGGTCGAGTAGTGATCATGTGATAAACTTAAATGGTAACTGAAAAATCAAACACTACCAGCTTTCATTCACAGAGTGGGTCGAGCAACAATAGATAATTGATAAAGGATGGATGCGATGCGAAACTGCTTCATTGCAATAATAGAGTAACCAGCAAATTCAAATCTGTTTCCAGGTTCACAACTAGATAAGGAATGATTGTTGGGTTCCTTCCCTAATTGGTGTACTATGTAACGCCTCCTAAATTGGAGCACCACACGGTCTCATAATAGAAGGAGAAACACGGGTCAAGACCGTGTGAATTAATTCATGTGGTGACATGATTTTGACACAGAGACATTATTTGACGTGGATTATTTTTTCTTATATAAGGAGGCAGTGGAAAAGAATTTAAACATACCGACACCAAAAATACTGAGAGCAAATCCCATTTGGTGATCGTCTTTGTTCGACGATCACTTTTCCCGCTCTCGGTCTTTGATTCACTCATTTTATTCTTGAGTATTACTTTTGAGATCCCTTCCATTTTGGGGAGTCTCTACCGTATACCTCTTGATTTTAGTGGATCCCTCTTTTTGGACTAGGTCTCGTGGTTTTTCCCTTTTGGTTTTTCCAAGGAAAAATTTCCGGTGTCAACTTTATATTCTGCACATTTATTTTTGTCATTGCGTATCCACTTTTATTTGGAGGGAAAGATTTTATTTCCTTTGCGCATTCATTTTTCAGTTTTTTATGCGTTTGTCTCTTTTCCATATTTCCCAACATCTAGTATCAGAGGGTTTGGTTTTTATTTCATATTTATTATGGAGTACAATTATAGTCAGATGATTTTTTTGAATGGTACCAATTACCATATGTAGCGACTTAAAATGAAGGATCTTCTTTTTTTCAAGTGAATGCATCTTCTGGTGTTTAGTACCCAGAATCCAGAAAGGATTTCAGATGAATAATGGGTGTTCTAGCATGAGATGGTGTGTGTCTTCATTCGCCAATGGGTTGAAGACAACGTAATGGAACACGTTGTCAACATCTCTCATGCCATAACTTTGTGGGAGAAGCTTGAGATGACCTATGCTTTCAAGACGGGAAACAATAAATTGTTTCTTCTTAAAAACAATGATGAATTTAAGGTAAAAATAAGTTATTTCCATTTCTTATTACTAAAGTAAATATTAGGGATGTTTTGATCAGTTTTCTGGCATGGGTATCAGTTTTGAAGATGAGGTTTTAGCTCTTTTGTTGCTTAACACTTTACCCGATTCTTGGGAGAATTTACGTGTTACTCTAACTGATTCTGATCCTAATGGTGTTGTGACATTTAGTTTTGTTAAGTATTTTTTTTAAATGAAGAGTTCAGGAGACGTACTTAGAAGAAATGTTCTTCAGAGCTTTTATTCACAGAGAACCGGGGGAGAATCTAGGACCGGGGACAGAGTAGTTGAGGTAAGAGCAGAGGCAGAAGAAAATCCAGATCGAAGCAGAGAGATTTTTAATGTCATCATTGTGGTAAGAAGGGGTATGTTAATAGGTCTTGTTATCATCTAAAAAGATAGAATAGAATTAAGGAAAATCCATAGAAGAAAAATGGTGATGGAGATGATCATGTCTCCACTACTACCAGGGGTGATCTTGTTCTTGTTTATGACTCCATTAATATTGCTTCTGATGATTCTTGATAGGTTGTTGAAAGTGGTGTCTTTTTTCATGTAACATCGAAGAAGGGGTTCTTTACATCTTACAACCCTGGTAATTTTGGGATTTTGAAGATGGGAAATGATGTTCATGCTGACGTTGTAGGTATCGGGACTGTTTGTTTAAAGACTAGTACAGGAAGTAAGCAGATTTTAAAGAATGTTCGACATGCACTAGAGGTTCTATTGAATCTAATTTTTACCATCATTATTGATGATGAAGGGTTTATCAGTAATTTTGGTGATTTCCAATGGAAAATTTCCAAGGTCACTTTGGTTGTGGCTCAAGGGAAGAAGCAGTCAGGTTTGTACTGGACTAGAGCTTCTATTTCTTGTGATATTTCTTTTGTTGTTGAGTGTAGTGTTTCATCCAAGTTATGGAACAAGAGGCTCAGTCACATTAGTGAGAAATGGAATGGTTGTTTGGCCAAGATAAATCTTATTCCAGATTTGAAGAGTGTCAATTTGGATACGTGTGATCATCGTATGGATGAAAAACAGATCAGTGTGAGTTTCAGCACTCATCCTCCACACAGAAAGTCACAGGTACTTAAATTAGTACATTCGGATGTTTATGGTCCTTTTAAATCTAATACCTTTATTGGGGGTATTTATTTTGTTACATTTATTGATGAATACTCACGTAAACTTTGGTTTTATGTTTTAAATTCAAAAATTCAGGTGATCAGTGTTTTTAAGAAATTTCATGTTTCTGTTGAGAGGGAATCAGGAAAGAAATTGAAATGTATTCGCATTGAAAATGGGGGAGAGTATTTTGGTCTGTTTGATTAGTATTGAAAGAAAGAAGGTATTTGACATCAGAAGACGCCTCCCAAGACACCTCATCTAAATGGTGTAGCTTAGAGGATGAATAGGAATTTTCTGGAAAGAGTCCATTGCTTTCTTTCGGAAGAAAAGTTTCCTAAACATTTTTAGGGTGAGGCTTTACTTAATGATGCTTATATTATCAATTTATCACATGCAGTTTCTTTTTAGACAGACACTCCTGAAAAATTTTGGTATGGAAAATAGATCAAGTATGATCACTTGCATGTTTTTGGTTGCAAGGATTTTGTTCATGTGCCTGGAGATGAGAGATCCAAGCTAGATGGTAAGACACGCTAGTGTTTTTTATTGGATATGGACACGATGAGTTTGGATATAGGTTCTATGATCTTATTTTGAAGAAACTTGTCAGAAGTCGTGATGCATTGTTTAAGGAGGATCAGACTATTACAGACATTGATAAGGGAACAAAAATCTACTTCTCCAACTTCTGATGGTTTTGTCAGTCTTGAGCCAGGTTCTAATTCACATTTACCTCATATTGTTGATTCTGATGATCACGTTGATGTAAAGAATGATGCTCAAGGTGAACAGGTTGGATTTGATGTTTCTTATGGAACTTTTGTTTCTAATGATCTGGTTCTAGGGGTTATTAATGAACCCATAGTTCCACTCCAAAGTTCATCTAAAAATCGCACCATTTATACTCGGTATTCACCTGATGAGTATGTGCTCTTCGCTGAAGGGGGAGAACCAGAATCTTTTGATAAGGCAATGGAAAGTGAACAAAAAGACAGATGGGTTGTAGCAATGGATGATGATATGATATCATTACACGACAACCATACTTTTGAGCTGGTGAAGTTACCGACAGGTAAGAGATATTTTCAAAATCAGTGGATTTATCATATTAAGAATGAAGAATCTAGTTATTTTCCATGATACAAGACAAGGTTAGTTGTTAAAGGATTTCATCAGAAGAAAGGTATTGATTTTGATAAGATTTTCTCACCTGTTATCAAAATGTCTTCCATTTGGGTTGTTCTTGGTTTGGCTGCTAGTTTGGATCTACAGATTGAGCAGGTGGATGTGAAGACAACTTTCCTCCATGGAGATTTAGAGGAGGAGATTTATATGGAGAAACCAAAAGGTTTTGTTGAAACAGGTAAAGAAAATCATGTATGCAGGTTGAATAAAATTTTATATGGGTTGAAGTAAGCTCTGAGGTAGTGGTATAAGAAGTTTGAATCTGTCATTTCTCATCAGGGTTTTAGGAAGACATCTTCTGATCATTTTATTTTTGTTCAGAGATTTACTGATGATTATTTTATTATACTATTGATTTATGTTGATGATAAACTCATTGTTGGCCATGATACTTCTAGAATTGATAGATTAAAGAAGGATCTTTGTCAGTCTTTTGTGATGAAAGACTTGGGGCTAGCACGACAGATTCTTGGCATGATGATCTATCATGACCTAAAGGAAAAGAAATTGTGGTTAACACAGGAGAGATACATTGAGAAGGTTCTTTAGATATTTTCTATAGATAGAGATAGAGTGGTTAGTACTCCTCTCTCTTTAAATTTTAGGCTCAGCACCAGTCAGTCACCTTCTACTGATGAAGAGAGAGAGGATATGTAGCACATACCTTATTCATATTTCGTTGTATGTTTGATGTATGTGATGGTATGTACTAGACCTGATATAGCTCATGTAGTTGGTGTAGTCAGTCGTTTTCTATCAAATCCAGGTGGAGAGCATTAGAGAGTAGTGAAGTACATTTTTCATTATCTTTGTGGTAATTCTGATCTGAGATTATTTTTTTTTTGAAAATGGGAACCTATGATTTTTGGATTTACAAATTCAGATATGGAAGGAGATATCGATTCGAGGAAGTTTACATCAGGCTATTTGATCACTTTTGCAGGGGGAGATGTATCTTGGAAGTCTAGATTGTAGAGATGTGTTGCTTTATCTACCACAAAGTCATAGTTTATTGTAGCTACAGAGGCATGCAAAGAATTTTTGTGGATGAAAACGTTTATTCGAGGGTTCAATTTAAATCAGGACAGGTATGTTTTATTTTGTGATAGTTAAAGTGCTATTTGTTTGGGAAATAATTCCACTTTTCATGGCAGGTCGAAACATAATGATGTTAAATATCATTGGATCTGCAACATCCTTGATTCAAAACAGTTAGAACTTGAGAAGATCCACATTGAGGAGAACGGGTCAGACATGTTGACCAAGAGTTTACCCATAGGAAAATTTGAGACTTGCCGACTGATTACAGGGTTGGCGGTGATCCCCACTTGAGTCGGAGGGGGAGTTTGTTGGGTGTCTTCCCTTATTGGCGCACCGCATAATGCCTCCTCAATTAGAGAACCACATGGTCTCATAAAATAAGGGGAAATGCAGGTCAAGACTGTGTGAATTAATTCATGTGGTGACACGCTTTTGACACGGAGGCATTATTTGACACGGATTATTTTTTCTTATATAAGGAGGTAGTGGTAAGGTATTTCAACATACCGACACCAACAATGATGAGAGAAAATACCATTTGGTGATCACATTTTTTCAACGATCACTTTTCCTACTCTCAGTATTTGATTCACTTCTTTTATTCTTGAGTATTACTTTTTATATCTCTTCTATTTTTTGAGGAGTCTCTACCATGTACCTCTTGATTTTAGTGGATCCCTTTTTCTGGACTAGGTCCTGTGGTTTTTCCTTTTTGGTTTTTTTACGTAAAAATTTCAGGTGTCAACTTTATATTCTTCACATTTATTTTTTTCGTTGTGCATCCACTTTTATTTGGAGGGAAATATTTTATTTCCGCTGTGCGTTCACTTTTCGGTTGTTTACACGTTCGTCACTTTTCCCTCTTTCCCAACAATGAGGTCAGTGATTTTAGATCAGTCTCAAGTTCGTTGCTTGAGATGAGAGAGGAGGATTAGGGTTTCTCTTCCTAGATTTTTAGTAGATGAATAGGGTAAGGGTGTGTCATTTTAGGTTTTTTTTGTTTTCCTTTATTTTATTTTTAATGAATCGAGCATTGGGGTTGGGGTTCCATCTGTCATTTTAGTGTCATTTTAGTTTATATTTTATGAATCCACTATTAGGGATTAACAAATAACAATATAAATTTCTAATAAATTATAAAATTTAAAATATATATTTTTATATGGACAATCGAGCTGACCGGGCCATCGCTTGTGACCAGAGCCTGGCCCTAATAATAGCCCCCTTGGTAATCCTCATTACCCTAGTGAAAGTGGTGAAAAATCTTGAAATATCAAATTTTTGAATTTTTATAAGATTTCAACTCAACCATATATGTCCCACATTATTTAATAAGCTCTCCCAACAAGATTTGATATGTACATCACTTTTTCTAACAACCACTAAGATTTAACCATCAATATGATGTATCTTATCAAAATATATTGAAACAAAATCATTAAAGAACTCCATCAATAAAATGAAATCAAACTAATCTTCAAAGTCAAAAATTCATGGCCTCATGGATTATTCATACTAAACAATAAAACATGACCAATACTCTCAAATTTTATGTTTATTGGAATTTACTTGAGTGCTTCTATATCTCACTGCACTCTTTCTTGATATTTACCTACTCACAGATAAGACCATGACACTTCAAAATGTATAGACCCTTTAACCATGATTTTAGTCTTCATTTTTTACTTAACCATAGTGTAGATATCTCTCTTACATTAACATTCAGAGAAGAACTAGAGAATCTTCATGACTCTCTTCTATGAATATCATTACCGAGTCAGTTAATTATTATGCAATGAAATAATAAAATGAGAGTGATCGCCTTGTACATCAGGCTTAACTACCATGTGATTTTTTTGAATTCATTTACATGACCACCAATGGTTCTTACATCAACCATCATTTGGTCAAATAATCATTGTATAAGATATGCCTTATTAGATTCAAGGAATACTTGTACATATTTTCCAATTATGGCTTCAACCTTGTTATGGTATACACTGATACAACTTCCAGGCCCTCGGAATATAATGGATATCATTAATCCTTGTCCATTTCATTTGGTTTTTTACCCAAAGGTGTAAAGTGCATGTTTTTATGATATAGATAATCCTACAGGTTCTAAAACCAAATTAGTCAAATCAATCAGTGTTCACCTTCCCTGCATCCATCTCCATTATTCCTGAGAAATAAAACATTGGTCATTTGAACTTGGGATCTAATAGTAGTTTCTAAAAATGGTGAAACCTAACATGAGATGATCCACAAAATTTGATTATAGGTGAAAAAGAACACAATCGAAAGAAAAAAAGTGACCAAGGAGACAAGATTTTAGTGCATGATAATTTAAATCGTCCAAAATTTTTACCATTTTATAGGGATCACAATTACATAAGAAAGATAATACATCATTTGGTATATAAACCCTCACTCAAAAAATAAATATAATAGCTAAATTGTGTTTCTATAGTACCTATATTTTCATATCGCTCTAGGATGCTAAAATACAACCACTTTGTTGGATTTGATCTATTCAAGTACTCTAGTGCAATGGCGGTCCGAGAAGGGTGTGAGTATACCAATTAGGCCACCACCAATGGTGTCTAAATCATGATCAAGTTCATACATATAAAATAAGAAGTATGCACATATATCAAAATTAAAGAAGCAATGCAAAATAATTAAATAACCAAGTCAGGCTCAGGTTCCTTAAGGACACCTGGCCCGACCATACCTACTTCGGTCTAAGTCAGAATGTTTGAACCATAAGAAACCTATAAAAATGAGATATGGGTAATGTGATAACAAAACATCAAAAATGGGTATCATGAGATGGACCTAACCCAAACATGTGATTTGGCTTTGCGGACACGTCCCTTGGATAATAGATATGTACCAACAGCCTTTACTATAAAATTAATTACCAAAATTAAATAAGCAACATCATGGGATCATACAAGGATAACCTTAACAATGAACTCATGTATCGCACCAGGAGTGCCACAAGTTCTCACTACCGTCGGAGCCCATCTAATGTGATCCATGAATGACCTCACAAGTGTCACTCCCAACCTAGTGTGAGACAACCTCTGAGCTTGTACCTAGTATCTCACATAAGGGACTGAGTCTCACTGGTGGCCTAGTGTAACCGTCTTGCCACTAAGCCCATCCAAGGTGTCTCCCCTTGGGAACCGATATCTATCATGCTAAGGTAAAAAAGAATGTGCAGTGAGCCTGTCCTAGCATACTAGTATCACCCCCGACCTATACCCAATCCATCAGCAAAGCTGATCACAAGCACGATGAGTCCTTCCTTGGCGTTCTGTTGAAGGAAACCTGAGTATCGCTCACAACGTTCATAATTCATTTAATCTGTTATATTAATTAATACAATGGCTATGATAATGAACATGTCATAGCATAATTAATGGATACTTCAAGAGGGTCACACCCATTTACTAATTCATTTTAGAAATGAAGGTCATGTACTTGAACATGGAACTCCACATACCAAGCCATTTATTTAAGAAGACCATCACATTTAACCATAATTAAAAAGGCCCACACAATTTCAAAAATAGTAGATCCCTACAAGGCATAACACATAGATATATATATTGTAGATGGTGAATTCACCTTGCCTCAAGGTGAGGTGGAGACATTATTTTATAGATATATAAAAAAATTACAAGTTGGAATAATCCGATGTGGGACTCGAAAATACTCTTTACCCAAAAATACAATTAACCAGCTTCAACACTCCCCGTCAAGCTAGTATATGATAGATTGGAATAAGAGTCCCACAAAAAAAGACACCAAACAAGACCATACACACTCCCCCCTCAAACTGGTCTGCTGATGCTGTGGATGCCCAGATTGGTACAGAGAGTCTAGTAAAGCTCCTGGGAGGCCTTTGGTGATGATGTCAGCAAGCTGATATGTTATCCGTATGTGGCTGAGACTGATATGGTGATGCTCGAGGTGATGGAAAAGAAATTGGAAGTCCACCTTGATATGCTTCATGCATTCATGGAAGATGGGATTAGAAGAAATCTTTGTGGATTTCTGATTATCACACTAAATATGAGAAAATGTCTGCTGCGGGAATCCAATCTCATGGAAGAGATGACAAAGACAAAGGATATCAGTAGTGACTGTGGTCATTGCATGGTATTCAGACTCAACACTAGATCTATAGATGACAATCTACTTCTTACTTCGCCGTGAGATGAGGTTACCATCCAAGAACGCAGTAAACCCAGAAGTAGACTTTTGGGTAGCAAGGCAACCAATATAGTTAGCATCACAGAAGGCCTCAATATTCATATGATTGTGATGTGAATACCAAATACCACAGGCAAGGTCTTACTTAATGTATTTTTCAATGTGAAGGATAGTATCCCACCGAGATTTTGTTGAATGTTCCATTAATTGGCTAACCTTACCAACAGCGTAGATAATGTTTGGACAAGTCATGGTGAGATAATTGAGTTTTCCCACAAGACGAAAGTACCTCTATGGGTGAGAATATGGTTTTATATTGTCATATAGAGATCATTCCCGGGGCTCAAGAGGAGTGTCAATGGTAGTTTCCTGAATCAAACCAGCATCCTACAAGATATCCAAGGCATATTTCTATTGGAAAAGAAAGATTATGTCTGGAGAATGGGATACCTCAATGCCAAGGAAGTATGTCAAATGACCTAGATATTTGGTTTGAAAGTGGTGCTGAAGATGCCACTTTAGATGAGAGATTTCATTTGAATCACTCCCAGTGATGATGATATCATCAACATACACAACCAGCAAGATACAGGTAGAGGAGGTCATGTGGTAGAAGACAGTGTGGTCCTTCAAACTCCAAGATATGCCAAATGTAGTGACGATGGTGTTGAATATTCCAAACCAAGCATGAGTAGACTACTTGAAACCATATAGAGAGTGACAAAGTCAATAGACATGAGAGTTTTCTCCAGAGGCACGGAAGCTAGGAGGTTGTTGCAGATATACCTCTTCTTCAATAAAGTCATGGAGAAAGACATTTTTGACATCAAGTTGATGAAGAGGCCAATGATGATGAGTGATAAGAGAGATGGATAATCGGAAAAATTTTATCTTTTCAACCTGATAGAAAGTATCAAAATAATCAACACCATACGTCTAAGAAAATACCTTTTCCACAAGTCTATCTTTAAAGTGATGAAGAGTGTCATCTGCATTGAAACGGATCGTATAAATCCATTTGTTGTCGACCACCTGTTTACCTGCCGGAAGGGGGACCAGATCTCAAGTATGATCATCGTCCAGAGCCTTCAATTCATCCAGAATCACTTGAATCCAACCAGGGTGAGATTTGGAATTTCCAACCATGTGAGGAATAGATATTGTCTCTAGAGTGAAAAGATCTTTGTATGAGGATGTGTAAAGAGGAGTATTTTGGCAAAAACGAGTAATTTTTTTTGCAATGCAATGACAAGTCATATATTACCGGAGCAGGATCGTCGGACGAAGATAGAGAGATGGTGTATTTTTCCTGGGTAAGGGACACATCCGATGGATGATGAGAGTAAACAGTGTCAAACTAGTGATCAGTAGAGTGGGACACCAAAGGTAGAGGTGAGTGGATGATGAGAGGAAAACAATCATTGATGGTGGTGTCTGGATGGGAAGAGGGAGGAGATAAAGGAGAGCTCTCAACAAAGGATACATCATTAGAGATGATATACCGTCATAAGTATGGAGAGAAACATCAGTATCTACACTAAGTTTAGAAATATCTAAGGAATATACAATGGAGGGATTTGGGAGAAAGATTGGAGAGGTTGGGATGAGTGTCATAGACATAACAAAGACACTCAAACACATGGAGTGGGAGTGGGTGAAGAGGGAGAGAGGATAACAGAGCACGAAAAGGAGTCTCCCCAGGAAGGATATAAGAAGGAAGGTGATTGATGAGGTATGTACCAGTAAGGATGACATCCCCAAAAAAATGAAGAGGCGCCTGCATGTGGAATAGGAGGGCACGAGCAGTATTTGGAATATGGCAATGTTTATGCTCAGTCACTCCGTTCTATTGAGGTGTATCAGGGCAGTATGTCTGATGAATAATGTCTTTATCCTTGAGAAACTACTAAAAGTAAGTGGATAAATATTCTCGTCCATTGTCCAAGTGAAGACATTTAATGAAGGTGGAGAACTGAGTATGAATTTCATGATAAAAGGTCTGAAAAGTAGAAAACACTTCAGAACCATCACGAAGAAGGTAAATTCATGTCATACATGAAAAATCATCAATGAAGTATATATAATATCGGTACCCTAATTGACTCAGGACTGCAGAGGGACCCCATACATCTGAATGAACAAAATCAAATGGTTTGGAGGCCCATGTTACCAACCGAGGAATATATGATGTGAAATGATGTTTTTCAAATTTTCATGAATCTCAATGAAAATACATATGCGGACTAAGATAAAAAAATCTTATGAAGGGTGGAGGTAGGTGAATGTCCCAACCAAGAATGAAGATCCAATGCACAAGCAGGGAGTGTTGTGCAGACTATAGATGTCGGACCATTGAACATGTGCATCCCTTCCCAAAGCTGGCCTCTACCAAGTTCATGATTCGTCGTCTGCTCCTGAAACACAACCTCAGAAGATATAAAAATAGCAAAATAGTTGAAGTCCTTTGAAGCTTACTGATATAGATAAGATTAAAAGGACTTCGAGGAATATATGCTACAGACGGCATGCGAATATATGAATTCAAGGAGCAGAAGCCAAATCCCGTAATAGGGACAGTGGGTCCGTCAACAATAGTGATGGTTGTGGGGCCAGTATATGGACAGTAAGTATATAACATACTTGCATCACCTGTGAGACACTACTGGAAAGTTGGGTTTTCCCAACACTTGTATACCAACGGTTCTAAAGAACCGTTGGTATAAGTGTTTTTTACCAATGGTTTGTAAAAACCATTGGTAAATCTTGGTTTTGTGAAGGGTTTCCCAACGGTTTGAAGAAACTATTGGGAAATCCAAAATGTTTGCACCCTTTACCAAAGGTTTGTGGAAAACTGTTGGTAAAGGCCATTTTTTCCCAATGGTTTTTACAAACCATTGGGAAAAGTCGTGATTTCCCAACGGTTTTTACAAACACTTGGGAAAGGTCTCCTCAAATAATCATGATTCCCAGACGCCCCCACAGTATAGCATAGAACTCCTTTCCTCCAATTTCCAGAAGCCCCGGCGCATAGGTGAACCCTAACTCGAGTTCTTCCATCCAATCAGCTGCAACTCCCCCATCCAGGTTAGACTCTTTAAACCTCTTCCCAAATACAAACATAGAATCCCTCTTCCTCTGATTTCTACATTTATTGCAATATCTAGAAAGATCATGTCATTTTTTCTATTTTAGGGATTTTGGAAAATTTTATGATCCACACTATTTGATATTGAATCAATGACTAATACATGATTGGTAGATGTCTATGACTAGGGTTGAATTTGGTTTCATATATCATTTGTAACTAAACATACGACATACTACCACTAATATGGTGATTCCACCTAAGAATGGTGGAATTTTCCTAGGATCATAGGGCTTCCTCTTCTTTTGTTCTATAGAGTTTGTAGTGTTGGTTTTTAATGTATTTTATTTTCTTATAGATTTATAGTGATTATGTATTGGGTTCCTTTGGTGATGAATTTCGGGTGATTTATTCTTAAGTTCTTCTTAGAGATCATTGTATTCATAAAGTGTGCCTAAGTTTTTTGTAGGTGGTGTCGACTCACTGAGTGACTATTTGGTTATGTTTTTATGATGCCAACGTTCAATTTTTTTTAATAATGAAACCTATTTATATTTTAATGATATAAATTAGTTTTTTTTAAATATATGTTTATAAAATAGGTAAAAAAATTTCTAATTGGTTTATTTGGAACTGTACAAAGACAGATCCCATTTTTATTGTATTCTAAAATCTCATTAAACATATTTATACTTAGTGAATCCTTTATAAGTTTGGATACATGTTTGAGCATTATCACTAATATCCCATAGTTTAATACCATTTTTAGATTGTGTACATCTCATTAGATTTTTTAATGAGTTCACTTCTTCCTTCATTAATGTCTTCCAAGGATGTCTAAGAAATCTAATAGCCACTTGAATGTTTTTCCTTGCTTAAATAATGAAATGTATTCCTGGAATAGTCAATTAATTTTTACATTCTATTAAACCATGTTGATAACCTTCATGATTATATGATCTCATAGGTGGGTGTGGTGAATATGGATATAATTTTAAACATATGTATTGAATTTTGTTTTTATCTTCCAGGGTTACAAATTCTATAGTTGGGTTTTTTTTAAAGCGATATATAGCAATGTTTTAAACCTCTATTATATATGCCTAATGGTTGTTTAGTAGTGGTTTAAACCACCACTATTTAAGGTCAATATTTGTTTACCGTTTTTTGTTTTAGCAGTTGTTTTCCATGACAAAAAATGGTGAGGATATAATGGCGGTTCAAACCACTACTATATCCGTTCCATTTTTTGGCAGGTGAAACCGTCGCTAAAACCAAAAATGCCACTAAAAACATTCTGTGACGATTCCCCACCCCCTGAAAATCACCCCCACCCCCTGGACACCCCCGACCCCCCTGGATAGCCCCACCACCCCCGTGGACAGCCCGCCCACCCCCCTGGACAGTCCGGCCACCTGGACAGCCCTCTCACCCTTGTTGACAGCCCACCCACCCCACCCCCAGACACCCTCCCACCACCCCCCAGACACCCCCCATCCCCCTGAACACCCCCACCCCCTGGAAATCCCCCCCACCCACCCCCTTGACACCCCCGACCCCATTAGACAGCGCTGCCACCCCCATGGACAGCCCGACCACCCCTCGTGGACAGCCCGACCACCCCCCGTGGACAGCCCGCCCACCCCCCCGGACAGCCCGCCCACCCCCCGAGACACCCCAGACCCCCTGGACAGCCCCGCCACCCCCATGGGAAGCCCGCCCACCCCCCTGGACACCCCGTACCCCCCCCCCCCCCCGGATAGCCCCACCCACCCCCTAGACACCCCGCTCACCTCCTTGGACAGCCTACCCACACCCCTGGACTCCCCCTACCCCCCTGGACAGCATGACCACCCCCATGGACAGCCCGCCCACCTGGACACCCCGACCCCCCTAGACAGCCCCTCACCCCCTAGACACCTCCAACCCCCCAGACGACCCCACCACCCCCTGGACACCCCGCACCCCCCTGGACACCTTGCACCTCCCTTGGACAGCCCCGCCACTCCCATGATCTTCATCCTACTCCTTATCCTGATCTCCTTGAAGAAGTTAAAGTATAAAACTCATGTACTCCCAACAAGACCCGTAAGGATTATGTATTCCTTGATCCACTTCGAATATCTTACTGGGCAATCCTTGAATATAGGCATTAGAAATTATGTATCTTATTTTCTTATATACACTGTATTTTGTTGTATTTCTTAATATGATTCTCATATAGATTAATGTGCCAGTTATGATTTTATTTAAAGTAAACAATTTTCAATTACCTAAATATTTTTTTGATTGAACTTCAATATTATTGAATTGCTTTGAAATTACTTATTGCAATTTTTTTACAGAATGGATAGAAGTTGGATGTATGAAACTGATCGGATTTCAACCGATTTTCAAAATAATTTGAACGGATTTCTAGATTTTTCATTTGACAAGGCTTCAGATAGTGGTCGCATACACTTCCCATGTTCTAATTGTGTTGGAAGACCTTGGTTGAGTCGTGAAGCAGTTAGCTATCATATAACCAAATATGGTTTCCAAACAAACTATTATGTGTGGTATCACAATGGAGAGAAAATGGAATCTCAAAATGTTGATGATACAAATGATAAGACTGAATTGGAGAGTTTGATATATGATCGGTTTCCATTTATTCGGCATCATGAGAAGGAAAGGATGTCCAGCCAACAATATTTTGATACAAGCACACATGATGCGTCCAATGAAAATGATTATGTTGATAGGGTGAAAAAATTGAATGATGCTGCGACGACTCTAGTATATCAGCAATGTGGTAAAATAAAAAAGTTGGAATTTTTAATCCGATTGTTTCATGGGAAAACTATGTATGGGATTTCAAATACTGCAATTGATTACATTCTTACCTTCTTGAAGGACTTACTTCCAGATGATGCAGATATTCCCTCAAACCACTATATGGCATGGAAGTTAGTTGATGAACTTGGATTCTCAAAAAAAATCATGTTTGCCCGAATGATTGCAGCTTATTTTGGGAGGAAACTGCTGAAAGAAATGATTGTATCAAATGTGGAACCTCCCGATAGAAGCCAAAAGATGATGGAAAACCATCTCGTGTGCCACAAAAAGTAATGTGGAACTTTCCATTGATCCCGAGATTACAGAACCTTTTCATGTCTGATGAAATATCAGTAAAAATGTGATGGCATGACACCAAGAGAAAAAAGAATAATGAAGAGTCGGTTCACCCTACAGATGGATTTTCATAGAAGAGATTTGATGCTTGATATCCTGAATTTTCAGCCGACGTGCGTAATGTGAGACTGGGTCTTTCATGTGACGGTTTTAATCCATTTGGGCAGATGCTTACTTCGCACAGCACATGGCTGGTTTTCATACACATTTATAACCTTCCCCCATGGTTGTGTATGAAAAAGCCTTACACTTTCTTGATTATATTGATATCTGGCCCTTCTGATCCCAGCAATGATATAGATGTATACATGCAACCTTTAATAAAAGATTTGAAACTTATTTAGGATGTGGGTGTGCCCACATACGATGCATGTTCGAAAGACATATTTCAGATGCGTGTTGCGCTTATGTGGACGATCAATGATTTTACTGCTTATGCAATGATGTCTGGATGGAGCACAAAAGGAAAATTGTCATGTCCTGTTTGTATGAAGAATACTCGATCGAGAAGACTGAAATATCATCGTAGTTTTAGTTTTATGGTACATCAACGATTCTTTCCAATGAACCATCCATATAGAAACAATCATCGAATATTTGACAATACCATGGAGACTGATGATCCACCTCAGCGTATGTCTGGAACTAATGTGCTTAATGAATTGAAAGATTTCAGTTATTCATTTGGGAAGGGTGTAATGAAATCTAGAAAGAGGAAAAATGTTTCCAATGATACTTGTTACAATTGGAAGAAGAAGCGTATATTCTTTGAGTTGTCGTATTGGTCAACTAACTTGTTACGTCATTGCTTAGATGAAATGCACATTAAAAAGAATATATGTGAAATGTTGCTTTAAATTCTTCTAAATGTCAAGGGGAAGACAAAGGATGATTTACAATCTCAGCAGGACTTGGTAGATTGGGGGATCAGACCAGAATTGCATCCTATCTATATCAGTGAAAATAAATGGAAAGTTTCATGTGCTTCTTATGTGATGACACCTGCTGAAAAAAATCAATTTCTGGAAGTGCTAGAGACTATTAAAGTTCCTGATGGCTATTCAAGAAATATATCAAAATGGGTCAACAAAAAAGAGTTAAAGCTGAAATCTTTGAAGACTCATGATTGTCACGTCCTTTTGTATGAGTTGATTCCAGTAGAAATTTGTCATCTCTTGTCCAATAATGTAAGAGTCTTAGTTATTTGTTTGTGCTATTTTTTTAGAGATCTTTGTGCTAAGAGTTTGTCCAAATCCTTCTTGCAAAAACTATTGGAAGAGAAACCATTAATTTTGTGTGAGTTAGAGAAAATATCCCCTCCATCATTTTTTACATGCATGTTGCATTTGACTGTCCATCTTCCGACTGAAATACTTCTTGGAGGACCTGTTTCTTTAAGTTGGATGTATCAAATTGAAAGAAACATGTGCACATTGAAATCATATGTTCAGAACAGGAATTATCCCAAAGGTTCTATTGTAAACGGTTACTTGGCTCAAGAATGTATGGATTTCTGCTCAATGTATTTGTCTGATCTTACTACGAGAATAAACAGACCAATGAGAAATGAAGAAGAACATTATGGGCAAATTGAACCCAGTTTTCCATCACTTCCTCAGACAGGAGGAATTCCGAGATCATATACATTGACGACATTAAGCCTTGAAGAGCGAGAGATAGCACATCGCACAGTGTTGTTCAATTGTGATTTGTTCAATGAGTATATCAAGTAAGTAAATTGTATATGTATCTCTTATCATCTCTTTTAATTTTAAATATTTGTTAAACTGTTATTATTTTTATCTATAGGGAACATAAAGAATTGATATATAGAAAGCATCGTTCTTTATCTTTGAGAAGGAAAGAGACTTTGAATAGTAAAGGGTTTTCTGCTTGGTTGAAATTGAAGGTAAAAATATTTCGGTAATAACTAAATAAAAATAATATTTAATTAAGTTTACTATTTGTTTATATTTCAGTTATCGAGTTTGCCTACAGACTCTGTTTCTGAGGAAATAAGATTTTTGGCTTTTGGTCCTAATACCATGGTTCGTGCTTGTAAATCACTTGTGATCAATGGATACAAATTTATTATCACTGAACAAGCAAGAAACATGAGAACACAACATGATGGTGTTATGCTAACTGCCACAACAGACTGTTATGCCAGTTCATCGGATAATAGACCTCGTTCTGAAAATGTAGCTTATTATGGAGTCGTGGAGAAAATAATAATTTTAGATTATTACTCGCATGGTCGAGTCACGATGATGAAATGTCAATGGTTTGATTCAATGATGAGGCAAGGCGCCTTTATTGATGATTATGGATTTTGAGTTATTGACATGACTCGCACTCTTACCACCGATGAACCATATGTATTGGCATCAATGGTGAAACAAGTTTTTTATGTCAAAGATCATCATCTTCCTAAATTCAGTGTAATTATAGAAGTAAATCCCAGACATGTTTTTGATGATGGTGATGATGAAGTTGACACTATCCCTACTGCAATTGGAAGCAATCCGTTTATTACTTATGATGACTCCAATAGCTCAATTGTCAGAGTTGATTGTGAACCCGAAGTTGTGGTGGGAAATATATAGAATCATACAGTCGTGTACATGTTTCACCTACATCATTCAGAGTGTGTATTCTAGTAATTACCTTCAAACCACCATAAATCTTCTGTTTCTTTATGTTTTTTTATCAAAGTGATTTCTATATATTTTGTTTTTTGGGTTACACATTAGTTATCTATTTCTAATTACTTCCATATTTGTTTTCATTGCAGGAAATGACACCCATTGAAGAGAGGCGGTAGAAAAATATGATAAAAAATAATCGCCGCATGACACAGATGGGAATTCCTCCACTCATCCATATTGTGAGTATTTTATTTCAAATATATATATTTCAATAACTTATAATATCATGTGTTTACTTTTGTGTTAAACTCTTTTTCAGGATCCACCCCCTAGACGAGAGATATCCGACGAGGAGCCTGATATTTCTCCCAGTACAGAGGCTGGTGGTAGGAGGGGTGGTGGTGTCAAAGTTAGATGACCATATGGTGGTCCCGGTACTGAGGCTGGTGGTACGAGGGCTCGTGGTGAGAGAGTTAGATGATCCACTGGTCGTACCCGATTGGATTATGCCCCTACCACAGACGTATCTTCTATGCCCCATTTTGATCCTGGTGTGTCTTTAGGGACACATGAGATATTTAGGCCTCCGATTTTTACACTACCAGTTGGCCAGACGTCTGTACCGTCATATTTTTCTTCTGGTTCATTATCTTCGGGCTATTATATTCCACCTTCTTTGACTCCTGCTCCGACACAGTATGTGGCTGAGGAGCGTACACTGAGGGACACTCCACCTATATAGGATATTCCTTCGGCTTATGCACATCTAGTGACGCCCATTGATCCAACTACCACGGGTATATTTATATAACTCTAACAAATTTTTATACCAAAATTTATTTTTATTATAACTTGTACTGATATTTTTTTTCTTTAATAACAGATTCATCTACTGATAGGAGGCGGGGGAGGGGGCGTACTCGCTTGCATGCGGTATGGAACCGCCAAACACAGTTGATGGTTGAATACAATGATGATGGACAGATGATTGATAAATCTGGATAGGAATGTCGGGAGTTTTTGGCGATGCTAGCCAAATACTCCAAAATCATTTCGGTCAACCCTCTCTCTTGGAGACATCTGCCACACGCAGTCAAGTATAATGCGTGGGCACAAATATGGGTAAAAAATTGATTGGATTTAATGTAGTATTTTTTTTATTTATATGAATTAATCTATTGGGTGTCAGCTTCGGTATAACTTCCCTGATGGCGAAGGTGCACGACCGGCGCGTTTAAAGGATCTAGGAGAGCTTTGGAGAGCTTATAAGCATGAGATGTATGTTGGCTGGTGTGATAGAGTGGGCATGGAGTTGGAGACATTACCTATCGTGGATGACTTCCTGATAGAGAAATATCTCCAAATGATTACCCATTGGGCGACTGCCAAATTTAAGGTATTAATCTCATTTGAGGTATTTAAATGACAGTTTTCATATTTTGCATTAATATTATCTAATTTATTATTAAACATTATTTAGTAATCTTCTGAAAAAAAAACAAAAAAAACATTGATTTAAAGTAATACCTCCATACTTTGGGGCACATGACTATGTCAGATCATGAGAGGTGGCTGGTACGATATAGTTGTTTATAATTTTTCTTTAGGACTTTCCCTTTTTATTGTTTCTACTTAAATTATGTGATTTATTGAATATTGAATATATGATTATACTTACACTTTATATTGTTTCAATTTCATTACAGAAGCAAAAACTGAATATTGAAGGACATATCCCTCGAGAAAAATTGTTTTGCTCGAGTAGAAGGAAAAAATATGGAACTGCGGTTAATGAACCGACACAAGAAAAGATTGTAAGTTTTAATTTGTTTATTTCAAAGTTTAATATCTATTTTGAAATTTAATAATCTATTAATATTTTTAACAGGATGCTTTAGAGGCCCTTGATGCCCAGGAGCCTGACAATTTTGGGCCACATGATCATTTATATCAGGTTTTGGGAGATGAGCACTCTGGTCAAGTATGCTGCCGACCTGGTAAGAATATAGTCCCGACGAGGTATTGGTCCTCTCCAGGTATCCATTCTAGTAACACAGAGTTGGAACAGGTCAAGGAGCATGCAAGACAGTCTGATAAAAGGGTCACATAGTTGGAAGAACAAGTTCAAACGAGGGACAAAGAATTTATGAAACTGATGAAAGCTTTATCTTCATCACTTCCACTAGAGGACAGCACGGCTTGTCAGACATTTATGTCATCGATGGGTGCATTATCCAATGCACCAGGCGGCAGTTCTAGTGTCAGTCGAGATAATGACGTTCCTGGTGATGACAAGGATGCTGAAGAGGACGAGGGCAAGGATAAGGATGGGGCCGAGGGCGAGGATGGGGCCGAGGGCGAGGATGGGGTCGAGGGCGAGGATGGGGCCGACGATGACGAGGATGACGATGAGGATAGAGATGGTGGTGAGGATGATGTCGATGATAACAGTGGTGATGGTGATGGTGATCAGGGGCAGATTGATCCATTACATTTTTGAATTCTGTATAACTCTTTATTTTTTAACCTGGTTTTTCACTCTGGTATGGATATTTTTGAATTCAGTTAACTCTTTATTTTCGACCAAATATGGAATCCTAATGATGTTATAATGGTTTGGAGGTGAGTGATGCTATATGAGATTTTATGGGTTATTGTGAGGAGTTTCTTTCCCTTTAATTGATTGGTTCATAAAACATAAGTTGGTGTTGCATATATTATGTAATTGGAATTGGTAAAGTAAAATGATGGTCTCAGATTTCCAAGTTGGTTATTTGGATGGTATTCTCTATCAAAAGTGGGTATATCTCTATTGACTATGGGTGTATTTTCTAATTGACTAATGTATTTATTAAACTGGCCATGCAATACACATTTCCCAAAATACGGAAGCACCAAAAAAATCATAGATAGACACTACACACCATAAGAAACCCATTGGAGACACCCCTTGAGGTAGAGTCCCTCTCGTAGCCTCTTTAATTTAAGAATGATTTAAATTGAATTTATCTTCTTTCTTAATTCTGCTTAATTATATTGAATTGCATATCTTGAATAATTTTTCTTTAATATAATTGTTTCATTTGATAAATAAAGTCATGTTTTTATAATAAAACCCCTCCAATGGAGGTGCGCTGTCTACAAAAGCTCACAGTGATAGTTCAGGGTGTGATAATTTGACTCTCAATCAATAGTTTCATGCCGCAGTCACGCCACGGTCACGCCGCGGTCACGCCGCGGTCACGCCGCGGTCACGCCGCGGTCACGCCGCGGTCACGCCGCGGTCACGCCGCGGTCACGCCGCGGTCACGCCGCGGTCACGCCGCGGTCACGCCGCGGTCACGCCGCGGTCACGCCGCGGTCACGCCGCGGTCACGCCGCGGTCACGCCGCGGTCACGCCGCGGTCACGCCGCGGTCATGCCGTGATCACCGACCAAACACATTCGGATAGTGTTGATACTTTAGAAAAACAATCTATGGGTCATTTGTGACATGTATGAGTCAACCCCACCTCAATCCGAGACGCGATGTGGCCGGCACCACTCAAAATGTCTCTCTTTTGTTTCAAAATGACATCATTTTAAGTGAATACAACAACTGACATACGAAAAACCGACCAAAGGCATTCGGATTCTGTTGAAACTCTAGGACAACGATCCATGGGTCATATGTGACATGTACGAGTTAACCTCGCCTCAATCCGAGGGCCGGTGTGGCCAGCACCACTCAAAGTGTTTCTATTTTGTTTGAAATGGATAGGATTTTAAGTGAAAACAATAACTGGCATACTTAAAACCAACCAAAAGCAATCGGATTGTGTTGATATTTTAGGACAATGATCCATGGGTCATTATGACGTGTATGAGTCAACCCCACCTCAATCTGAGGCGTGGTGGGGCCGTCACCACTCAAAGTTTCTCTCTTTTGTTTCAAAAGGACATCATTTTAAGTGAATACAACAACTAACATACGGAAAACCAACCAAAAGCATTTGAATTCTATTGAAACTTTAGGAAAAAGATCCATTGGTCATATGTGACGTGTACAAGTCAACCCACCTCAGTCCGAGGCACGGTGTGGCTGGTATCACTCAAAGCGTCTCACTTTTATTTGAAATGGACAAAATTTTAAGTGAAAACAACAACTGGCATACGGAAAACTGACCAAACACATTTAGATTCTGTTGAAACTTTAGGAAAACGATCCATAGGTCATATGTGATGTGTACGAGTCAACACCGCCTCAATCCAAGGACCGGTGTGGTCGGAACCACTCGAAATGTCTCTCTTTTATTTAAAATGGATAGGATTTTAAGGGAAAACAACAACTGACATACGGAAAACCGACCAAACGCATTTGGATTGACTTAAAATCACATGAAAACACCCTAATTATTATTCTTGAGGTGTACGAGGAGACGACACGTCATTCGAACGCGCGGTTTTTGCGGCACGGCTAAATATGTGTTTTTTAGGTGTTCGGCGCGCTTGAAAAGCGTGTGTGGGGTGGTCGAAACCGGCCGAACGATTTCGGAATGCCATGAAATTAGACGACAACAAAGGGTGGGTGAATTGTGAAATTTTCAGCTAAACAGCATGTCAATTAAAGGTGTCGTGTGACCGTGCTAGCCGAAAACGCACTCGGCGTGACATAAATGGCCAAAACATGGGTTTTACGGTCAAATGCATGCCGAACGACATCGGAATGACTTGAAATCACACGAAACACCCTAATTATTATTCGTGAGCTGTACGAGGAGGCAGAACTTCATTCGGACGCGTGGTTTGTGCGGCACGGCTGAATATGTGTTTTTTAGCTGTTCGGTGCGCTTGAAAAACGTGTATAGGGTGGTTGAAACTGGACGAACGACCTCAGAATGCCATGAAATTGAACGAAAACAAAGTGTGGGTGAATTGTAAAATTGTTGGCCAGACGGCACGTCAATCGGAGGTGTCGTGTGACCGCGCTGGCCGAAAACGCACTCAGCGTGTCATAAATGGACAAAACATTGGTTTTACGATCAAATGCATGCCGAATGACATCAGAATGACTTGAAATCACACGAAAACACCCTAATTATTATTTGTGAAGTGTACGAGGAGACGACATGTCATTCGAAGCGCGGTTTGCGCGGCACGGCTGAATATGTGTTTTTCAGGTGTTTGGCACCCTTGAAAAGCGTGCGTGGGGTGGTCGAAATCGGTCGAACGACCTCGGAATTCCATGAAATCGGACGGAAAAAAAAGGGTGGGTGAATTGTGAAATTTTCGGCTAGACGGAACGTCAATCGGAGGTGTTGTGTGACCGCACTGGCCGAAAACGCACTCGTCGTGTTGTAAATGTCCAAAACATGGGTTTTGCGGTCAAATGAATGTCGAACGACATCGTAATGACTTGAAATCACACGAAAACACCCTAATTATTATTCGTGAGGTGTACGAGGAGACGGAACGTCATTCGGACGCGCGGTTTGCATGGCACAGCTGAATATGTGTTTTTTAGGTATTCGGCGCGTTTGAAAAACATGCGTGGGGTGGTCGAAACTGGCCGAATGACCTCGAAATGCCATGAAATAGGACGAAAAAAGGGTGGGTGAATTGTGAAATTTTCGGCCAGATAACGCGTCAATCAGAGGTGTCGTGTGACCGTGCTGGCCGAAAAAGCACTTGGCGTGTCGTAAATGGCCAAAACATGGGTTTTACGGTCAAATGCATGTCGAATGACATCAGAATGACTTAAAATCAGACAAAAACACCCTAATTATTATTCTTGAGGTGTACGAGGAGACGGAACGTCATTCGGACGTGCGGTTTGCGCGGCACGGCTAAATATGTACTTTTTAGGTGTTCGGTGCGCTTGAAAAGCGTGCGTGGGGTGGTCGAAACCGAACGAATGATCTCAGAATGACATGAAATTGGATGACAGCAAAGGGTGAGTGAATTGTAAAATTTTCGGTGAGACGGAACATCAATCGGAGGTGTCGTGTGGCCGCGCTAGTCGAAAACGCATTCGGCGTGTCGTAAATGGCCAAAACATGGGTTTTACGGTCAAATGCATGTCGAACGACATCATAATAACTTGAAATCACACGAAAACACCCTAATTATTATTCCTGAGGTGTACGAGGAGATAGCATGTCATTCGGATGCGTGGTTTGCGCGGCACGGCTGAATATGTGTTTTTTAGGTGTTCGGCGCGCTTGAAAAACGTGTGTGGGGTGGTCGAAACCGGCCGAACGACCTCGGAATGCCATGAAATCGGACGAAAACAAAGGGTGGGTAAATTGTGAAATTTTCGGCTAGACGGTATGTCAATCGAAGGTGTCGTGTGACCGTGTTGGCCGAAAACGCACTTGGCGTGTCGTAAATGGCCAAAACATGGGTTTTACAGTCAAATGCATGCCGAACGACATCGTAATGACTTGAAATCACACAAAAACACCCTAATTATTATTTTTGAGTTGTAAGAGGAGACGGCACGTCATTCGGACGCGCGGTTTGCGCGGCACGGCTGAACATGTGTTTCTTAGGAGTTCGGCGCGCTTGAAAAGCGTGCGTTGGCTGGTTGAAACTGGCCGAACGACCTCGGAATGCCATGAAATCGGACGACAATAAAGGGTGGGTGAATTGTGAAATTGTCGGCCAGACAGCACGTCAATCAGAGGTGTCGTGTGACCGTGCTGGCCGAAAACGCACTTCGCGTGTCGTAAATGGCCAAAACATGAGTTTTATGGTCAAATGCATGCCGAACGACATCGGAATGACATGAAATCACACGAAAACACCCTAATTATTATTCTTGAGGTGTACGAGGAGATAACACGTCATTCGGATGCGCGGTTTGCGCGGCACCGCTGAATATGTGTTTTTTAGGTGTTCAGCGCGCTTGAAAAACGTGCGTGGGGTGGTCGAAACCGGACGAACGACCTCGAAATGTCATAAAATCGGACGACAAAAAAGGGTGGGTGAATTGTAAAATTGTCGGCTAGACGACACGTCAATCGGAGGTGTCGTGTGACCGCGCTGGCCGAAAACGCACTCGGCGTGTCGTAAATGGCCAAAACATGGGTTTTACGGTCAAATACATTCCGAACGACATCGGAATGACTATAAATCACACAAAAACATCCTAATTATTATTCTTGAGGTGTACGAGAAGACGGCGCATCATTCAGACGCACGGTTTGCGCGACACTGCCAAATATGTGTTTTTTACGTGTTCGGCGCGCTTGAAAAGCGTGCGTGGGGTTGTCGAAACCGACAGAACGACCTCGGAATGCCATGAAATCGGACGACAACAAAGGGTGGGTGAATTGTAAAATTTTTTGCTAGACGGCACATCAATCAGAGGTGTCGTGTGACCGTGCTGGCCGAAAACGCACGCGGCATGTCATAAATAGCCAAAACATGGGTTTTACGGTCAAATGCATGTCGAACGACATCGGAATGACTTGAAATCACACAAAAACACCCTAATTATTATTCTTGAGGTGCACAAGGAGACGGCACATCATTCGGACACCCAGTTTGTGCGGCATGGCTGAATATGTGTTTTTTAGGTGTTCGGTGCTCTTGAAAAGCGTGTGTGGGGTGGTTGAAATCGGCCGAACGACCTCAGAATTCCATGAAATCGAACAACAACAAAGGGTGGGTAAATTTTGAAATTTTTGGCCAGACGGCACATCAATCGGAGGTGTCGTGTGACCGCGCTGGCCAAAAACGAATTCGACGTGTCGTAAATGGCCAAAACATGGGTTTTGCGGTCAAATGCATTCCGAACGACATTAGAATGACTTGAAATCACACAAAAACACCCTAATTATTATTTGTGAGGTGTACAAGGAGACGACACGTCATTCGGACGTGCGGTTTGCACGGTACGGCTGAATATGTGTTTTTTAAGTGTTCGGTGCGCTTGAAAAGTGTGCGTGGGGTGGTCGAAACCGGCCGAACGACCTCGAAATGCCATGAAATCATACGAAAACAAAGGGTGGGTGAATTGTAAAATTGTCAGCTAGACAGCATGTCAATCGGAGGTGTCATGTGACCGCGCTGGCCGAAAACGCACTCGGCGTGTCGTAAATGGCCAAAACATGGGTTTTACGGTCAAATGCATGTTGAACGACATCAGAATGAATTGAAATCACACGAAAACACCCTAATTATTATTCGTGAGGTGTACGAGTAGACGGCACGTCATTCGGACGCACGGTTTGTGCAGCACGGCTGAATATGTGTTTTTTACGTGTTCGGTGCGCTTGAAAATCGTGCGTGAGGTGGTCAAAACCGGCCGAACGACCTTGGAATGCCATGAAATCAAACAAAAACAAAGGGTGGGTAAATTGTGAAATTTTCAGCCAGAAGGCACATCAATCGGAGGTGTCGTCTGACCGCACTGGCCGAAAACGCACTTGGCGTGTCGTAAATGTCCAAAACATGGGTTTTACGGTCAAATGCATGCCGAAAGATATCGGAATGACTTGAAATCACACGAAAAAAACCCTAATTATTATTACTGAGGTGTACGAGGAGACGGAACGTCATTCGGACGCACGGTTTGCGCGACACGGATGAATATGTGTTTTTTAGGTGTTGGGCGCGCTTGAAAAGCGTGCGTGGGGTGGTCGAAACCGGCCGAACGACCTCAGAATGCCATGAAATCGGACGACAACAAAAGATGGATGAATTGTAAAATTTTAGGCCAGACGGCACGTCAATCGGAGGTGTCGTGTGACCGCGCTAGCCGAAAATGCACTCGGTGTGTCGTAAATGGCCAAAACATGGGTTTTACGGTCAAATGCAAGTCGAACGACATCAGAATAACTTGAAATCACACGAAAACACCCTAATTATTATTCATGAGGTGTACTATGAGACGACATGTCATTCGGATGCAGGGTTTGCACGGCACGGCTGAATATGTGTTTTTTAGGTGTTCGGCACGCTTGAAAAACGTGCGTGGGGTGGTCAAAACCGTCCGAACGACCTCGTAATGCCCTGAAATCGGACAAAAACAAAGGGTGGGTGAATTTTGAAATTTTTGGCGTGACGGCATGTCAATCGGAGGTGTCGTGTGACCGTGCTGGCCGAAAACGCACCCGGCGTGTCGTAAATGGCCAAAACATGGGTTTTACGGTCAAATGCATGTCGAACGACATCAGAATGACTTGAAATCACAAGAAAACACCCTAATTATTATTCTTGAGGTGTATGAGAAGATGGCACGTCATTCGGATGTGCGGTTTGCATGGCACGGTTGAATATGTGTTTTTTAGGTGTTCGGCGCGCTTAAAAAAGTGTGCGTGGGGTGATCGAAACCGGCCGAACGACCTCGGAATGCCATGAAATCGGACGACAACAAAGGGTGGGTGAATTTTGAAATTTTCGGCCAGACGGAACGTCAATCGGAGGTGTCGTGTGACCGCACTGGCTGAAAACGCACTCAACGTATCGTAAATGGCCAAATCATGGGTTTTACGGTCAAATGCATGCCGAACGACATCGGAATGACTTGAAATCACACGAAAACACTCTAATTATTATTCATGAGGTGTACGAGGAGACATCACGTCATTCGGACACGTTGTTTGCACGACACGGCTGAATATGTGTTTTTTAGGTGTTCGGCGCGCTTGAAAAGCGTGCGTTGGGTGGTCGAAACCGGACGAACGACCACGGAATGTGATAAAATCGGACGACAAAAAAGGGTGGGTGAATTGTGAAGTTTTCGGCTAGACGGCACGTCAATTGGAGGTGTCGTGTGACCGCGCTGGCCGAAAACGCACTCGACGTGTCGTAAATGGTCAAAACATGGGTTTTACGGTCAAATGCATGTCGAACGACATCGGAATGACTTGAAATCACACGAAAACACCCTAATTATTATTCGTGAGGTGTACGAGGAGACGGCATGTCATTAGGACGCGCGGTTTGCGCGGCATGGCTAAATATGTGTTTTTTAGGTGTTCGGTGCGCTTGAAAAGCGTGCGTGGGGTGGTCGAAACCGGCCAAACGACCTTGGAATGCCATGAAATCATATGAAAAAAAAGGTGGGTGAATTTTGAAATTTTTGGCCAGACGGCACGTCAATCGGAGGTGTCGTATGACCGCGCTGGCTGAAAACGCACTCCGCGTGTCGTAAATGGCCAAAACATGGGTTTTACAGTCAAATGCATGCCGAACGACATCAGAATGACTTGAAATCACACGAAAACGCCCTAATTATTATTTTTGAGGTGTACGAGGAGATGGAACGTCATTCGGACGCGCGGTTTGTGCGGCACGGCTGAATATGTGTTTTTTAGGTGTTCGGTGCGCTTGAAAAGCGTGCATGGGTGGTCGAAACCGGCCGAACGACCTCGGAATGTCATGAAATCGGATGAAAACAAAGGGTGGGTGAATTATGAAATTTTCAGCTAGACGGAACCTCAATCGGAGATGGCGTGTGACCGCGCTGGCCGAAAACGCACTCGGCGTGTCGTAAATGGCCAAAACATGGGTTTTACGGTCAAATGCATGCCAAACGACATCAGAATGACTTGAAACCACACGAAAACACCCTAATTATTATTCGTGAGTTGTACGAGGAGACGACACGTCATTCGGACGCGCGGTTTGCGTGGCACAGCTGAATATGTGTTTTTTAGGTGTTAGGCGCGCTTGAAAAGCGTGCGTGGGGTGGTCGAAACCGGCCGAACGACCTCGGAATGCCATTAAATCGGACTACAACAAAGGGAGGATGAATTGTGAAATTGTTGGCCAGACGGCACGTCAATCGGAGGTGTCGTGTGACCGCGCTGGCCGAAAATGCACTCGGCGTGTCGTAAATGGCCAAAACATGGGTTTTACGGTCAAATGCATGCCGAACGACATCGGAATGACTTGAAATCACACGAAAACACCTTAATTATTATTCGTGAGGTGTACGAGGAGATGACACATCATTCGAACACGCGGTTTACACGGCACAGTTGAATATGTGTTTTTTAGGTGTTCGACGGGCTTCAAAAGCGTGTGTGGGGTGGTCGAAACCATCCGAATGACCTCGGAATGCCATGAAATCGGACGACAACAAAGGGTGGGTGAATTTTGAAATTTTCGGCCAGACGACACGTTAATCAAAGGTGTCATGTGACCGCGCTGGCCGAAAACGCACTCCGCCTGTCGTAAATGGCCAAAACAATGGTTTTATGGTCAAATGCATGCCGAACAACATCGAAATGACTTGAAATCACACAAAAACACCCTAATTATTATTCTTGAGGTGTACGAGGAGACAAAATGTCATTCGGGCGTGCGGTTTGCGCGGCTGAATATGTGTTTTTTAGGTGTTCGGTGTGCTTGAAAAGCATGCGTGGGGTGGTTGAAACTGGTCGAACGACCTCAGAATGCCATGAAATCGGACGACAAAAAAGGATGGGTGAATTGTGAAATTGTCGGTCAGACAACACGTCAATTGGAGGTGTCGTGTGACCGCGCTGGCCGAAAACGCACTCAGCGTGTCGTAAATGGCCAAACATGGGTTTTACGGTCGAATGAATGCCGAACGACATCGGAATGACTTGAAATCACACGAAAACACCCTAATTATTATTCATGAGATGTACGAGGAGACGTCACATCATTCGGATGCACGGTTTGCGCGGCACGGCTGAATATGTGTTTTTTAGGTGTTCGGTGGGCTTGAAAAGCGTGCGTGGGGTGGTCGAAACCGGATGAACGATATCGGAATGCCATGAAATCAGACAACAACAAAGGGTGGGTGAATTGTGAAATTTTCGGCCAGATGGCACGTCAATCGGAAGTGTCGTGTGACCGCGCTGGTCGAAAACACATTCCGCGTGTCGTAAATGGCCAAAACATGGGTTTTACGGTCAAATGCATGTCGAACGACATCAAAATGACTTGAAATCACACAAAAACACCCTAATTATTATTCGTGAGGTGTACGAGGAGACGACACATCATTCGGATGTGCGGTTTGCGCGGCACGGCTGAATATGTGTTTTTTAGGTGTTTGGCACGCTTGAAAAGCGTGCGTGGAGGGGTCGAAACCGGCCGAACGACCTCGAAATGCCATGAAATCGGACGAAAACAAAGAGTTGGTGAATTGTGAAATTTTCGGCCAGACGACATGTCAATCAGAGGTGTCGTGTGACCGCGCTGGCCGAAAACGCACTCCGCGTGTCGTAAATGTCCAAAACATGGGTTTTACGGTCAAATGCATGCCGAATGACATTGTAATGACTTGAAATCACACGAAAGCACCCTAATTATTATTCGTGAGATGTACAAGGAGACGAAACGTCATTCGGATGCGCGGTTTGCATGGCACGGCTGAATATGTGTTTTTTAGGTGTTCGGCGTGCTTGAAAAGCGTGCGTGGGGTGGTCGAAACTGGCCGAACGACCTCAGAATGCCATGAAATCGGACGACAACAAAGGGTGGGTGAATTGTGAAATTTTCAGCTAGACAGCACGTCAATCGGAGGTGTCGTGTGACCACACTGGCTGAAAACGCACTCTGCGTGTCGTAAATGGCCAAAACATGGGTTTTACGGTCAAATGCATACCAAACTATATCGGAATGATTTGAAATCACAGGAAAACACCCTAATTATTATTTGTGAGGTGTACGAGGAGATGGCATGTCATTCGAACACGTGGTTTGCACGGCACGGCTAAATATGTGTTTTTTAGGTGTTCGGCGCGCTTGAAAAGCATGTGTGGGGTGGTCGAAACCGGACGAACGACCTCTGAATGCCATGAAATCGAACGACAAAAAAGAGTGGATAAATTTTAAAATTTTCGACCAGACGGCACATCAATCGGAGGTGTCGTGTGACCGCGTTGGTCGAAAACAAACTCGGATTGTCGTAAATGGCCAAAACATGGGTTTTACGGTCAAATGCATGCCGAACGACATCAGAATGACTTGAAATCACACGAAAACACCCTAATTATTATTCTTGAGGTGGACGAGGAGACGACATGTCATTCGGACGCACGGTTTGCGCGGAACGGCTGAATATGTGTTTTTTAGGTGTTCGGCGCGCTTGAAAAGCGTGCGTGGGGTGGTCGAAACCAGCCGAACGACCTCAGAATGACATGAAATCGAACAACAACAAAGGTTGGGTAAATTGTGAAATTTTCAGCCAGACGGCACGTCAATCGGAGGTGTCGTGTGACCGCACTGGCCGAAAACGCACTCCGCGTGTCGCAAATGGCCAAAACATGGGTTTTACAATCAAATGCATGTCGAATGATATCGAAATGACTTGAAATCACACGAAAACACCCTAATTATTATTCTTGAGGTGTACGAAAAGATGGCACGTCATTTAGACGTGCGGTTTGCGCGGTACGGCTGAATATGTGTTTTTTAGGTATTTGGCGCGCTTGAAAAGCGTGCGTGGGGTGGTCGAAACCGGCCGAACGACCTCGAAATGCCATGAAATCGGACGACAACAAAGAGTGGGTAAATTGTGAAATTTTCGGCCAGACGGCGCGTCAATCGGAGGTGTCGTGTGACCGCGCTGGCCGAAAACGAACTCTAGACACCCCCCCCCCCCCCCCACACACACACACACCCCGGACAGCCCCTCACCCCCAGAGAGCCCCCCGACCCCCCCGGACAGCCCCCCCACCCAACGATCCATGGATCATTTGTGATGGGTACGAGCCAACCCCACCTCAATCCGAGGCATGGTGTGACTGGTATCACTCAAAGTGTCTCACTTTTGTTTGAAACAGACAACATTTTAAATGAAAACAACAACTGACATACGGAAAATCTTCACAAGGATACACATAGATTCTTGAAATTAAGGGATAAAAAATAAAATATGGTTTATTGGTCATATGTTATTAGAATAAAATATTCACAAGGAATAGATTGAAACACAATGGGTCATAGTATATATAGAAAAACATGAATTATATTAGGAATGAGTCTCGACATCCCATCATGAACATGCACCAACACTCATGTTCTAATTCTCAATCACGTGTCGTTCATTCTATACAATAACATACAAAAAATAAATATCATATAGTGATTTCATATGAAACCTATGAACACTCAAGCATACCATATAACAAATTGGTCAATAAGGCTACACATAGATTCTTGAAAAATAAGTTTCAAAGTCTCATAAAAATACCCCAATGGTGAGAAATACATATGGTGACACCATAGCCCCATGGATCACCTCAATCCCATCCTCAAATAGTGGGTTCTAGGACCAAACCAAAGTCCCTTTGGGAACCCAATACCAAAGACTTAATTGAATATTCATACCCACTACCCAACATGGGGATTCATCTCACATCACACCCAGGAGAGAAAATTACAATTAGCCACATACCCCCTTATTCTAATTGAAAAATCTATGAAAAACATGTAGGTTATTCCGGTAACCCATCTCATATGTCGAGATTGGCCAATGTTTCCCACTAACACATCAGGAACCATTTATACATGGATACATAATCATTAGAGGAATATAAACTTCCCATGTGCTTCCTATAACTCATCCTAGGTCTAAGCACATGAGCACTACCATTGTCTATCTTATGTTTATCATGATCCTTGCCACACTACCCAAGTTTTTCTGTTGGTTTTAAGATACTCAACCCAAGACCATGACTAAACATCTCATGTGCTTCCTATAACATGTAGGTTTTTTCTCTTGTGTGTATTGGTGTTGTGGTTTGAGTGAGGAATGAATTCTAAATTTTGAATCCTCTTATGTGTGTTGGTGTTGTGGTTTGAGTGGGGAATAAATTCTAAATTTGGAATACACTTATGGGTGTTATTGCATTTCCTATAACATGTATGTGTGTTCTCTTATGGGTGTTATTGCATTTGAATTTCTAAATTTATAAATTCTGGAATGAATTCTAAATTTTGAATACTTTGGATGGGGATTCTGTATTGGTGTTGTTGCAGGTCTGGAGAGGGGTTGATGTATTGTTGTAGGTCTGGAGAGGGGAGAGGGGCCTGCTGCTGTGGAGCTGTGCAATTGTATACCAACGGTTCTGCAATCGTTGGTATAGATACTATTATATAAGGCTATACCAACGGTTCTGTAACCGTTGGTATAGATACTATTATACAAGCTATACCAACAGTTTGTTATAACTATTGGTAAAGGTTTATACCAACGGTTATAACCAAACCATTGGTATAGCCTTATGGCTGGGCATATGCTTTCTATACCAACGGTTATAAACCGTTGGTAGAGGTGTCACACACATATACCAACGGTTTACAAACCGTTGGTATATGTTATACTTTTACACACATATACTAACGGTTTGTAGAAAACTGTTGGTATACCTCTTATTTTGACACCTATACCAACGGTTTTCACATAACCATTGGTATAGGCCTATTTTCATGCCTTACTTGCCCACGGTTGAGGAAACCGTTGGTATACTATATACCAACAGTTTCCAGGCCTTTACCATCGGTTTTGAACCGTTGGTAAAGTGTAATATTCCAGTAGTGAGATGATCAAATGCATCTGAGTTAAGCATCCAAGCAAGTGTGCAATGTGTGATACAAGCGGTAGGGCCATTACTTTGAGCAATGGAGGTTGCGGAAGAGGAAAGTGGCAAAGCAGCCCGATAAGATTGTATAAATGCAATCTCTTCCTTTGAGAGTGTCGGTTTGTGACGGATAGTGGATGGTGGCAAGGATGAAGGCATGTCTGGGAATGAAGAGTGTGACAGGGAGGGGGGGCTGCCTCGTGGGAGGGTCAGTGATGGGGCACGGGACACCCGTGTAGGCGGGTGGACAGACGCAGTGATGGACTGCAGGGCTGCCTTGTGGGAAAGCTCGCAACTGGTGATGGGGGGCTTTCTCATAGGAGAGTCGGTGGCTGGAGGCGCCAGGGGAGCCGCGCGGACATGCCGGTAATAGGGGCACAGGGAGCCATGCGATAGGGTCGGTTGTCGGGGCGCTGGGATAACCGCACAGACGAGCTAGTCGTCGGGATGCCGGGATAATCGCACAAGTGGGCCGATGATGGGACTGCCATGGAGGATCCGCACAGGGAGCAGCAGGCACGGGGTAGACGTGTGGGAGGGTCGGTGTAGGGATAGGGGTCGGCGTGGGAATTCCGCTATCAGGCTGTTGGGCGTCTAACAGGGGACTGCGTCGTGCGCAAGGAGGTCAGGGCTGCTGGAGGGTCATCGTCGACTGGTGGCGGGCCATCCGCAGGACACAAGGTTGTCGGGGATTCTGCGCAGGAGGAGAGGGGTTGGTGCTGTCCAGGACGAAGTTGCGCGGAGAAAAACCGCAGAAAGGGTTTCATCGGGTGGGAGCCGCATGCATGGAGGAGCGCACAGGGAGGATGAGCCCAGGACGTCATCGTAGGAGCCGATACGGGAGTCCGACAGGAAAGGGGGGTCATCACGGGGATGGGACGTGCAATGAGGTTACCACGATGGGGCTCATTCGGCGAGAATGGGCACTGAGGCGCCTGTGATCGATAGAGGGGCGTCCCCGAGAGGAGGTCGGTGATGGAGGCGGGGCGTCTGTCATCGAGCGCACTAGGGAGGGAGGCGGGGCTGGGAAACCGCATAGGGAGCCGGGCCAGGAGTCGCCGAGGGAGGCGGGGCCTGGAGACGTCAAGGGAGGTGGGACCAGGAGATCACTGAGCATGCGGGGTCAAGAGATGTTGAGGGAAGCGAGGTCGGGAGAGCGCTGAGCAGGCGGGGTCGGGAGAGCGTTGAGCAGGCGGGGTCGGGAGTCCGTGATGCATGCAGGGCTGGGAGACTGCAAGGGAGGTGGGTCGGGACACCGTGAGGGAGGCGGGGATGGGAAGCGTCGAGGGAGGTGGATCGGGAAGCGTTGAGGGAGGCGGGGTTGGGAAGCACGAGGGAGGTGGGCTGGGAAGCGCTGAGGGAGGCGGTCCGGGAAGCAGCGAGGAGGGCGGACCGGGACATCGTACAGAGAGGCGGCATGAGGGTTCCTTCAGGAGGAATGAGGGCAACGGATGGGAGAAAAAATTATTGGGATATTTCCTCTGATATCATGTAGATGGTGAATTCCCCTTACCTCAAGGTGAGGCGGAGACATTATTTTATAGATAAATAAAAAGGATTACAAGTTGGAATAATCCGATGTGGGACTCAGATATACCATTTACCCAGAAATACAATTAACTGGGTTCAACACACACACACACATATATATATCCTTTTTGGTTTAGAAGATAGTGCTTCTCAACGGAGGAGTTTTATTAGAAAACATGACATTGGTATTCAAACAATTCATTTTATTTAATTCATATAATTCAATTTCATTACAAGACTTAAAGCAACCCACTACAACGGTGGTTTAAAGCAGGCAACAACTCAATTCAATAAAAGTATATGTATACATACAGCACACCCAAAGGAGTGGCTCATAAATAAGGCAGACAACGTTCAACACAAACTATTTAACGAACCCACCCTAAAGGGGTGGTTTGGGTTGAGGTTGTAACCTCCAACTGTATCAAGGAGAGTTCAAACACGTCATGAGGCAGTCTGAGCAATTTAATTTAAACCATTTTATGAATTAGAAGTGACACTGGGTAAGTCTGACGCGCGACACACGATAACATTTTATAAAATGATGAAGCTTAAGGGAAAAGCTATAAACCACCTACCTTAGGCCAAGGACGCTTCACACGTCCAATATTGAGGCTTGATTTGGTCTGGTTCGAGAGATATCGAAGAAACGGGTGAATGCCCAGAAAATAGAGCGAATTGGGCCACACCAAAATAGCGCAAAGGGAGAGAAGATTAACGAAATAAAGAAGAAGGCAGAGTCGTAGACTTATTGAGGGTTCTCCAACGCACTTGATGTCACTCGGACCAAAGGTCGTTTGAGGAAGATCTCCTCATACCTAGAGGAGGAGAAAAACGACTCGCGGAGGGGGCTGTTACGCGCGGAAGAGGGAATAAAATAAGGAGGCAGGGGAAAAACCGAAATTTCACCCCTTTAAAGAGGTGCGCAGTTTGGTCGCACGGTTGGTCAAATCGTGCGCTAATCGTGCGTTGGAATCTGCTTTAGGGGGTCGCACAGTTTGGTCAAACTATGCACCAACCGTGCGGTAAACAGTGCACATGTACTACCTAAATCGCACTAAATGTGTGGGCTAGGCGCACTGTTTGAGTAAACCATGCACAGCCCGTGCATGTCATTTTTTGTTCACTTACACAGAGCGCACGGTTTACACTAGTGGGTCATATGGTTTCAAACAAACCGTGCGCCTTTACTAATCCACCCAATTTCTGAGGCCCGACACATCTGGAACTCAACAAACCACCCAATACACCTCTCGGGGTCTCAACCACATCTAAAAACAATCCTTTTAAGAGTTCCAAAACTCAGATTTACACTATGAAGCTCGGTTAACAAAACAAATCGTCCACCAAACGAAAAAACTCAAATTCTCATGCAATTTCATCTAGTCCAAAAACACAGGACGTTACAGAGATAGTGGTCCTTTTAAACCATGAGAGGATAATGAAGTACTAATTGGTCCTGAAGTACCATGTCTAAGTGCTATTGGAGCACTGATGTACCTTGAAAATAATACAATACCAGATATATCATTTTCTGTAAATTTATTGGCAAGGTACAATTCTTCTCCTACTCGTCGGCATTGGAATGGTATCAAACATGTATTAAGATACCTTCAAGAGTCCAAAGATCAGAGGTCACTTTATTCCAAATATTCAAAACCAAAGTTGGTTGGTTATGCTGATGCTAGATACTTGTCTGATCCACACAAAACAAGATCTAAAACTGGATATACATTTACATATGATGAAATTGTAATTTTTTGGCATTTTCCGCAACTTCTTCCAACCATACTAATTGATTACTATTCATGAAGCAAGTCAAGAATGTGTTTGATTGAGTTCGGTGATTAATCATATTAGAATGGATATGAATAATAATATTCTCACCAAATTATATAGAGACAATGTTGCGTGCATAGCACAATTGAAGGTGGATATATTAAAGGTGACCGAACAAAGCATATCTCACCAAAATTCGTTTTCATTCATGACCTTCAAAAGAATGGTGAGATTGATATCCAGCAAATAAGGTCCTGTAACAATCTTGCAGATTTGTGTACAAAGACATTACCAACTTCAATATTTGAGAAATTTATTTATAAAATTAGAATGTGAAGACTGAAAAGTCTATCGTGACTTCATGAAGGGGGTTGGGAATGTTGTACCCTTTTTCTCTTCATCACTTTTTCTCACTGGATTTTCTGATAAGGTTTTTAATGAGGCAGCATAACATGGAATCATGTTAATTTAAGTTCGCTTATTTTTCCCACATGATTTTTTTTAAGTGAAATTTTATATTAAATTTCATGAGATTATGACATCCAAGGAGTAGTGTTATAAATTCTCATTTATTGTGGATTTTTTTAAGTGAAGATTTATATTAGATTTCATAGGATTGTGACATCCAAGATGGATTTTACAAATTCTCATTTATTGTGTGGATGTCATAAAATCATAATTAATGAGCTTTATTCATTACCCAACAAGACCCTTCAAATGGCCAAAACTATTTATATTTCCACCGTTGGATCTGATTCGTAGGAATTAATTTTAACCGTTGAATCAAGTCATTTGTACTCTATAAATACGATGACATGTTAATGAAATTTGGTGTTGGATTTTGACCGGTGGTATACTTAAGTTCTTTCTCTTTTCTTACTCTATTGTGATTGAGACGTTTTACTTCATCATCGTCATCCCGAACATTCAACATCGTTATACGCTCAGTTTTGCTTCACCTTCAATCGACCAGATTTACAACACATAATAAATTATAAATTTTAAAATACATATTTTTATTGAGCCAATCAGACCCAACCGAGCCAATCAAACCTGACTAGTCCATCAATTGTTACCAAAGCCTGGCCCTAATAATAGCCCCCTTGGTGATCCTCAATGAAAAATCTTGCAATATCAAATTGTCAAATTGTTATAAAATTTCAACTCATATTTGTCCCACATTATTTATGATGAACAAGCTCACCCTACAAGATTTGATAATACATTCCAACAACCACTAAGGTTCCATCACCAGCAAGATGTATCTTGTCAAAACAAACTGAAACAAAATCATTCAATCATTCAACAACTCCATCAATGAAATTAAATCGAAATAATCTTCCAAGTCAAAAATCCCTGGCCCCATTGGATTATCCATGCTAACAATAAAACATGCTCAATACTCACAAATTTTATGTTTATTGACATTTACTTGAGTGACTTGTATCTCGCTGCACTCTTTCTTGATATTTACCTACTTCCCACAGCGCATAAGACCAAGACACTTCAAAATGTAGACCCTTTAACCTTGATTTTGGTCTTCATTTTTGACTTGCACCATAGTGTAGATCTCCCACTTACATTAACATTCAAATAACTAGAAAATCTACATGACTCTTATATGAATATCATGACCGCATCAGTCAATTATCATGCAATGAAATAGTAAAATGAGAGTGATCCCCATGTACACTGGGCTTAACAACCTTGTTATTTTGTTGAATTCATTGACATGGCCACCAATGGTTCTTCCATTGACTATAATTTAGTCAAATAATCATTGTATAAGATATGCCTTATTAGATTCAAGGAATAATTGTACATATTTTCCAATTATGACTTCAACCTTGTTATTGTCTGCACTGATATACAACTTCCAGGCCTTCTGAATCTAATGGATCTCATTAATCCTTTTCCATTTCATCTGCTTTCTTACCCAAAGGTGGAAGGTGCATGTTTTTATGATATAGATAATCCTCCATGTTCTAAAACCAAATCAGTCAAATCAATCAATTTGATCATTTGAACTCAGGATCTAATACTAATCAAACCAAATCAGTCAAACCTTCCCTACATCCATCTCCATCATTCCTGAGAAATAAAACATTGATCATTTGAACTCAGGATCTAATACTAGTTTCTAAGAACAGTGAAACCCTGACATGAGATGATCCAAAAAACGTGAGTATAGATGAAAAGGCACAATAGAAAGAAAAAAAGTGACCAAGCAGACAAGATTTTAGTGCATCGATAATTTTAATCATCCACAATTTTTACCATTTTATAGGGAGCACAATTACAGAAGAAAGAAAATACATCATGTGGTATATAAACCCTCACTCAAAAAACAAAGCTAATAGTTAAATTGTGTTTCTGCAGTACCTATATCTGCATATCGCTCCAGGACGCTTATATACAACCGCTTCGTTGGATTTGATCAACTCTGCGATTGTGGTATGATCTGAAAGGGCATCGGACCACAGTTAAATATGGAATCCCAGAAAAAATATTCATGCTCTACAGTCTCGTCATCATATACTGACTGCTTTGATTTATTTATTTTCACAGTGAAAAATAATAAAATAAAAATGCATGTCTATAATTTACACACACCTGTCCAAATTACTGTGAATCACGCATTTGAGTATTTGATTATTATATGCCGGGCTATTCAGTATAAGTCATATGCATATATTTAAAATCAGTTAATGTCATGCGTATAACTTAAATTAAATATATTTATGTGTGATTAGATCAGGAATATTTATGTCATCTTTTAATGAAATATATGGAAATTTTTTATGAAAGTTATGAATGAAATTTTTTTCAAGAGTTTGGAAAATATTTAGACAAGATTTAGTAACTCAAATAAACATTAATCAAATCTGTATTTAAAGAATACATGAACAATGGTCATGGTATGTCTTTCATTCATAATTGAGATGGGTTTTTGCAGATTCTTCAAGAAGAAAAAAATAAAATGAATAAATTCTGTAGATGGTTCATAGAGGAAGAAGAAGAATAATAGGAAGGTGAGGTTTTGTTTGAAACAGAGAAGCCAATTCAGGTTGCTGCTCTAATAAAAAATTTATTTTTTATCTATAAAGGTTTTTTTTAATTTTCATAAACCTAATTAATTTACTGTGTGAATATTAAGGAGGGGAAGTGAACCTTGTGATCTATAATTAATAGACAAAAAGTATTTTACTCATATAAATAGTGAGTTTAGTAACTTGGGGGATGCCAAAAGTGAGTTGATTGTGCACCACCTTGAATTCACCTTTCCGCACTAGAGGGTAAACCTAGTAAATATTCTTTGCTAATGTAGGTTATTTATTTTGTTGTTTTTGTAAGTATAAAAACTACTCAAAATTTAGTTCTTGACCTAAATGTAGAGTTGGAGCGTGATTTAGATGAGCTTGATATCCAATTAATGAAAATAAATAAGATGAGTTTTATCATGAAAAAATATACCAACAATATTCAGATGTTTCAGATATTGGACAAAATAGTTGAAGAGAAATTTAAGTAACAGCTGGTTCTAAAAATAAAGCATATTTTAAACTAAAAATTGAAGAATAAACTAAGATTATTGAGGATCTTAATGAATGTCTTGAGGACAGGTGTAATATAATTGAAGATATTTTTTTGATCTCTATAATTGAAGATACTGGAGTTTATTCAAACAAGCGAAATTTATGAATAAAAAATATCTATATTAATGTTGCACGAATAATAAGGTTTGTTAACTTCCAAGAAATATTGGTTAAAGAGAAATCCATTAAAGCCATTAAAATAAGAAATGATTGCTCAAGTATAAAAAGGCCCAAGGAAAAGGGTAAACATGGACTTATCTACGAAACTCGGATATATTTTAAAAATATAGTTATAAAATATCCACCATCTAATGTTATAGAAAAGAATTTAAGAAAAGCCATAAAGGAAAAAAGAATGTCCAATAAGTGGTCCCATATTAGGAATTTGAGACAGAAAAAAGAGTGCTCCCATGAAGAAATATTAATTTTAAGGAAATATTGTACACATAATGGAACTCGGATATATTTTAAAAATATAGTTATAAAATATCCACCATCTAGTGATATAGAAAAGAATTTAAGAAAAGCCATAAAGGAAAAAAGAATGTCCAATAATTTGTCCCATATTAGGAATTTGAGACAAAGAAAAAAGAGTGCTTCCATGAAGAAATATTAATTTTAAGGAAATATTGTACACATAATGGCATAATGCAGTGAAACGTGAAGATGTTATAGAAAATATAACAGTTTTCATTAAAAACCATCAATCAAGTGATATTTATCTAGAAAAACTACTCTAAATATTTATCAAAATAGAAAACATGCATTGAGTGATTATTAATTTTATTGTCCAATCTATGGAGATAAAGTTATAATATACACAAAAATATATAGAAATGATTTGTGGTAGAATTGCTGTTCAACCCTAATTTAGAATAAAGTGGTTTTAAATGAATTTTTTAGAAGAATAATCTCTCTGCTAGAGGAAGATGATTCCATTGTTATAGTTGGAAACTCTTTCTATTCTATAATATTATATTTCTATTCAGATGATGTACTTAAAAGGATAAAAATAAAATAGAAAAGGGTAAATTAATTGAAGTATCTCTCAATGGTAGAAAAAACAATGTGCATGGATTCCTCATAGTTGATCCTCATCTCTTATAAAATAAAATATAATATAACGGCAGTTACATTAAGTCGCTGCTATTTTTTTATTTTAAAATTTAACGGCGGTTTTATTTAAACCGCCACTAAATCTTTTATAAAACCCTAATTTCGACCCCACTCCCCCCGATCTCCTTGGCCCTGAAACCACCCCAGCCCCCTCCCACTCCACTCGGCGACCCCCAACCCCACTCCCGACGATGACCGTCATAACCCCGACGCCCCCTGGTCCCAACGGCAACCGTCGTACCCCAACACCCCTGCTCCCCCCACCCTTTCGGTGACCGTCGTGACCCCGACCCCCTGCTGGTGACCGTCGTGACCCCAACCTCCCTGTCGGTGACTGCCATGACCCCGCCCCTGGCTCCCGACGCCGACCGCCATGACACCGACCCCCCCCCACCGGCGACCGCCGTGACCCTGACCCCCCTGCGCTCCCGCCCAAACCTTAACAGCAGACGTCCCTCCTTATCTTCAACAAAATAAGTCCCTCCTTATCTCTCCCATGCTCCCCCTTTAATAACACCCTTATTCCATCCCTCGCATGGCCAATCTGCCCCTTCTAGAATATTCTCTCTTATTCTCTTTATTCCCCTATACTCAAGTCTCTATCAGAGTCCCAGGAAACCCTGAACCCCCTTGACATTACGAGACCTGGGCCAGTTAACAATATAGTCTACTTTCTTAGGATCCATCGTGACCCCTTTCCCTGAGATTATATGTCCAAGATACTCTACCGCCAACTGACAGGGAAAAAAATCAGTTTAACTTGAGTCGGTTGGCCCGCAACAAACAAAAAAACTGAACGCAAATGAGCTAGATGTGTTGTCCAGGATTTACTAAAAATTAAGATATCATCAAAGAAAACCAAAATATAATTCCTCAAGCAATCAGGAAACACTTGATTCATCATAAACTGGAAAGTAATCAGGCAATCATAAGACCGAAAGGCATGCTCAGAAATTCGTAGTGTCTCTCATGTGTCCGAAAGGCTGTTTTACCGACATCTTCTTTGCGCGCACAAACCTGATGAAATCCGGCTTGAGATCAAGTTTAGAAAAAATTTGTGCCCCGTGAAGCTCATCCAATAATTCTTGAATAATTGGAATGAGAAATCTGTCTGGCACCGTAAGTTTGTTGAGTGCTCTATAATCCACACAAACGCCGTCCTTCGTCATTCTTCTTTACAAGAATGATAGGACTGGCATACGGACTGTTACTATGGCGTATAATGTCGCTTGCCAACATATCAGTTAACTGTTTCTCACCCTCTTCCTTCAAGTAATCAGCTAGTTTATATGGTCGTATATTCACTTATGTTGCACCATCAATCAATGTTTGATGTTGTGTTTATCCTCGAGGCTAGTCTGTCTCAGTAACAACACACTTTCTCAGTAACAACACACTTTAGTTGAGTTTGTCAAAACCAACCCTCTAAAAGAAGAATCCAAGCGCAGAAAGTTTGTTCTAGTTCCAGTGGTACCAGCATCTGCTCGACCCCCCCCCCCCCCCCCCCCCCGATCTCACCTCTAAGTCGCCCCACATGAACTCCATGGTTTTATGTTTCCAATTTGTCAAAATTGTACCCAAGCATTTTAACCAAGTCATTCCAAGAATAAAATCCGGTCCACCTAAACCTCAGTGGTGAAAACAAAGTTCTTCAAAGTAACCTCAACACCCTTACAGACCCCTTGAGAGATCACTCGATGCCCGTCTCCCAGCCAGATTTTGAACGGCTTGGTCGGTCTAACGACTACATTGGCGAGCTTGGCAAGAGTTTTAGAAAGTTGTGACTTGCTCCACTGTCTACAAGAACAACCACCGGAATATATGACACAAGCCCTGAAAATTTCATAGAATCAATACCTGATTCCCCCATATTCCTGAAGTCCAAAGCTTCCCTAGCCTGTGGATAAATTTGCTCTTGGTACCCCCGTATTTCTTCCCCCAGAATCACAATTGTCAAAACTCTATGAATTGTCCCCGTCCACTACTTCTTCTGAAGTCGATTCCTCTACTTCCCACACCAATAATCGTAGATGTTTTTCCGGGCAACGATGCGTAGGAGTGTAGGTCTAGCCGCAACGAAAACAAAGTCCCTTTTGTTTATGTTCCTCTCATTCTTGTCGGCTGATAGGCTTGTAACCATTCCAACGTTCATCCCCTAGTACTCTCCTAACGTCCTCCCTCCGGGGTCGTTCGCCCACAGACCTACTGGTAAAATTGCTAGGCACCACATTACCTGTAACAACCTAAACTTTTATCAATGAAATTTCTCCCTTATTATAGTACTATCATGTAGTACAAATCACATAAAATCACTTAGAGACAATAATAAATGCTTTATAAATGAAGAATTAATAAAATAAAAAGTATTTCTGAAAGTTAAGGAACCATTACTGGTGAAATAGTAATTTGACCTTAGGAATAGTAATATGACCTTTCTGAATAATAAACCGGCCAAATGAATAGTAACTTCACCCATTAAAGTATAAATAAAATTTAAGTATTAATTGAAAATATGATATAATTATATCATAGTATAAGTAAATATTTTAAAAATTATTAATCAAGTGTTGGTATTTTTGCAAGTCACAGATATTTAATTACAATTCTTTGATTAATTTAATAATTAAAAAAAATATATATTTTCATAAAATGTATCCATAAATTAATATTTTGATGTCTTATGGTTTTAAGATAATTTTATGAGACCTTAAGTAATTTTTCAAAATGTTATAAAATCAGTTATAATTTTAAAATCTGTATTTTCCAAGTAAATGATGATTTTAATTAAAAATTAAATTACCCATATTTAGAAAAATATTTTCATAAAATGGAGTTCATTTTTGAATTCTACACGTCGAAAAATAGTTAGGATGAATTTTTGAGATTTTTCTAAAATTCTTAATTTAATATGAATAGTAAAACACAATAATTTACAATAAAAGCTTAATACATGAATTATGGAGTCGTAGATGATGTAAAATACAATAATTTACAATAAAAGCTTAACACATGAATTATGGAGTCATAGATGATGTAAGGCTTATGTAAGCCCAAAATCTCGAACTATCCTTCATTATTTTAATATATTTAGAGATAATTCTCAAACTATTCATAGTCTTGAACCAAAATAATAAACTAATGAATATAATAATAAAAAAACACTTATCTTCTCCACTATAAATATCACTCCTCACCCCATCTTCTCCTCACACCTTTCAAACTTTGAGTTGCCTAAATTCTGCCCAATACTCTTCACTAGTCTCTCCCCCACATCTAGGATCGTCTCATCAAAAGACCAAGCCTAAGTGCCTTGAGGAGGATCTCAAGAGGAGAATTCAAGAGGTAAATCATCTCTCTTTCTTTTAATTTCCTTTTAATTTCATTTCTTTTCCTTTTCTCTCCTCACCTACCTTTTAGCAAATGGCATGATAACTCCAGTATGTTTGATATGCTGGAATTCTATCATGTTATTCTAAAAATGAAATCGTCGTCCGTGATGTGTCAATTTACCAACATCGTGGGCGATACACTTTCATTTTCCTTTAACGCCTTCAAGGATGTTAATAAAACCATTCTAATGGTTGAAAAATATTGTAAAGTGTATGTTATAACCTTTTTTATGTTTTGGAAATAACTTATACACAATACTAAATGATAAAACAAAACGAGTTCGTTGTTATCGAAAAATCGTCAAAATTAACCTAAAACGGTCATCATTAACTTTTATCTAATGATCCATCCTCATATCATATAACCAATTTTTTTATAAAATCATTTAAAATTATGTAATATCATTAATAACATATGATAACAATTCTGAATATTTATCCGCATTTTACACGAACTTTCATTAATGAATACAAGTAAACCGATCATTAAAATCAAGGAAACGAACACTCCCGAACGATGCAATTAAACTCTATAACTCATCAAAAAACTCATAAATGAATTTAATAAAACCATAATGAATCAAATTCATGTATAAAAGGTTCGGGATTTGTAATTAATGAATCTAATGTGATTATACTGGATATTAAAGTGAAAAGGCATTCAGACTCGAGGGGAATTCTCAAACCCAACTCTCTTTTTTTGGGTTTTCCCTCTTTCACACCATTTTAAGTATGGATATTCCTTAGATATCATTTTTTCATCATTATCTTACCTTTTTTGGAATATACATGTTTCCTACTTGATGCGAGATGCTCAAGGTGGCCCGATCTTCACGGCGTAGAGCGACGGATGACAATTATGGTTCGGGGCTAAGTGGCGAATAATGGGTATGGATAGCGGATGCAAGTAGTCAATCATCGCTATAAGGAGCGCAACCTACTACCTAGACAACACACTCAAAGGAGGGATGTGATAGTCAATCCACACAACAACGTACTTGGGTTGAGGCACAAAATTGGGGACTTTGTGATCTTGGATCACCAATCTAACTTGTAGATTGACCAGGCAAGAATGCACAAGAGCTAGGGGAAAAACGGAACAATTCTCACACAACGGAGAGAAACAAAGCATAAGCTCTCAATTAAAGGGTGATACAATAGTCAAAGGTCTAATACCCCAAAGTCATAAAAGCTAAACCTACTTTGTTCCCTTAAATTCAAAAGGATGAAGTCTAAAAAAGACTTTTGGAAAAAGTAGTACATAACTTTCCAACTATAACCCACCGGATTTGACTTTGAGTGCATAACCCACCGGATTTGACTTAAGTGTCCAAATATGTCATTCTATAATTGTCTATGTGGGCAAGGCTTCCAAATTCGCGCAACCGTGTGGGTCAAGCTTTAAATATCATGTTTAAGCTTGAATAAGTAAGATTATAAGTCCATTTGCTCTATCCATGCAAGGCAAGATCCGTTAAGCTTTTAATGAAACGAGATGGGACTCATTGTAGCATTCAGCCTCTTTAATCTCTCTTACGTCATTGGGTCTTGCAAATCCAACTCCTCCACCCAAGCAATTGACTTGGTGCATTCGACATTGTTCTCATCACTACTTGAGTTTATGAAAAACACAATGTTTTCCAAAAGAACTCTTCTTTCAAAAAAACACACATTTTACTTCTCGAGATTGTTTCTTCTTCACTCAAGGTTGATGATTCCTATATCAAGTATGGTATTCCCTCTTTCATTTGGGAACCCAAAGTTTATGAATGTATGATTTATGAAATGAAACTCATTCCTTTGGGTCATTTTATGTTCATGATTGATATATGTTCTATATGGCATGCATGAGAATGTAAATGTTATGATGTGACAGGTGCGCCCAGAATTATATAGCACAAACTAAATGTTAAGATGTGACGGGTGCGTCCGGAATTATATAGCACTCCAATGCATTGGGTAATGTGATGTATCTCATGAGAAAAGTAAAATATGCGTGAACATAATACTAGCTTTGTTCACAACTATGTGTGGTAGTTGACCACTAAGACATGATGTTTCATTTTTATGCATTGTCACATTCCAAGCCATATCTTAATGTTTCCTCTCATGATTATGATCTTATGCTTATGTTATGATGATGATATTATGTTTATACTCACCCCATTTTATATTGTTCCACGTTCTTATCTATCCTTTTACTGGGCTTTTAGCCCACCCCTATCTTTGATGTATATCCTCAGGTGATTACATGTACTAAAGAGAATTCAAAGGTCAATAATAAGCTAAAGAAGAAGGAATTAAATAAATATTTATGTTTTATTTTGTAAATGTTATGTATGGTCCTAATTTTCCCAAGACAATAAACCTTTGAATTCTGGTTGTGTAATGTTTTTATGTTGTTATCTTTAAAATGATGTAATAGTAATGTAAGAAAAAACAGAGTCACTTTATTACCAATTCCACGAGAAATCATTGGAACCACTATCCACCCAAGAGCACTTCTCAAAATCCCCTCTCCAACAAGTATTGTCTCAACTTTCTTGAAAGTGTAGTCATCCAAAACTTATTTGTTGGCTTGTGGGTGGAAACTCGGTTCGCTACCTCTGGACGCAATCCACCCAAAAATAAGCTCCTATACAACTGCTCTGGAAACTCTGGAATTCTCAATGGAGCCTGCTCAAACTCCTCGATGTATTCATCCACGCTTTTGGTCTGTCGCAACGACTTCAAATACCGCAATGGATCCCCTTCGGCAGTCTTCCCATACCTGTCCAATAACACAGGCTTGAACTGCTCCAAAGTTGAATTAGGATAAGCACCTTACCAAGAAAGAAACCAATACAATATAGTATGTTACATGCAAAGCTGCACCATGTGAAGTTTCATTTTTTCAGTGGTTTGATTAACCAAAAAGTATCAGTCTTAGTTACCAACCAAAAGGATCTTCTCCCGTAAAAATCAGCAACTCTATCCTATGTGAAACACTCCGCATTCCATCCATGTACGCAGTTTCCTATGTAATTTCATTTACTCCAAGATCTTTGGCCCTCCTTGACGTTGGAGAACTTTCTAACAACAAGAACATCGGAATCCTTTTTCCTCTATTTTCCAGCTTAAGATCCAGGTTCCAAAGGTAATTCTACTACTTTTATTCTCACTAGAGTATGTTCTTCCATGTTGCGCATCCTCTGAAACAAACGCTCCTCCATATCACATGCATTTCGTTGACTCTCGGAGTGTCCATGAATAAGAATATCCAGACTCTCCTTTACTGACGTGAACGAACGCTGAAAATTTTCGAGTGCAGTTTCAACGTTTGCAACTCTGTCTTTCATCCTTGTTCGCATTAAGTGCAGAATCCTTCGAAACAATTATCCTCTCCCGGCAATGCAAACTAAGTAATCAAAATCCGACATGAGACTCACCAGAGGTAGAGAAAAGGAAAAATTGCGTCGTAGATAACGAATTCCACCAGCTCTATTTGAAAACTCCAATACGTGCGAGAAAAACTACTACAATCCACAGTTAAACCTCTTACGCAAGGATTTTTCTAAGTAAACCTCGCAGGAAGCAGCAAACGTACGCCTCCTCTGTCGATCGGTTTATTCCCCAAAAGAATCGCCACGATGTTAGGATTCACGATCGACAGACACAAAATATCAAAGGTACAAAACAGAAGAACAATTCGTATTTGCTAAACGATTTACAGTTTTAAGCAACAACTTGGAAAAAAGGTAAGCAAGAGACTACAACGGGAGAAAACAAGGGAGAAACCACCCTTAGCTACTACCACGCAATCTCCAGAAACCAGAGGAGAGACCACCTCCTCGCAGCGTCTGCTCCCAAGCAGTGTACATAACGCTCTCTAAGACCCCCCCCCCCCACTAGAAGTCAATACCTATTATTTAAAAGGATTCACGTCCAAACCAACTAACAGTCTCATAATTCCCCTTTTTGCCCTTTCTTCTTTGATAATTAAACACCAAAGGGGATCGAGAAACCACGGGTTGAGGAATAGTGCTAACAGTCGAGAGACGTTTCTATCTAGTCCCGATTAGACGAACTATTATATTACTGCTTTTGATTGCTCACCTCCTATTTATTGACATGCATGGGGATCCTAGGCGTCTTAGTGAGGGTCGAGAAACTTTTTTATCTAGCCCCAATTAAACGGACTAGATCATCCCCCATGGTATGGAAAGACCATAGGGGTTGTGCCACCAGTGAGGCTACTTGAGGGTGATGTTAGATTGGTGTAGCTTGATCCGTTTTGGATGATGTTGGGCCGAATGTTTTGGGCTCATACTGAACACCAGGCCGCAACTCCGCGGGTCGAGCTTCGCGGTGAACTCTTTTGGGGTTGAAGGGGGCAACGTGCCCCTACTCCGGGGATCGAAGGTACCCAACCCAAAAATTGGGGGCACTATAGCATCTCTGATCGACTGTAGCAGAGCTGACCAGCCGACACCGACAGGGCACTGTAGCGGTGCAAACTTTGGCACGACTACTATAACAGCTCGGCAGCGATACTGTATATTTGCGGACTTCCAGCCACCACCCAGTGTAGCAACTTGGACTTTGGGTGGTTGAGGCACTGTACCACAGCGAGCTTTCTGTGCGGTTGGTGGAACAGTGCATCGGCTTCATTATTAGCTCATTTCGGGCTAGGGTTTCAGTGTGTGAAACTTTTGAGATCTCCCTGTATTTTGTGCTCCCAAAACTACTGAAATTCTGCCTCTGTGGATGTAGGGATTATTTCTCGAACCACATAAATATCTGTGTCTCAATCACATATGTCATACTACGTACAAGAAATGATATTGTCGACATATACTTTATGATAGGCAAATACCAGTTATATCCAGGAGAACTGCATGGGATGCAGTCAGAGCTATCCAATTGTACAAGAGCAAGTACAGATACTAGTTTTGAGGGGATATAAACTAGTCTTGCTGGGATCAAAATGATATAATAACACAGTCACGCTAAGGTGGTAAGCGAGACAAGCTCATAAAATCCAGTGGTAGTCATACCTACAAATACCAAGTACGTTGCAGCTTCTAAGGCAGTTAAGAAGCAGTTATTATACGCAACGATTTGTTCTAGTTCTTGGAATCGTACTTAGTGAGTAGAGTTTTATCATAATATAAATTATGATAATTCTAGTACTAGTACTAGACAAGATGTCAAGTTTTGACGGCGGACGAAAAGATATATACTCAAGGATAACATCTCCTGACGAGTTTTACTCAAATAGGTGAGGTCGCATATAGCAGAATAGCCATGCAGCAGAAACATGGCAGACCCAGCAACTAAGGTCATGACTCAGCAGAAACATGATCTTTATCATGTGAGAGCTAACAAGATTAGTTAACAAGTTGGCTATAGTACAAGTGGGAGTGTTGTAAAAGTGGATGCCCTAGACCAAACTTTATAAATAATTTTGATTACCATACCATGTGAACGGTGAGATATGCATGATGTGTACTTACCTATAATGTAGACATTTATGCATCCACTACTTAAATGGTAATGTCCATAGATTAATTGACATATCAAAAGGTTGTAGCAGATCTCAGACTATAATAAAAACCTCGAGATACTGTGACATTAATCTTAAATAGATGTCTTATGGTTTAAATACATCATACTGACTGAACACAGATGATGTTAGACTATCAGGTGTTGGGTCTCCTGACTTGAGATCATTATCAATATGTGTCATTTGATTACGTAATTTGATGCAAAGCGAAAACCATGACAATGAAGTCGTGGCGAGATAGTTTGTGTTGGGTGTGTCATTGGTGGTATGACATTGGTTGAATGATCAAAATAGAATTTGTCGCTTCAGAGTTGAGGAAGAGATATCTCGAACCAAATTGATCAGGATGGTAGTACCTTTATTAAATCCACAGTCATGGCAGTCGAAGGTAAGTTCGTCCAGTTAGATCAACAAATAATACAACAAGGAAAGGACGATGACACAAGTGTGCATCCTGCTTTATTGAGATATCGTATGACAAAGAGATTATATTATACAATGTGTGTACGTAAGTTGGTTGTTGTTGTTATGATTACTTCTTATCTCTTTAGGGGTCATGATGGTTGCGAGATTCCGCTCTTGGTCTGAGAATATTATTCACTGCTATTGAGATAAGGGTCTAGAGGGTCACACACAATAGCGCTTTCAATATTATGCCCTATTCTGATGAATAGGAATATAGAACATGGTGGGCCCCACCACGGGGTCCGAGGGTTATCCAAAATTTATCGATCACCGATAAATAAATAAATTCATTATTATTCAAGTATGGAATAATTGAGTTGAATTTATTTAATAAAAGTATTTACAAGTGTGAACATACATGGAATAATATTATATCAATGAATATTATATTTAATATTCAAGGTTCATTTAATATTAGCGGGAATTACGAGTCGAGTTTATGACTCGGGTTTATCACGTAATATATTTAATGTATATTACATGTGATAAAATATAAATAATATAAATAACGCAATTAGTTCGTCATAATTATTTATTCATTACTTATTTAGTGGACGTCAGATATACGGGGGTCGGGAACCCTAATCGGGTATTTTGGACATCCACTATATAAGTACACGAGGAGCTCATTTCTGGTGTGCAAGAGAATTCAACTTCAACGAATTGAGAGCTCCTCTCTCCTCCCACATCCTAGAGAGAGAAAGATGTCATTCAAGCAATCGATCCAAGGACGTCTTCACGGATTGTAGGAACAGAGTCGAGGTGATCGTCGCGACATCGAAGAAATCGTCGGAGCACCGCACTAGCATTCGGAATTCGACAATCGGCGTTCGCACGGTTTCTTGAAGCGTGTGTGGATGATCTAGAGGGGTTTGGCTTCGGATCCTTCAAGCAACGATCGCCGATGACAAGGTGCAGTCGAACGCGCCGCGAATCAAACAACCTACACGTTTGTTTATGTATTTTGTGCTTATTAAATTCACACGAGATCCCCAAACCTATACCGGGCTCGGATCGTCGGAGACGACGAAGTTACATCCTTCGGTGATGAAAATTTTAAAATACCCGACCCACCGGCTTCTGCTGCGCGCCCCGGTACCTTCAATTCAGAGGATGACGGGCATGATCCCCGAGAAAATTGTCAATCTTATAGCTTATCCTGCCAAGGTAAATTCTAAACTCAATCATGACTCAATCAATTTTAAAAGATATCAAAGTTTTTAAAAACGCACGTCAGTGGGTCAAAACCAAACAAACGACGTCGAAGGGCCCTGAAATAATATGACAACAAATGTAAATTGATTTGCGAAATGTACAAACCAACACAACATCAATCCGAGTTACGATTTTCCCAAGATGCCCGTAAACACGCTTTTAGTGTTTTAAAACATTAAAAAGTACGTGTAACGGTCAAAACTATAGGAAACGACCTCGAATTTATGTGAAATCATGGGAAATTTGTGGTTGAATTATTTGTGACGTGTAAAAGCAGACAACACATTCATCTGACGTGCGGTGTGCTAGAAATGACTCTTAAGTTTTTAAAAGCATGCGTCAAGGGGCCAAAATCAAACAAACGACGTCGGGGGGTCCTGAAATTATAGAACATCGACCGCAGATTGATTTGTGAAATGTAGAAACCGACGCCACGTCGATCGGAGTTAGGGTTTGTCCAAGAAGCCCGTAAACACGTTTTTAGTATTTTTAAACACTAAAACGTGTGTGTGACGATCAAAACCATAAGAAACGATCACTGATTGAAGTGAAATCATGGGACAATTGTGGTTGGATTATTTGTGGCGTGTGCGAGCACGTTCATCCGATGTGCGGTATGCTCGAAATGACCCAATAAATAGTTTTAAAAGATATCAGTCATTAAAAACGTGCGTCAAGGGGTCAAAACCAAACAAATGGCGTCAGAGGGCCGTGAAATCATAAGACAATGACCGTAAATTGATTTGCGAAATGTAGAAACCGACGTCATGTCAGTCAAAGTTATGGTTTGCCCGGAATGTTCGTAAATGCGTTTTTAGTGTTTTAAATGACTAAAATGTGTGTGTAACGGTCAAAATCATAGGAAACAACTTCAAATTGACGTGAAATCATGGGAAAACTGTGGTTTAATTATTTGTGACATGTATGAGTAAACAGCACGCCCATCTGACATGCAGTGTGCTAGGAATGACCAATAAGCAGTTTTAAAATATATCAAAGTCTTTAATAACATGCGTCAGGGGGTCAAAACCAAACAATTGACGTCAAAGGATCACGAAATCATAAGACAACAACCGTAGATTGATTTGTGAAATGTAGAAACAGACATCACGTCAATCGAAGTAACAGTTTACCCGGGATGCCCATAAACACGTTTTTAGGGTTTTAAAACACTAAAACGTGTGTGCGACGGTCATAACCATAAGAAACAACCTCGGATTGACGTAAGAATTATTTATGACGTTACAAGCAAACAACACGTCCCTTCGACGTGCGGTGTGCTCTGAATAACCCAATAATCATTTTTAAAAGATCTTGAAGTCTTTAAAAACGTGTGTCGGGGGGTTAAAACCAAACAAACAGCGCCAGAGGGCCGTGAAATCATAGAACGACCATAGATTGATTTTTAAAATGTAGAAACCGACGCCGCATCAATCGGAGTTACGGTTTGCCCGGGATGCCCGTAAACACGTTTTTAGTGTTTTAAAACACTAAAACGTGCAACAATCAAAACCATAGGAAGTGACCACGGATTAACGTGAAATTATGGGACAACTGTGGTTGAATTATTTGTGACGAGTACGAGCAGACATCAAGTTCATCCGACGTGCGGTGTGTTCGAAATGACTCAATAAGCAGTTTTAAAAGATATTATTGGAGTCTGCGTCCCACATTGGACTTATGATCTTATGTGAGCTTTATTATTCATTATAAAATAACCTCAAAGCCTCCCGTAGAGAGACATCTTATGTATTGGGTTTACCTCCCTTTACCATTCTACATGGTATGAGAGGAGGTCCCATCCAAACCCTCGCCCTCCCGTCTTTTTTTTTTCGGCAGACGCCTTGGTATTTCCCCTCGTTGGGGGACGGCGGTCTCCATGGCCAGGGAGCCATAAGTCCTCTGTCGTCGCCCCCTGTCGGCATCTCCCTCCCTGTGGGGGCCCTCTTGTGCGTTGCCCTCCTACCGACCCCCTCCCTGTGCGCACAACGGCCCTCTGCGACCCCCTCCTGAGAGGCCTCCTGTCGACACCTCCTTCCGCTTCTCCCAATGCAACGGCCTCCCCTCCCGGCGCGCGACGGTCCCCACACGATCTCTCCCGGTGCGCCCCTCCCTGCGCGATCTCTCCCGTCCGCTGCTACCTCTGTGCACGCGACGGACCCCGGCGGCGCACGACGACCCCCCGCGGCCCCCTCCCTGGACGTAACGACACTCGTCGGCCCCTCCTATCACCAGCACACACTCGGCGTCGCCCGTCCCGTCGTGAGGAGCCTCCACCACGTCGTGAGCGGCCCCTCAACGGCTCCCTTCCGTATCGCGCATCCCCACCTGGAGATCTCGTCCTCGCCTACAGATTTTGCGCGCCCTCACCTCTTCGGCCCTTCTCCGCACGCGTTGTTCTCCTACACCACCAATCCTCCTGACGCAATGCTTCTGCGCAACAGCAGACGCCATCTCCGGTGGACGCGTCTCTGACTCTTCCTCTGTTGCGCCCCGACGCTAGCCTGTCCACACGGAAGCCACCACCTCTCGTCGCCGGCCCTTCTGTCATAAGCCCCCCTTTCCGCTTCAAAATGAATTAATTGCCTCTATCAGGTTTGTTGCTCTCTGTTGCTCTTCAGACCCTTCCTATCAATCACTTCTGGGTTCACAAAAATCGGGCGTCGTTTCACCCGGCCTTTTGGGCCCGCAAGTCGGATGTCGTTTCACCCGACCTCTTGGGTCCGCAAAGTCGGTTGCCGTTTCACCCAGCCTTCTGGGTCCGCAAAGTCGGGCGCCGTTTCACCCGGCCTCTTGGGTCCGCAAATTCTGGTGTTGTTTCACCTGGCCGTTTTGAGGCCATTTATCAGTCGTTGTTTCATCCAGCATCTGGAATCTAAGGGTCGACCACAGCAAGGGAGCATGAGAATTCTACGATGGTCATCTTTTCATCTTTCATTTCACAGTCATGGGCGGGAGCACAAAAGGTGGAGCACATCCATTGGGCAGTGCATGACGAGCGTTGTTCTATAGTTGACACGTCTTTTTCAACGATATTATCCATCATTTTCATCTCGAGGAGTTGCGATCGAAGATGATTTCTTTTTTGTTTCGTCTTGTTTTGTCATCAGGTTGGGTATGTCTAGCTTGAGGAGGAGTGTTTGCAGTGTTTGCAGTGTTTGTTGATTGCTTTGTTTTTTTTTCTCTGTTTTCTTTAATTATGTGTTCAAGCTAGGTTAGACCTAGCTTGAGGGGTGTTGGAGTCTGCATCCCACATTGGATTTGTGGTCTTATGTGGGCTTTATTATTCATTATAAAATAACCTCAACACCTCCTATAGAGAGGCATCTTGGGTATTGGGTCTACCTCTCTTTACCATTCTATAGATATCAAAGCCTTTAAAAACGTGTATGGGGTCAAAATCAAACAAACAACGTCAGAGGGCTGTGAAATCATAGGACAACGACCGTAAATTGATTTGTGAAATGCAGGAACCAACGCTATGTCAACCGGAGTTCCGATTTATCTGGGATGCCCATAAACGCGTTTTTAGTGTTTTAAAACACTAAAACGTGCATGTAACGGTCAAAACCATGAGAAACGACCTCAGATTGGCGTGAAATCATGAGAAAAAACTGTGGTTGAATTATTTGTGATGTGTATGAGCAAACAACACGTCCATCTGACATGCGGTGTGCACGGAATGACTCAATAATCAGTTTAAAAATATATCAAAGTCTTTAAAAATGTGTGTCGGGGGGTTAAAACCAAACAATCAGCGTCAGAGAGCCGTGAAATCATAAGACAACGACCGTGGATTGATTTGTGCAATGTAGGAACCAACACCACGTCAATCAGAGTTACAGTTTACCCGAGATGTCCGTAAATGCGTTTTCAGTGTTTAAAACACTAAAATGTGTATGTAACGATCAAAACCATAGTAAATAACCTCAGATTGACATGAAATCATAGGACAATTGTAGATGAATTATTTTTGACATGTACGAGCAGACAACATGTCCATCTGACGTGCAGTGTGCTCGGAATGACCCAATAAGCAATTTTAAAAGATATTAAAGTCTTTAAAAACGTGTATTAGGGGATCAAAACCAAACAAACAACGTCGAAGGGCCGTGAAATCATAAGATAATGACCGTAGGTTGATTGTGAAATGTAGGAACTGACGCCACGTCAATCAGAGTTAACAAACGACCTCAGATGGACGTGGACAACCACCGTTGAATTATTTGTCCCATGAAATCATGGGACAACGCGTTTTTAGTGTTTTAAAACACTAAAACGTGCGTACAACGGTCAAAACCATAGCAAACGGCCTCAGATTGACGGGAAATCATAAGCCAACCACCATTGAATTATTTTTGAAATATAGGAAATGTTGTCATAACAAAGTCTTTAAAGTTTGTTTATTGGGTAATTTAAAGCACACCGCACGTAGGTTTAAAAATTGATTAGATTGTTATATACTTATCCCTTATGAGTTCCAAGTGTTGAATCATATCTTAAACCGGTAAGTTTATGTTTTCGAAGTGTTCTACATGATATATTATATGTTTTATGTTAAAATGTCATTTATTTGATTAACAAAATAACAAATGTTATGTGCAAAATTACGAATATATTATGTGTTTATTATGTTTCGTATTTCTTTTCTTAAATGTTCTGATTTGTATTGTAGGTGACAGATGTCGGCAGTAGCCAGAAGGTTGAACCATCTGATCAACGACACTCTTCAAAAGGCAGTCGTGATGGCTTATAGTTTTTATAGTATGGTTAAATATTATCAATGATACTACTGTAATTCTTATTTATGATGTTCAGTTCTAATTTCTATTCTTTTTGTTCCAATTGATAACATGATGTGATCGGTTACAGGTATGATGGCTTTAGCTATGTAAGTGGTCGGATTTGAGGTGAGATGAGCGTATTGGTTATGGGTTGAAGATGGATGTTGGACATATTTTATTGTATATATATGATAAGTGAGCTTATGGGTTGACCGGTGGCTGTGTATATATAACTGTGGATGTATGACTGAGTTTATTGTGTATTTATAGTTGGGTTTATTGAAAGATTGAGTTCATTGCATGCATGTTATTTTTTAATAAACGGTATTTTTTTTAAAAATATTGTATTTAATCTGTTTAGCAGCAGTTTCTAATACCCGCCGCTAAACAACACCGCCACTAATTTTTTTAGCAGCGGTTCAGGTAGTATCGGTTATTTTTTTGCCTCCGGGAAAGTAAACCGCCGCTAATTTATTAGCGGTGGTTATTTTAATTTGCCCCATATTATTTTCCTTTTTTTCAAAAAAAAAAAATCACCGCCAACTGAATAAAAAATTGTCATAAGTGCTAAAAAATGACATAAAAAACACCGTTAAACTATAAAAAACGTCGCTAAGTGATTGGCAACCGTGAAATATGTTGTGGTTTAAATAAACGCTGCTAAACAATACAGCGGCGCCAGTAGTAAAAAAAAGCCGCTAAGACCCCATTTTTTTGTAGTGTCAGTGATATAACAGTTTTGGAGTGACAAAGATGTTGAGACCATGTGCAGCACATGTCCACAGGATTCGTGACTGGGGGACTAACCGCCCTCCAGTGGACAGTTGGGGATGCGTCGGGTGCCTTTATCATGAGTTTCATATGGGGCGAGAGTAGGAGTTTGAGTACACCTTATAAGGAGGCAAATCCTCTCCTTGCGCGGGACCTTTTCCGGTTAAAGGGGATACGCCTTGGGAAGAACAATATCATGCACTGGGTGTCAAAGTAAACAATATCATGGATGAGTGATACGAAGGGATCAGCGTACACATTTCAGACGAGACGTGGTATCGGAGAGAGGTTGCGGGTTCGGATCCATTGGGAATGCGTTGAGGGGAAGACTGTTGAGACCATGTGCAGCGCATGTCCAAGGGATTCGTGACAGAGGGCTAACCGCCCTCCCATGGACAGCTTGGAATGCGTTGTGTGCCTGTATCACGAGTCCCATACGGGGTGAAAGTAGGAGTTTGAATGCACCTTATAAGAAGGGTGGAAATCCTATCCCTGCGTGAGGCCTATTCCGGTTAAAGGGGATACGCCCTAGGAAAAACAAAACCATGTGGTGGGTTTGAAAGCGGACAATATCAAGCATGCGCAATACTAAGGGCCGATTAAATCCTAAACATACAAATATTATAGAAGTAAATAGAATACTAAGGTATGTAAATTCAACCAGAGCACTTTTGAGAAATACCTTGGGCAAAAGTTCTTCAAGGTCTTCTCGAAAGACAACAGCAGCTGATGATGAGCCAACAAGGCCTTGTTTAACCAAACTGGGCTTACAACCAGCAATGTGTATCCCAACAATAATTGGCTCCTGGTTGATAGCATTCGGCAACAACAACAGTGATCCACCATCTCCATAAATGCCAGCATACTCGTAATCAAGGGTACGGGCATTCTTGATAGTACGCTCACCAGCACTAAAGGCCAGATATGCAGGATCACTCGTTTGCATTTTAACACCATAAAGACCTATGGTGACAAATGACTGTTTGGTGGTTGTAGTGGGTTCCAGTTCCGGCCGCAGCAGACAAGCACTGGCACCTCGATATGTCACTAACTGCCCTCGAGGGACAAAGTGCTGAATAAGATTCTTCTTCTCTCCATCAATGCCTTGTACATTGATAAAGGCTACATCATTGTCCTCCATCTCAATGTATGAATCTTTCCTCGTATCCAAAATGAAAGGTGTGACTGACCTGCCACTTATTAGTTCAAACTTATACCCACTACAGCAATTAATGAAGGCATGTTTAACTGTCATCAACCAGTGAGTATTAACAAACATGGCACGAAAGTATGATCCAGAACCAAGTTTAATGACAGCAACATTTCTTCTCAGCCCTGTTTGCAGGAAAGGACTCTTCTCTGCCCACAACTTCCAGTCAGTGTTCATAGAAAAATTTTCCTGTGCTGTTGCAGGCACTGTCTGAGAGTCCTGGGAGGCGTTACTAACTCCTTGAGCAACAACAGTGCAGTCCTTATTGCAAACAGAGGTTGCTACAAGAGATGCTGCTCCAGCCAACGTGACTGGTACGGACAGCATACGGTGCAAATGAGAAGATGCACAGTACACAACACTATATACAACAGCCATTTTCAAAAGAGTTTGCACCCATTTGGGTAAGCACTGCACCTGTTGTAAAATCTTATGAAGCAGTTCCGCATACCAAGTGCTATCTTCCACTTTGCTAACCCCTGTTTCCTCACTTTGCACATTCTGTGCAGCATGATACCTAACTAGAATTGCCAGAGAAAAACGTGTTCGCTCAGGCATAAATTTAAGCTCTTCTAACAACCCTTCTTCATCAGTATTGAGACATTCATCATACGACCGGTCCTTGTCAAGATACTGAAAGAATTTATTGCAATCGAATGACAACAAGGGAATCCGTGCAAGGCAAGTTTCTTTCCAATCAGGATGTAGCTCCCCAATCCAATATGACAAAGCATTTTCCTTGATAGGATTGAAAAGCAATGCTGTCTTCCATTCCAGAAACTTCCTCCGGGAAACATCAGCTAAATTCTGATATCTTGCAACAGCATTAGAATTTTTGAAAAACCGACTGGTATGCAGCGAACCAGTATAGGCGTACTTGCATGACTCAACAATGATGTCCTCGTCTCTTTCCAATGCTGGTGACCGTGCTTCTTTAAGTTTCGTCTGAGTGACCAGGCCCTCCCGCAATCGCAAAGAATTGCCCCTGTCAAAATGCTGTTGGCAAACGGAAAACGTATAATGCAGCAATTGCTCATAGGACAAACTAACAGCACCTTCAACGAGACCATGTGGAGCCAAAGAAGAGCGCACAGAAAACTGTAAGTGCTCTGCAAGATTCTTGGTGTCCAAGGGCCCATGAACTGTGACCTCGACCAAAAGATCACGCAGTCGGGAAAAAGCATCAGGGGTAATCATTCCTGCAGAGGGAGGAGCATCAGGATTGTTTGAAGTAGCAAATATGTATTTGCTTGTAAAGTGTATCCCTTTAGACTCAAGATGCGCCATATCCAACATCGCAGACTGCGAAGATTTAAGACCAATGATCTGCTTAACATCTTCACACTGCCCATTTGCATCCATAATTGCCCCAAGACCATCCATCAAAATAGCTTTTTGATTCGCGTAACCTGACCAAAATGCATCTCCTCGAGGTACTGCATAAAGCCTATTAACTGTGGGTTCACCCATGAGGTTCAACAAGTCCTCAATAAAATATGACATAAAGATCGTCTTTCCGACGCCAGTTTTGCCGTACCATTGGACCATAAAAGGTCCCTGGCGTATTGCACCAATACCTTTGTGTGCATGACTACTCTCACAAATTTTGTCAAGTTTAGTAAAAGCCTCATGCATACGTTCTGACAGAAAACTAACAACCGGACGTACAACACAAGCAGCACGAATTCTCCCCCCTCTATCAACCAGTTGTTTTAAGTGTATCGGAAAATTGGGGTCGGCAAAACGCTGGATTTTCCCTTCGGGCGCACATGCAGCGTCAACATCGTGTATCCATTGGAAAAGATCATCTCCCTTTAAAAGTTTATTCATGGTTGTGAGAGTGGGATTAGGAACTCCAAGAACATCAGAAATGCAATCAATGATCCATCCTGCCACGTCTCCTAAATTGAGCTTGACATTGAGAAAGAAAGTGAATAGATGACTACATTTTTGTTCAAAGCCTCCTGAACACTTCAGCACTGACATCAATGGATCTCTATCATCTCGCGGTTCAACTCCTTGCCGGGTGAAAAAGAAGCAAACAGCTGAAGAAGCAACAAAGGCCATGAGTGAACTTATAGTTGATGAAGTAAACACTGGTTCATGTGGCTTGGCCTCAGTAAACTGTGCAAATTTTTCCGAAATACCAGAGAAACATGTAAGCCAGGATGGAACCCATGAACCAGGAAAGGCTCCCTCTAAGTAACCGCTACAGGCCAAAATAGCAGCCTGCCATGTCGCAACAATTTTGCCTCCAAAAGACGTTGCAAAAGAAAGGAAGAGCCCCAAGAGACATGTCAATGCCACGGCAACAGGCATGAATAATTGATCATCATCCTCACAGACGGAGAAAATGGAGATTTGAAACTTTGAAAGCGCATCAAAAGAAGTGCGGAAAATATACGTAACAGCTCCGCACAAAATTGACCACGTCGTGCTAAGAGCACTAGCAGCGGGAAAAAGGGGATTCAGAACAGTTGTGAATCTTTCGAGCAGTTGTTGCAGAGTATTACACAAAGAGGTGAACTTCCCTACACCGCTCTCAACAGTGGGAACAAGCTTTCCAACCTCTGAGAACGTGTCGAGAACAGCATTCCCAGCACTAGCAGACGTGTCGGGAAAGCGTGTTCTCCTGCGAACAAACGAAAACCCAGGAAGAGAAGCAGAAGCAAACTTCGAGAACAAGACCATTTTGCACCTTACTGAATCGCTTGAGCGTTGTACCGGGAAAACAAAGTCCGGGACTCTCCAGATAACTCTTGCCAAGACGGTGTCGGCGAATTCGACGGAGGAATCAAGCTAGGCTGCGAAATCTCCCTCCTCAAGATTCACTTTCCCTCTCGTTCACAATTCTCCGGCTCACCAAAAACCGTAAAGGGATGTTTTACGGGAGGTCTCGGTTTCGAGCCTCCCCGTACACGTTTTAGGTATTATTTTTGTTTGTTTTCCACTTCCCTACTGTTGTAAAAAAAAACCGTGGGTTCGAGCGGCGGCAGGAACCGGTAAAACTTATTCACCATTTTATTTAAATTAAATGGTTGTATGAATGTATGAATTTATGTTATTTGTGTGATTTAATTTATGTATGAGTTGTTGTTCTTTATATGGTTAAATTTATATTAAATGACTTAACAAAATTACATACGGTGTTTGGATAATTTAAATTTAAAGTAAAAGATAATATAATTTATATTCAGGATAATATAATTTAAACCGTGAATAATTAGATTTGAATATATTTATATGTATATGTTATGTTATATAGTATATTTATAGTTGAATAAATTTAAAATATAATATTCGATACATAGATAAATAAAGGGAATCTATCTAAGTGTTATATAAAAATTATATTATTAATAATTATTTATAAAAAATATTATTAACATTATTTGAATATAATTTTATTTATATTATATATATGTGTGTGTTATATTATTTATCATATTTAAATTTATTTATGTAAGATTCCGGGTTTTTCTTGAGGCACGAATCCTTTAAATTTTAGTTTAATTAATTGGTTTTAACCTATTGTGAATGCCTAACAAGGCCACAAGAGTCTCAACAGGTATTTGGGACTTGTTTGAAACTCGGATGCTCGGTTTTTGGAAAAGGCGGCGGGGTCGCACGATTAGTAGAAACCGTACAGCTTAGGCCGCACGGTTTGAGTAAACCGTGCAGGGTGGTCCAAGACTCTGTCCAAAGCCGCATGGTTCGATGAAATCGTGCACCCAAGGTCGCACGCTCGTGTAAACCACCTGTAATTTTTAGCATAGGTGAAAAGCACGGTTTCTCAAACCGTGCGCATGAACGTGTGAGGGAGGTCTCAAAGCGAAGAGGTGTGCACAGTTGGCGCACGGTTTGGTCAACCGTACAACCCAATATTTTTGGGTAAAATGATTGTTTTGCCATTAAATTTCTAATAACCTAAAACATATCCTTCTTTCTTATTTCCAACGAACATGATACTCATTTCTCATCCCACATGAATTTCTCATTTCCTAAAATGGTTGAACTCATGACCTGTATGTGATTATGAAATGGGTTAATGAAACAGTTATGATTATATTGAATGTCATAGACATTTCTACTCCATGGATTTAGAATTACATTGAATGTCATGAACATTTCTACTCCATGGATTCAAAACTGTATCGAATGTCATGGACATTTTTACTTCATGGATTCAAGATTATATTGGATGTCATAGATGTTTCTACTGCATGGATCTTGATTACATGAGATGACTTGGACATTTCTACTAATTGGATCTGACCGTTGGGTCTGACACTTGATTACACAGCATAGGTCATTGAGGATATCTTGGACATTTATACTCCTTGGATCTAGCCCATGTAGGCCTGACACTGGATTACTCGACATAGGCCACAATGGATATTTTACCATGCTTCACGGATAGTCCTTGTTTATGTTTACTTGTTTTTAGTGAGCCTTAGTAGGCTGAACAATATTAAATCTACATGTAATACACCTGCTTATTCATTATATTACCATTATATATTGCACACTACTTCTGCTTATATACGCAAACTAAACTTGTTATAGACACCGTTGGTGGTGACCTACTGAGTGTTATCTCACACCTAGTTCAGGTCGTCGTTGGGTACTTAGAGAGATCTTATGGATGAAGGTAGGGATCGGGGTAAACGCTCACTTTACGATGCTTGACTGAGCATGCTTAGGAGTAGGGGAGCACATGATCGAGCTATGCTCATGATACTATATAGAGATGTTTTTTTTGGTTTTTTTGCATTTTGATACATGTATTGTACTGGATGTTTGTTGCCATGTATTACCAACCTTTCTGTATAGAGACACGACAAACATCATTTTGTATATGATACTGCCTTGGCTTTGTTACTTACTATTGCTGCTACTGGTTTATATGATGCTTCCGCTATTGATTGTTGTGTTTACACCGTTGTGCTACACTATTATTGCATGAGTATAGTCTCCCCACTATACCACATTAGACCCTCACTACTATTCGACAACATTTAACATACGAGGAGGCACATTTGAGGTCATGTGACCCACCGGCTTAGGGCATCATTTAGTGGCTCTTAAATTGAGACATTACAAAGTGATGTCAAAAGAGAATTCTTTTCTTGTCTTGAGACAATAGACAAGAGATTAGGAATGAATTGGAACTTGGTTATAAGTCATGTTTGGGAGTAGTTAACACACGTCCGGGGTAATTACCAAGTTGCTTGGAATAAGGAATTGTTGTTTTATATTTTGCCTATTATTGTTGATTTGATTCCACCATTGAGTGATGCACATGATATGTGATGTTATTATTGCTATGATTGATGAATTGAATTTTTATACTTGGTCTGATAAGGCAAGGAATCATTGATCATGCATCATTTTAGACACCTTATAAGATTCACATGTCATGCATATGTCATGCCGTATAGGATACATTGTTTGACTGCATAACATTATTATGTGTGCCTTGAGTTATATAATTGTCATCAACTAACGATTCTTGTAGGAGATTGATAAACATAATTGGTACTTAAGTGTTTGTCATAACCTAAATACTATTTTCCTGTATAGGCTACAACAAACACCTTAAACAATCAATTATGACATGTTGAGTCATAAACCATTGGTCGCATGGGTTGGAACGTGTTATGGTTAAGATTAAATGGACACCACACTTTAATTTATAAGGTGTATGATCCCTTATAAATTGGAAATGACAATCTATATAATTCAACCATTTTAGGATAATTGTTAAGAAATGAGAATGAACCTAAAAGAAATTGAATTTTGAAATGGAAAGGTCGCCAATAAATGGAGTTATCAATTTCACTTGACAGCCCATATATCGGGTCTCCTACTGTGAAACAAAGAGCTTGAACAAGACCCGACCTTAGTAGTGGGTAGTAGGCGGTGACTATGGCGTTCTTTTCAATTGTTTCTATTGCCCAGTTATGGATTCAGGAGCAGGTAGAGGGGTGTGGCTTGACTATGAAGTATTTTACGTATCCTATGTTTATATCCATGATATGGTTGTTACTGAATTCTTTTTTGAAGTGTATGTTTGAAATTTTTAGATATATGTCACCACGACGACCTTGGGTCGTGTGCCAGGAAGGTGGCGACGACCATGCTTTGGAGGTGGTGGGCCCCGAGCCGCCTGTAGAAGCTCTAGTAGTTCCACTTGAAACACCACCTATTGTTCCTGATATGGGTGTTGATCCTCAGTTTCAAGAGAGTTTTATGTGCTTTATATAGACCATTCAGGGAGCCCCACAACCAGCATTGACTATGGCAGAGATAACGTGTGTATTATAGTAGCAACATCCACCCACTTTCATAGGAGATGGAAGTCCATAGACTCTTGAGTTGTGGCTTGAGACTATCTTGTCAATTCTCAAGCATCTAGAGAAACCTCCTGAGAGGTGAGTGAAGCTTGCGGCATATATGCTTTGGGGAACCGCTAAGCATTGGTGGGATGTTCTGAACCAAGATGGTAAACTTTGAGATATGGTTTAGAGGGATTTCCAATCCACCTTTTACGAACACTTCTTTCTTGAGACTCTAGGAGCTGAACGGGCTAGTGAGTTTATGCGTCAAGAGCAGGGTGCAATGATCGTTAGGGAGTATTCAACTCGCTTTACAGAGCTTCAACGCTTTATGCTTGTGCATCCTGTTGATGAGCCCTCTAGGGAAAGACACTTTGAGGAAGGTCTCGATCGTATCATTCAATCACAATTGAATGTGTTTTAGTTTACTACCATATATGAGATAGTGAATCAGACACGGATTACTGAACATAATTTGAGGGAAGTTGGGGGACCAAAGCAGGGTACTATAGCTTCTCGATCTAGTGGTTCAGTATCAAGTGTCAGGAAGTGACGTTTTGAGGATTCCCATGAGGGGAATACTAGCCAAGGCGTGAGTGATGATAGTTCTGTCTTTTTTCATCAGTGTGGAAGGTAGGGACATATGAGGATCCAGTGTGATAGAGACCTAATTGAGTATCAATTTTGTAGTAGGACGAGCCATATACAATGATTCTACAAGACCATTCATCTACTGGTTGGTGAGAGGGGGTCGACACCAAATATAGGTTCAGGAGTGGGTTTCATAGCCCTACGTCAAGCTGGGAGCTAGATTATTATCGATCGTTCAGGCCAAGGAGGTGGTCATGGCTGGGGGAGCCAGACACTAGTTGCACATCGACAACAGAGTGATCCTAATCAGGGAAGTCAGGCTATTTCTCAGGGCTATGCTTCAGGATAGATACACTCAATATAACCTATACCCGAGGAGCAGAGAACCAGGATATCTATAGTGAGAGGTATGATCTTAGTAGCTTCTACTATAGTATCTGCTATTTTTGATACAAGTGCTTCACATTCATTCATATCTATACCTTTTGTGGGGAGTCTTGGGCTAGATGTTCGGGTTTTTTTTATGGTGTTATGAAACTAAATAATCCATTGGGGATTTTATCAGAGGATATATGCCAGTACAGAGAGTGCCCCTTGAGATAAGTGAGTATCGCTTTTTTATGGAATCTCTTTATTCTTGAGATGATGGGTTTTGATGTCATATTTAGAATTAATTGGTTGGTTCCTTATCATTCCCATGTAAATTTTTATCACCATAGGGTGACCTTCACATCACTAGAGTGTGGTAGGTATATCCACAAGGATGAGTGGGATGTCCAGGCAGGTAGAGCTGGACCAGAGCATCGTGAACTATGTGGCGTGATAACCCAAATTGTTAGCCTTTATCTGGACAATTAGGGAATGTGATATGCTTAGTTCCCTTTAATAGTAGATCATTTCAGGGATGTCTCCCCGTGAAACTTTTCTAGTTTACTACTCGAGTGATTGTTGGATTTCTCTATTGACCTGGTTCCAGGAGTTGTACCAGTATCCATTCCTCCTTATAAGATGACTACTACTGAGCTGCAGGAGCTCAAGATATAGCTAGAGGAATTGGAAGCAAATAGGTTTATATGAACCAATACTTCACCGTGGAGTTTTCTGGTCCTTTTCACTATGAAGGCAGAAGAAACCCTCAGGCTATGTGTGGATTATCGAAAATTGAACTAGTTAATAGTTAAGAATCGATAACCTTTATCTTAGATAGATAATCTCTTCAACCAACTTTAAGGAGGTCGGGTGTTTTCAAAGATTGATTTGAGATTGGGTTATATCAGGTGCATATTCATCCAGTAGTCATACCTCGTATAACTTTTTTTAGAAGATATGATCTATATGAGTATTTTTTTATGTTGTTAAATATCACAAACGCACAAGAAGTTTTCATGGAACTAATGAACCAAGTTTTCCATCTATAACTAGACTCTTTTGTAGTGGTTTTTGTGGACAACATCTTGGTGTATTCTAAGACTCAACATGATCATGCCAAACACCTTGACATTGTTCTGAATACACTAAGAGAGAATAGGTTGTATGCCAAGCTCACAAAATGTCAATTTTGGGAAGATAAAGTTCACTTATTAGGTTACATCATCTCAGAGAGAGGAGTAACTATGGATTCAGAGAAGGTGAGAGTTGTAGTTTCTTAGGAGCATCCCAATAACATCTTTGATATATGAAGTTTCTTGGGGCTAGCTGGTTATCATAGGCATTTGATATAGGACTTATCACACTTAGTAACACTTCTTATTGGCTTGACTAATAAGGGTGTGAAGTTTATATGGATAGACACCTATGATACAACCTTTCAGGAGTTGAAAGGGAGACTAACTACAACACCGATATTGATTCTTCTGGAGTTGGGTAGAAGCTATATAATATATTATGATGCATCAGGCATTGGGTTAGGAATAGTTCTAATATAGGAGGAACGAGTCATGGTGTATGAGTCTCATCAATTAAGTTCACATGAGAGGAAATACCTGACGTATGATCTCAAGTTAGCCACTATTGTTCATGCCTTGTGTTGTTGGAGGTATTATTTATTGGTAGAGAATTTTTTGGTGTACACGGACCACAAAATCCTTAAGTACATATTTACACAGCATGACTTGAATATGAGGCAATGAAGGTGGGTTGAGTACCTATAGTATTTTGACTTTAAGCTTGCCTATATGCTCAGAAATTACAATGAAGTTTATGATGCGTTGAGTAGAAGGACTCATATATAAGTAGTTTAGGAGAACAGTAACGAGTGGCAGATTATGACCTTATTTTTATAGATGTACTTGGAAGTTCAAGACAATCACATACAAACTTTTCTCTCATCTTTGGAAATGAATTTCACTCTTTTTGATATGGTGAGGATGATACAACTATCAGATTCTGAGGGCCTAGTCTTACAGGAGAGAATGGCAGGTGAGGACCCACCTCCTGTTTGGACCGTTGGCAGGGATGAAATTCTCTGTATTCATGGTTGTGTTTGGTTTCTATTAGACATATGAGAGGAGATGATGTGGTAATTTCATGTATTATCTTAGGAAATATATCCCATCATTACTAAGATGTATCGTGACTTGTGTCGTCAATACTGGTGGTCGATAATGAAATGAGAAGTAACTAGTTTTGTCACTAGGTGCTCCACCTATCAGTAGATAAAGGAGGAACACCAGTGGCCAACTAGGATTTTACAAAATTTATGTATTCCTGAGTGGAAATGGGATAATGTTGTGATGAATTTCGTGATCGGGTTACCAGGATAGCCTCGAGGTAGTGATTTTTTATGGGTTTTTGTGGATGAGATCATGAAGTTCACCCATTTACTTCCTATTAAAGATACCTTCTCAGTAGATGAGCTTGTGAGACTTCATATCCATGAGATTGTGAACCTTTATGGGGTTCCTCATACCATTGTATCAAATAAGGATTCTTGGTTTACATCTCAGTTTTGGCAAAGCTTACAGAAGGCATTGGGTATACATGTGCTTTTGAGCATAACATTTCACCCTCATATTAATATCCAATTAGAGCACACTAGATAGGTTCTAGAGGAAGTGCTTAGAACATGCATCCTTGATTTTGGGGGTTCTTATGAGAGGAATGTACCCATAGTTTAATTCTCCTAAAATAATAACTATCAGGTGACTATATAGATGACACCTTATGAGGTTTTGTATGGTAAGCCTTGTCGATCACCTCTGTGTTGGTTATAGGCAGCACTGCTCAAACCGCATCTCGTGCAGGATACTTCAGAGCAAGTATAGTTTATCAGAAAGAGGATGACTACTTCATAGTCTATATATAAATCCTATCTTGATCATCGTCGATGACCTCTAGAGTTTGAGGTCAGGGATTGGGTTTTTTTATGTATCTCACTGAGACTGGGGCACAAACAGATTAAGAGATAGGGTAAGATTTCTCCATGATATGTCGAGCCTTTTGAGATTCCAGAGAGAGTAAGGTTGGTAGTATATCAGTTTTAGTTACCTTAGATGTACCGATCCATGCATGAAATCTTCCATGTATCTCAGATATACTGTTATCACTCATACATGTCTCATAGTCTTTAGCTGGATGAGGCTGAGCTACAGGTAGATGCGTTCTTTGAGAAGCATCCTATATGTATCATTGATCAAAGCATGAAATCTCTATAAGGTAGGTTAGTTCCTTTAGTTTGGGTTCTATGGAAGCACAACTTTGTGTAGGACGAGACCTAGGATATAGAGGTAGATGTGCATTCTCAGTGGCCAAAACTCTTCTCAGACGACATTTTACCACCCACTAAGGAAAACTCAAGGATGTGTTTTCTTAAGAGGGGGAGATTGTAAGATCCTATGTTTTATTGAGGTAAATGTCCTTTTAATTTTGGTTTAATTCCTTAGTTTCAACCTATTGTGAATGTCTAATGATTTCATGGGAGTTTCAGGGGTGTCTAGGGCTTGTTTGGAGCCTGGATGCTCGATTTTTGGAAAATGAAGATGGGCCGCACTGTTAGTAGAAATCATGTAGTCCAAGCCACACGGTTTGAGGAAACTGTGCAAGGTGGTATAAGGATCTTTCCAAGACTTCATAGTTTGATGAAACTATGTAGCCAGGGCTACACGCCCATGTGAACCACCAACACTATTTAGTAGAGGTGAAAAGCACGGTTTTTGCACAGTTTTCCAAACTGTGTGCATGAATCGTGCGAGTGATCACTACTGGAAAACAAGGCTATACCCATGGTTTCTTCCAAAACCATGGATATAGGTCACCCCTATAGCCACAGGAAAAAAATCACAGGAAGGACCTATACCCACGGTTCTCCAAAAACTGTGGGTACAGGTCACCCCTATACCCACTGTAACGACCCGAAATTTTGAATAAATCTTGTTTCCTAATTTTGTGTGTTATTTTATTTATACTAAACAAAACTATTTCATTTGATAACATGAGTATAATTAAAATGAGACCGTTGGGTTTTGACTGTTATATGACCATTGGTCAATATGACCGCTGGAAACTAAACATTTCAATTATTGTCTCTAAATTCAAGTAATCTTGGTTAATTAATATAGAAAGAAGATTCAATGGCCTCACCCAGTAGTCTTGGACCGATCAAAGCCCAAATAACATAACTTGGGAAGGAGGTAGCACCACTGGGCTTTGCTCTGGACCAAACCCAAGCCGAACTTCATCGTGTGAAGTTAGAACGGAATCGCCTTCGCGAGAAGTTCAAACTGATAGAAATTACTACTCGTGCGATGTTGGCCGAGCCTCCCTCAGATTCTCTCACCATAGCACACCTTACAATTAGGTCCTATGCTGGTGTGATAAGAGGCTATGTAAGGAGACCGTAACTGTCTTGTGTAATCCTTTGTTTTAAATAAAAATTGGGATTTCTTCTTATGATGAAGTTTATGAATTTTCAAATGACCGGATAAATATAATATGCATATTTTTGATGAATTTTAGAAAAAGGATATTTTAAAAATGTTTATGTAAACCTTAAATAATTAAAAATGTGTAATGATTTTTAAAAAATGGTCTTCTACAATTATGTTCAGTACGAAATTTAGAGTCTAATAAGATCAACTTGATTTTTGATGAATAGTAAATTATGAATAATGATTTTATGCTTAGGATTAGTAATGTGACCAAATGGATTAGTAATCTCACTTAAAGAAAGTATTAATATAATCTAGGCACCTTGATTAAGTAATAAGATTCAATAAAATGGTTAAATAATGGTTTCATAAATTATTAGTCAAGTATTAGTTTTTTTCGAGTGAATAGTGTTTTTTAATTAAAAATTAAATTAAAAATATTTAGAAAATTATTTTTATAAAATGGATTTCATTTTTGAACTCAGAGCATCGATATTATATTAAGGTAATTTTTGGGGATTTTTCTGAAAAAAATGAATTTTCGGTGAATAGTGTATTTATTTAAAAATTAAATTAAAAATATTTAGAAAAATATTTTTATAAAATGGAGTTCATTTTTGAAATCAGAACATCTATATTTGGTTAAGGTGAAATTTTGGGATTTTTCTAAGAAAGTTGAATTTTTGATGAATAGTGAAAATACAGTTTTTAAGTTACGGGTGTTTAATGACATCATTAAATGATGTAATAAGTATTTAATCAATATGGTCGACTTATGAATAGTAAGATAAGGTATGAGGTGTCCCAAGTGGCCAATACCATGGGCAAGCCCATGGTTTTTCCAAAACCACCAATGAGGTGTCCCTTGGACATTAATGCCTTGTCCCCTCACTTTCCCTATAAATACAAAACCATCCTCTCATCCATTCAACTCCCAACTCTCCCCCAACGAAGCTCTGGTCTCATTACCTCCCAAGGAGTCCTCCCAAGGTGCCCCCAAGCCCTCAAGGTCCCAACCTTTGAGTTTTAAGAGTTATGTTTTAAGGTAAGAGATCCGACCTCTCTCTTTCTTTTCAAGTAATATCTTTTATGTCATTTATTTTATGCTCCATGTTCTTATGTTGGAGGATGTTCTTTTATATTAATATTACTGACCTTTTCATGTTCATATGATGAGAGACCCCCTCTTTCTCTCATCATTTCATTTTAATAATGTTAAAGTGGCGCCGTTAGGCTGTCGAATTTTTAAGGGATTCGTTCACCTTTCTCATTTTTCAAAGTTCTACTTTCATGTCAAGTCTTTCAAGTTACTTTTTATTATGTTGGGTTATGATCTATATATCTATCATACTGATCTTTTATGTTCATATGATGAGATACCCTATTTGATCTCGTCAATTAATTTTTGTTGAAGTTTAAGTGACGCCATTAGGCTGCCAAATTTTTAAGGGATTCTTTCACCTTTCTCCTTTTTCATGTCAAATCTTTCAAGTTCCTTTTTATTATGTTGGGGTATGATATATATATCTATCATACTGATCTTTTATGTTCATATGATGAGAGACCCTAGTTGATCTCTTCAATTCATTTTTTTAAGTTTAAGTGACGTCGTTAGGCTGCCGAATTTTCATAAGAGAAATCTTATTTTTGTCTTCCTTTCATGTTCTTCATTTCATATGATATATCTTTAAAATTTCATTACCATGTTCTTAAATATCTTATATTATATCCCACTAATGTTTTATGGATCATTTATGAGTGGGTGACCCATGTCCCCTCTCTTTTCAATGTTTTCTAAAACCTTGTAACATAGCCGTTATGCTGCAGAATTTCCGTCTCAAAATGTCTCTCTCTTATTCTCAAATTCATTTATTTTATTAAGTGAATAATAAAAGATCTTTCTTATAAAGGGGTATTCACATATATACCAAAATTTTCTATTTTTAAATTCTGGGATTTACATACATGAGACCCGCTTTCCCTTTCCGTGGGTTTAAAGTGACATAAAGATCATGTCTTTAAAGCAGTTTTTAAAACGTTATGATTATGAAATGAAACCCATTTCTTTTATGCTATATGGGTTGTTTATGAAATGATTGATGATGATATATGTGGATCACATGATAATAAAGACATGTCAAGGGTGCGCCCAGATAGCGCTCCAATGCATTGGGTAAAGACTTAATCGTTAGAGATGACCTTTTAGACTGATACCTTGGTGAATAACCTTGGTAATTTTTAATGACACCTTGGGGATGGACCTTGGTGAAACAAAATGATTGTCAATATTAAATTTTGTAGCCACATCTTCAAGTTATGAAAAATGTTATTTTTATTATGATATGCCTCACGATTTCTTTCTTAAGCCTTAAAGTTCTTTTTCATGACTTTATTGATGTATCTCATGTTCACATGTTAAATGTTTCCCCTTGTTTCCCTTACTGAGCCTTCTGATCACCCTTTCTTTTGATGTATGTCCCCAGGTTATGAGATGTAGTAATTAACCTAGGATGAACATGAGGAGAATCCTTTCAAGTGTTTAAGAATAATGTTTTATGTTTTCATGTTTTAAGTTCCTGGTTTCCAAGACACTAAACCTTAAAGATCCTAGGTTTTGTAAAATTTAATGGAAGTTTATGTGATAAAAAGGCAGGATGCTATAGTTGGTATCAAAGTATGGTTTAGTTATTTGTGAAAATTAGGACATGAAAACTCTAGGAAGAACCCTATAGAAAAGTTTAAATATAGAAAATCTTCCTAGTATTTTGGTGAGTATTGAGTAAGGGGTTTCCAAGAAAATACATCTCTGTCTGGATACGAGCAGGTAGAGGTGGCTTTGGCAGAGATGTACATAGGGGTAAAACCCGAAAACACCACTTTGAGCTAGACTCGAATGGGAACTGGTACATGAAAACGGGCCTTGCTGCACTCTTGGTTACGACACTCCCGAGGGATATGCTTTAGTAGATTCATAAGCTTAGTATGAACCATTATTAAAGGAACAAAGATAAAATAAAATAAAGATTCACATAAGAATATATGATCATGGATAACCTAGATTGGAACCTAGGGGATCACAAGTTAGGGTATACTTTCCTTCTACAAGTTTATCCTTCTATGATTAAAGTTTCCTTTTAATGATTATTGGCTAAGTATTCAAGCCCCTAATTGTACTTTCTTTTCGTAGTTAATGGAGGGAATTGGAAGAACATGTCCCAACAACCAGTGTGATAGGAAATGTGACGATTGCCATAGTAATATGACAGAGATGATTATGGGATTAAAAGATGATTATTATTTTGGAAGACGTTCACTATTTTGGGGACCCTATATGATCGAGGTAAATAGATTACTACAGTATTTTCATTGAGGAGTAAGGTTGACTTATATTTTGAAGAATCGATGAATTTAAGGTGGACTTATAGTAATTTAGGTTACTTATGGAAATGATTAACCTATCTTGGGTAAAATATGTTTAGTTTAGATACTTTTGTTATAATATGTTAGGAGTGGTTGATGTTGTTTGGAGATGAACAATGAATTTTATTTTGGAAGACTATGTTATCAAATCCTTCTTGTATTTGGGTTTCAATCTTAGTTTGGTTTATTTTGAGGAATTTTAAGAACCGTTATTTATGGAATGGTCTATGATGAACTTTGGGTAGTACCATGGAACTTTCAAGATTTAAAAGTAGTTTCCATTCCTATGGGATTCTTTCTTTTTTGAAGATTTGTTTTACCTTACACTTTCTATTTTTGGGATAATGTTTAAAGATAGAAGAAATAGATAGTTAATCTTTTGTGGATTATGTGATTCTCTAGAAGATGATTATTGTGTTTTTGATGAGACCAAGTGTTTTTGAATTCTCATCGTTTGTAGAAAAGATTAGTTTTGGGTAGAGACTTATTAAAGGATGAAACTCTACTTGAAGGTAGGTATATTTTCTTATGTTTTTGTTCTATGTAGTAAATTAATTCCTCAAAATTATGAAAAGGAACGTAAAAAAAAACGTTGTTGGTTTACGTTTCCTACTAGGCAATCAAAGACCGTTTACACACATCATAAGTTTGGGATTTTCTTGTGGTTAACTTTCTCCTAATCACGTTTTCTATCACTCTCCCTCAGAACTTGACCCTTTGTTTTCTCCTCCATGTCCATGTTTTCCTACATGGAATCCTAGTGTGGGTTAACTCGGGTGACCTTTGTACTTCCCTTTCTTTATTTTAAAGTAATAGTTTTACTGACTCCTTTTCCGATGTGGGACTTTCAATGAAATTTCAAAACCCAATTTTAAAAATTGCGAGGACGCAATTTCTTAAGGGGGAAAGATTGTAACGACCCGAAATTTTGAATAAATCTTGTTTCCTAATTTTGTGTGTTATTTTATTTATACTCAAAAAAACTATTTCATTTGATAACATGAGTATAATTAAAATGAGACCGTTGGGTTTTGACTGTTATATGACCATTGGTCAATATGACCGCTGGAAACTAAACATTTCGATTATTGTCTCTAAATTCAAGTAATCTTGGTTAATTAATATAGAAAGAAGATTTGATGGCCTCACCCAGTAGTCTTGGACCGATCGAAGCCCATCTAACAGAACTTGGGAAGGAGGTAGCACCACTGGGATTTGCTATGGACCAAACCCAAGCCGAACTTCATCGTGTGAAGTTAGAATGGAATCGCCTTCGCGAGAAGTTCAAACTGATAGAAATTGCTACTCGTGCGATGTTGGCCGAGCCTCCCTCGGATTCTATCACCTTAGCACACCTTACACTTAGGTCCTCTGCTGGTTTGATAAGGGGATATGTAAGGAGACCGTAACTGCCTTGTGTAATCCTTTGTTTTAAATAAAAATTGGGATTTATTCTTATGATGAAGTTTATGAATTTTCAAATGACCGAATAAATATAGTATGCATATTTTTGATGAATTTTAGAAAAAGGATATTTTAAAAATGTTTATGTAAACCTTAAATAATTAAAAATGTGTAATGATTTTTAAAAAATGGTCTTCTACAATTATGTTCAGTACGAAATTTAGAGTCTAATAATATCAACTTGATTTTTGATGAATAATAAATTATGAATAGTGATTTTATGCTTAGGATTAGTAATGTGATAAAATGGATTAGTAATCTCACTTAAAGAAAGTATTAATATAATCTAGGCACCTTGATTAAGTAATGAGATTCAATAAAATGGTTAAATAATGGTTTCATAAATTATTAGTCAAGTATTAGTTTTTTTCGAGTGAATGGTGTTTTTTAATTAAAAATTAAATTAAAAATATTTAGAAAAATATTTTTATAAAATGGATTTCATTTTTGAACTCAGAGCATCGATATTATGTTAAGGTAATTTTTGGGGATTTTTCTAAAAAAAATGAATTTTTGGTGAATAGTGTATTTATTTAAAAATTAAATTAAAAATATTTATAAAATTATTTTTATAAAATGTAGTTCATTTTTGAAATTAGAGCATCTATATTTGGTTAAGGTAAAATTTTGGGATTTTTCTGAGAAAGTTGAATTTTCGATGAATAGTGAAAATACAGTTTTTAAGTTACGGGTGTTTAATGACATCATTAAATGATGTATTAAGTATGTAATCAATATGTTAAACTTATTAATAGTAAGATAAGGTATGAGGTGTCCCAAGTGGCTAATACCATGGGCAAGCCCATGGTTTTGCCAAAACCACCAATGAGGTGTCCCTTGGCCATTAATGCCTTGTCCCCTCACTTTCCCTATAAATACCAAGCCATCATCTCATCCATTCGACTACCAACTCTCCCCCAACGAATATATGTTCTAATTACCTCACAAGGAGTCCTCCCAAGGTTCCCCCAAGCCATCAAGGTCCCAACCTTTGAGTTTTAAGAGTTACGTTTTAAGTAAGAGATCTGACCTCTCTCTTTCTTTTCAAGTAATCTCTTTTATGTCATTTATTTTATGCTCCATGTTCTTATGTTTGAGGATGTTCTTTTATATTAATCTTACTTCCCTTTTCATTTTAATATGATGAGAGACCCCCTCTTTCTCTCATCATTTCATTTTAAGAATGTTAAAGTGGCGCCGTTAGGCTGCTGAATTTTTAAGGGATTCGTTCACCTTTCTCATTTTTCAAAGTTCTACTTTCATGTCAAGTCTTTCAAGTTACTTTTTATTATTTTGGGGTATGATATATATATCTATCATACTTATCTTTTATGTTAATATGATGAGATACCCTATTTGATCTCGTCAATTTATTTTTGTTGAAGTTTAAGTGACGCCGTTAGGCTGCTGAATTTTTAAGGGATTCTTTCACCTTTCTCCTTTTTCATGCCAAGTCTTTCAAGTTCCTTTTTATTATGTTGTGGTATTATCTATATATCTATAATACTTATCTTTTATGTTCATATGATTAGAGACCCTATTTGATCTCGTCAATTCATTTTTTTAAGTTTAAGTGACGCCGTTAGGCTGCCGAATTTTCATAAGAGAAATCTTATTTTTGTCTTCCTTTCATGTTCTTCATTTCATATGGTATATCTTTCAAATTTCATTAACATGTTCTTAAATCCCTTATATTATATCCCCCTACTATTTTATGGATCATTTATGAGTGGGTGACCCATGTCCCCTCTCTTTTCAATGTTTTCTAAAACCTTGTAACATAGCCGTTATGCTGCAGAATTTCCGTCTCAAAATGTCTCTCTCTTATTCTCAAATTCATTTATTTTATTAAGTGAATACTCAAAGATCTTTCTTATAAAGGGGTATTCACATATATACCAAAATTTTCTATTTTAAATTCTGGGATTTACATACATGAGACCCGCTTTCCCTTTCCGTGGGTTTAAAGTGACATAATGATCATGTCTTTAAAGCAGTTTTTAAAACGTTATGATTATGAAATGAGACCCATTTCTTTTATGCTATATGGGTTGTTTATGAAATGATTTATGATGATATATGTGGCTCACATGATAATAAATACATTTCAAGGGTGCACCCAGATAGCGCTCCAATGCATTGGGTAAAGACTTAATCTCTAGAGATGACCTTTTAGACTGATACTTTGGTGAATAACCTTGGTAATTTTTAATGACACCTTGGGGATGGACCTTGGTGAAATGAAATTATTTTCAATATTAAATGTTGTATCCACATCTTCAAGTTATGAAAAATGTTATTTTTATTATGATATGCCTCACGATTTCTTTCTCAAGCCTTAAAGTTCTTTTTCATGATTTATTGATGTATCTCATGTTCACATGTTAAATGTTTCCCCTTGTTTCCCTTACTAGGCCTTATGCTCACCCTTTCTTTTGATGTATGTCCCCAGGTTATGAGATGCAGTAATGAACCTAGGATGAACATGAGGAGAATCCTTTCAAGTGTTTAAGAATAATGTTTTATGTTTTCATGTTTTAAGTTCCTGGTTTCCAAGACACTAAACCTTAAAGATCCTTGGTTTTGTAAAATGTAATAAAAGTTTATGTGATAAAAAGGAGGGATGCTATACCCACAGTTTTTGTAAATCGTGGAAATAGGTTTTTTGTGTGGGGGGGATTTTCATGGGAAGGCCATGGGAAAACCTACACCCATGGTTTGACCAGACTGTGGGTATAGGTAATGTTTCTGGTCACCTAAACTAATGGTTTGGGTGAACTGTTGGTACAGTTAACCCATTATTTTTTTCATAATAATAGAAATAATAATAAATAATTTAATATAAATATATTTATATATACACATACACACACATATATTTTTTAATATAAGAACAAAAAAAGTGTTGTAGGGTAGTGGTAAAGTCATTGGATTATAAGTGGAAGGTGCTGAGATCAATTCCCAACGGTGGATTTTTTTTAATAAAGAACCTATACCCACCAAGTGGGTATAGGTTGGCCCATTATTTTTGAATAATAATAATTTTTTTAATATATATATATATATATATATATTTGAATATAAGAACACAAAATGTGTTGTATGATAGTGATAAAGTCATTGGAGTATAGGGGGAAGGTGCCAGGATCAATTCCCAATGGTGGATTTTTTTAATAAAGGACCTATACCCATGGTTTGACCAATATGTAGACATAGGTCTATACCCATGGTTTTACCAAAATCATGGGTATAGGTCTACATCAAAATTTTCTACACCAACGGTTTGAGAACCATGAGTATAGGTGGTTTATACCAACAGTTTGGTCAAACCATGGGTATAGGCCTATCCCGATGACTTAAGCACCCATGGTTCATAGAACCGTGGGTATAGACTATACCCATATTTTTCTAGGATATATCCATGGTTTTAAACCATGGGTATAGGTAAAGATTCTAGCAATGTAGGTCTTGAGGTAAAGAGGTGTGCACAGTTGGTGCACGGTTTGACCAACCGTGAGGCCAAATTGTGCAATAAAGTATTTTTGGGTAAACTTACTATTTTCCCCTTACATTTATAATAACCTAAAACCTATCCTTATTTCTTGTTTCTAGAAGATATAAGACTCATTTATCCTCCCGTATGAGTTTCTTAAGCATAACCCAAGCTTTGGTGCTGATTCTCCGTACAGACTCTGATTTAAGATTCGTTCATCTCATTAGATCTATGTCGGTGAGTTCTCTATTCATCTTGCACCTTTAATTGTTTATCTTCATAAAAATAGAGTTATATTGGTGCAATATAATATTACCTATTTCTAGGGTAATCATTTTCTCTTCCATTTTCTTTTAATTTAGGTCGAGTTAGGAGCTGATACTAGACGAGTGTTCTACCATGGGTATACGGTAGGTGGTTTATACCTTTTCCCACAAATATGGTTGTTTTATATATAATTATCATAGTTCTCTAAGATGGAACTCCTAGCATTACTGCTAAATTAATTTAAATGCCTTGAATAAATTATTGGAACCTTGTTAAGTTTCCCACTTAGTACCATGTGATGGTTGGAGGTTGTCAACCTCAACTTGGATCACCTGTGAGGAGTATTTATGTATCTTCCCCATGAGTTACCACCTCATTGGGTGTGTGTTTGAGAGAGATATCCATCTAGTGGGAGATATAATGAATTAAATGAGATATTAGGAGAGGGTTTATGCCTCCTTTCTTCATATGATTATATGTATCAAAATGGTTAAATGGTTTAAATGTAAAATGAGAAATGAGTTGGATGAACTCATGGCTTGTATATGATTATGAAATGGGTTAATGAAATGCTTATGATTATATTGAATGACATGTACATTTTTACTCCATTGATTTGGAATTACATCAAATTCCATAGACATTTCTACTCCATGGATTCAGAACTGCATCGAATGTCATGGACATTTCTACTCCATGGATTCAGAACTATATTAGATGTCATGGACATTTCTACTCCATGGATCTAGATTACATGGGATGTCTTGGAAATTTATACCCCTTAGATCAGGTCATTGGTTCTAAAACTTGATCACACAACATAGGCCATTGAGGATGCCTTGTACATTTTTACTCCTTGGATCTGGCCCATGTAGGCCAGACACTAGATTACTTAGCACATGCCGCGGTGGATGTTTTACCATGCTTCACAGATAATCCTTGTTTATGTTTACTTATTCATAGTGAGCCTTGGTAGGCTGGAAAGTATCACACTTACATGTATCACACCTTCTTATTCACTATATAACTATTACATATTGCACACTTCTTCTGCTTATATACACATATTGGACTTGTTATAGACACTGTTGGTGGTGGCCTATTGAGTGTTATCTCACAGCCTGTTTGAGCCACCATTGGGTACCTAGAAAGACTTCATGGATGCAGGTAGGGACTGGGGCAAGGGCACACTTTACAATGCTTTATTGAGTATGTTTAGGAGTAGGGGAGCATAAGACCTAGCTATGCTCGTGATGCTATCTAGAGATAGTTCTTTTTGGTATTTTTGTATTTTGAAACATGTATTGTACTAGATGCCTATTGCTATGTATTGCATGCCTTTTTGTATAGAGACATGACATATGTCGTTTTGTATATGATATTTCCTTGGCTTTGTTATCTACTCCTGCTGTTACCAGTTTATATTAAGCTTATTCTATTGATTGTTGCATTTACACCATTATGTAATACACTGATTATGAGGGTATAGTCTCCCACTATATCACCTTAGACCCTTGCTACTAATCGACAACCACTATCATATGAGGAGGTGCTCTTGAGGCCATGTGACCCACTAGCTCGGGGCACCGTTTAGTGGCTCTCGAGTTGGGATGTTACAATTTAAATATACAATATATTATTTGATATATAGATATAAATAATATACATTTTTGTTAATAAAACTAATTTTTTTACCATTAATAACAATTTTTAAATTATATTAATTATAAATAATTATTATTTCAATTAATTATGTATAAAATATAATTATTTAAATTTTGGAAAGTTTAATCACTTTAAAAAATGTATATATACTAATATAATTTTATTAAATTGAAATTAACATAAATTTACAATATTTTATTGGTTATTTAAGTGTAAATTATATTAATTTTTCTAATTAAATTTAATAAAATTTACTATTAATAATATTTTGAGTAATTATGTATAAAATAATAATATTTTTATTTAGGAAACTATAATTACTTGCAAAAATATATATAATTATACTTTAAAATATTAATAAATACAGTTGAGTATATTTAAACGTATATATATAACATTATATAATAGATCGAAAATTAAATAAATGTATAATATATTGTTGGATGCATATATAAATAAAAGTATTCTAGTTAATTATTTTTAAAAAATATATTACTATAATCATTACATAAAAACATGTATATCATAAATTAAATGAAAAAATGCATATCATTATTGAAATAATATATTTTATATAATTTGAATGTAATATTTGGAAAATAATATTAGGAATATTTAAAATACATCATTAAATACACACACACATATAAATATATTTATATTTAAAAATAGGTAATGTAAATAGATGCATAGGTATATATATTATTTATTATGTATAGTCAGTTAAAGTTACAACATGTAAAACATAATTAGTATCATAAAAAAACTTATTAAGAGTATTGTGTGATGACTGGTCTTGAGATGACTGATCAATGTATTATTGAAATTTCATGTCATATTTTTTTGTATGTGGTTATATAATTTGTAATAATTGCATTTTCTTTTCCTCATTGATGACCTGTGTGTTGTAATAGTGGGTTCCCTAGAACAAACTAAACAGTACTTTTGATTACCATACCATGTATACAGTGTGTTATTCATGATGTACACTTACTATTATAGTGTATATATTTCTGCATCAACTATTTAAATGGTAATGTCCATAGATTAATTGTTGTATCAAAAGGTTATAATAGATCCCAGGTGTTTCGTAGTTCCTTGAAACGTGTGTTCTAGATTTAAGAATCACTGTTTCCAGGTGGTTTCCATTGGATTTATTCATGGAACTAGAAACTTTCAACAGTTCTTTATCCAAAGAGGACCTGCTTTCCAAAGGCAGGCGTTCGTTAAGTTTTTAAATTTACGATACTTAGAAACATGCATTGGTCAAGAGGATGTGAGGTCTAACTCATCACACCCTTTTGGGGGGAATTATTGTCTACTCCGAGACTCTCTTTGTAAAATTAAAATATTTTCATGAATCCTTATTAATTCACCAATTAAATCATAAGTATCCCTTGGAATTTACAATCACTTATTAACATGTGAAAAATTTAGAATCATCAGTATGCATTAAAGGTTCTTCATCAATAGAAACATATGTATGTATTCGAGGTTTTCCATCAATGGTATCCTCTAATATACTGATTAGAGATTCTTTTAATCATCGTTATGATGATACTGGTTTTTAACCCACTCAGTGGGGCACTCTGGAATTTATTGTCATCTAGGGAGACTAAGGTTTGTTTTAATCTTGGGATCATACTCATAAAATGAGCTACCTACATATCCTTGTGAAAGGAATCATAACCCTCGTAGTTCGGTGTTTCTTAGTATGACACATCATACCTTTTAAGATCATGTAATAAGGACCTCTAAGCAGAAGGTGCTTAGTTGAAACTTAGTGTGGGACTTATGCTGAAACAGCCCAAGGAACTTGGGAAGGATATGAGTTTCCAAGTAGGATAAGACCCTATTAGAAATATGGCCCAAAGAGAATAGGTTTGATTTGAAATTTTGGGTTTGAACCTCAAGAAGGCTTCCTACGTATCCCATATTAATGAGAATCAAAGCCTACATAGTTCAATAAGTCTCATAAGAGGGTATAGTCCTCTGAGAGAGATGAGTTTGGGCTTACTTCCTAAAAAAAGGATGCCTTGATGATTTGAGGATTGAATTTGGGGCTTATTTACTAAAGAGGATACCCAAATTGGGGGAATTAGGGTTGGATTCCTGAGGAGGATATCCAATGAGCTCGGGCCCTGAAAGAGCTTCCTACATATCCTGGTTTGAACAAAAATCAGAGTTATTGTAGTTCATTTGGTGAGTGTTTGTGCATATATTTCAACCATCATGTACCTCCAAGCCCACGTGAGTCATGCTTGGTGTGAGAAACAAGAGGATATAAAAGATTCAACAATGATACTTCATACTTCCAAAATTTTCCTCGATGTTGATGGAAGAGGGCGTGTCGACCGTGGAAGAGGGAAAGGCGACGAACCTTCCCTCTGTTCTATTTACATTTAACAAGGGTATAATACAAGGAAGAAGGGGTGAAGGTGAGGGGATTATACTAGGATGGATGCCCTGAAATTGATCTTGGTAGGAGAGGGAGACTTCTCCTATGCTAACATGGAACAACAAGTGGGAAATGTACCTTATCTACTAGAGACCTAAGGTTTCAGGTCATCTCTTCATGAAGGGAGAGGTCAGGACCAAAACCCCCTTCCAAACCGGGAATTTCCCAACACTATTCCTGGGAGAAAGGCCCATGTGGCTATGTATATAAAAACCCACAAACATCCCATGAATCCTAACCCCATTGTGGAACAAATGTGGGAACCTCTGACTATGGAAATACAAATTCAAATTGGGGACATGCTGACGTGCCTTACCCAAAGGTTTGATAAGTCAATAGGTTTTGGTGGGGGATTTAACTTATCCCCTTTCAGATAAGGGAACCAAGGAAGGAGATACCCTACCATGGATGGCTTAGAGGAAGGGTACTTGAGCTGGTCGCGTAGGTACCTCACGCAAGTATGCCGCGTAGGTACCCCACATTGCCTTACGGTGCGCAAGTGCGATACGTAGGTGCGTCACGCAAATATACCACGCAGGTGTGGCACGCAGTTGCGGCATGCAGATATACCACGCAGGTGTGACGCACAGGTATACCACGTAGATGCGGCACGCAGGTATACCGCGTAGGTATGGATGAGGACTGGAGAATGTGAAGAACTTCAAAACATTCCTATCTCCTTTAATTATCCATTCTTTTGTAGTTTAGAGAACTAACTGAGACTATTTGAGAGATCTAGGCAAAAGAGCTATGCAATGGGAGCTTTAGAGAGTCTTTCACTTTTTTTCAGTCTGGAAATGGGGAGCCCAAGGGCTCTATTTATAGGCATGGATGGGGCTAGCTGAAGAAACTTTTCCCACGTAGATAATTTGCGTAGGTTCTCCATGAAGGTGCTTAGTGTAGGGAGATACAAAATCTTCTCACGCGTAGGTCGGCCGCATATCTCAGTCGCAAAGCTGAGCTACGTAGCTCGGTCGCGAAGCTCCTGGATGCTACTGCATTGCGTAGAGCTTTGGGAGTATTTGTTGATTTTTTTCCTTGTACTATTTGAATCTTTCTTTGGGATTTTAAAATATCCAAAGGTTGCCTATCTCTTTGGTTACTTTTTCAAGTAGTGTAAATAAAATCCCCCCCTCAGGATTGGATCCGAAATATACAAAGAGGGTCAAGTCCTGAGGTGAAAGTCTGGGAAAAAGATCAAGATATATTAATGAATAACACGGTTTTGTTGTGCAAGTACTTCTCACAGGTATGTCGCGCAGTTCTGGCATGTAGCACTGACATGTAGGTCCTCTGTTTCCTATAAATAGGTCTCAACCTTTCGTGATTTTTTCTTCACCTGTGCTTTCTCTGAAATTTAGAGATCTCATTGCATAGCTCGGTCGCGAAGCTGAGCTGCGTTGTGCTCTCGCGTAATTCCCTTGAAATTTTTTCGAGGTAAAATTGTTTCTATGATTGAGCTATGCCAAAAGGACTTCATCGATAGAGTTTCACTAGGATCCTTATTGAAGGAACTACGCGACTGACCTCGTCAAAGGACCTTGTCGAAGGACCTACGCGACTGACCTCGTCGAAGGACCTTGTTGAAGGACCTACGTGACTGACCTCATCGAAGGATCTACGCGAGCTGCAGGAAAGAATGACTCATTTGATGACCCATACTGAAGAAGCTAAAGCTCACCAAAATGAAATGATGAAGATTTTCGGACCATACTATTATGATTTTTTTGAAATTACTCTTCCTGAACTATGGAAGGGTCTGATTCCGTACCAGCGTGACTATCCACAAAGTTCTTACTTACCCATGTACGAGCATGGACTTTTTCAAGACGCCCATGTTCCATATGTTAAGAAGTATTTTCCAAAGAACTGGTTTCTTCAGTATTCCAATTGTAATTGCATGAATATTAGTGCAAGTGAGGTTCCAATACAATAAGGCACAATCCCTATTGGTTGCATCCTTCATCACAGTGGTTGCACTCCAGATATGAAAGATCATGTTGTAGAGCCAAGACCACGTTGTTATGATTCCAATTTTTGGGCTTCTCAAACAGATCAATCTAATGGTTGGAAAGGAGACTGGGACATTCATTCTGTAGGGGGTGTAAAACCCGAGTGGATGTGGGCATTCTGGGTACGTCGGACTTGTGAAAAATTCAGAAAAGAGTTGTCAGACGTTCATATCTACGAAGCTGTCTGGATGGGGAAAACTTATATTTAAAAAAATGAATTCATTCCTGAATTACTGAGTCGATGGATTCCACAAATGAATTCCTTTAATTTGACACATGGTGAAGTTAGTATTAGTCTCTGGGACATTTACCAAATATCTGGAATTCTTATTCTTGAGGAAATGTATGATGAATTCATCCCGCCTACTTCAACATGAGGTGATATTACTAGAACACCACCATTGGACCATGAGTTACTTAAGATAGTGAAGAATTTACCCAGGGATAAGAAAGATATTCATGCTAGAGTATGGATGGAATCCTTCTTAGAACCAACAACAGAGGAAGGTCCAACCTGTGGACGTCCTACTATTTGTCCTTCTATCGATAACTGAGGAAGTTCAGGAACATATTGGCCTACACTAGAAAGAGGCGATTACAAGAACTAGGGTTATAAAGTCAAACCTGATATAGTTGCAAAAGTACGCTTATCTGCCTTCCTTGATATGTGGCTAAGTGTTTATTTACTTTCAGTCCGTGAATCCATAGGAGGTGTAAGATCATAGACTTTCATCATTGCAGCTAAATTGGTAGAGGGGAATTATATTGGGCTAGAAACCTCTGTTTTGGAAACAATTTACCATCTCCTACTGCATTTATATAGTGGGAAGGCTCCATTTAGAATTGTGGGGCCATTCCAAGTGTTGTGGGGATGGATTGCATCACATTTTTCTTTATACTCAGTGTTGAACTCAGTCAGAGTTCCTAATGGTTGATTCACCCCATTTTTATAGAAAGTTTCTGGTATTAAACCTCTAAACTTGAGACCTGATGAGGTACTGAAGGTATTTAATGTCTCAGGAGAATTCAACTTCTTTCCTTTTGGTAATCCACCAACTGGAACATTTATTGATGATGGAAAAGAAAATAATTATGAGATGAGATCTTATATGATGGAATTCAAGTATGGTGTATTATCAACCAGGATTGATGGTGAAATTATCTTTGAGACTTATTTCCCCTATAGGTTTGCTCGTCATTTCAGATATCTTCAACAATCAAATACTTTCTCACCCACATATGTCAGACATGAGAAACACCCAAGGGTAGCACGGCAATTATGGATTCTAACAACTTTAGAGGTATCCAAATTGTCGATTACATTACCTCCACCAGACACATCAATTGGATTGGAATCTGGGTATGCCAAAGCTTGGGTTTCTTCATATACTCAAGGGACTCTGACAAAAGGAGTATATCGAGTGGCAGCTACAATGATTGTTGCATGTGGAAATCGTGGCAAAAAGTCCAAGGCCAGAGATGGTACAAAAATTTTAGAGGTTTCAGAGCCCTAAAAATGTCTTTGTAGGAAGTATACCAGGAAGACCAAGGCTAAAGAAGAAATATCTCCAATGCCAAGGCGATCCAGTCACCGCCATCAAACATAGATTCCTATTCCATATGTTGAAATTTCCAAGGAAGAAAGGTCTGAAGAAGTTCCTCAATCAGAAGGTGTTTAATCTCTTCTACAGTCAACCAGTCCAAGATCAAATTATGTGCGACCTTTGTCCATTCATCATTGGGAGAGTATAACCCATGATCTTAGGGGTGCCTGGGCATTTCTTTAGCATGGCATTCAAATACCAAAGATTGGTGATATCAAGGCACCTTCTGATTGTAATCCAGACAATAACTTGGCTGAAGTATAGAAGTATATTGCAGAGTTAGAGACTTTTATATATGAAACTGATGAACAAATACCAGCCTCTAAACGAGTATCTCATATGCTGGACTTAGGAGTCCATGAAGGGGTAATTATAGACTATGAGGAGGAGTGGGATATTTATGTTAATACTGAGAATGTATTTCCCTTTTTCTTTTTTCTCAACTATGATTTATCATTTATCATCATTAATCATGATAAAAATATATTTCTACAGCTTGAATGTAGTGAAGGAAGATCCAGACCGATTCTTGAATCACCTGAGTATAGTCCTGCAGGTTCTCCCATTAATGCAACGAATGATTCTCCCATGCCGCTAAAACTTTCTCCAGGAGCAGGAATCATGACTGGGGTAATGGAGACAGATAATCCTCAACCATTACCTCAAGTTTCCCCTACTAAGAGAAGTGTTTTAGTCTATCCTCAAGCTTTTGAACATAAATTCAAAAGAGAAATGATATTTCTTCGAAGCGTTCACCGAAAGAGTAAGTATTTATACAGTACTTAGGGGATACAACTTTCTCAATATGTTATGGTAACCATATTTTATCCTCTTGTAGGATCTATGTCTCTTTCCTCTCTCAAGGGATTAAGAGTTGATTCTTTAAGACTAGAAAAAGAATCCCCAGGGGAAACTCAGGTTCATGTTAATGAATCCGCAATTTTAGTAGGTAAATCGCCAAGAGATTCAGCTATACCGACTCCTAGCTCTGTTTATAGGGAGGAAATCCATGGTAAAATTAAATACATTCCTCAGTGACTTTTGTCAAAGAATCCTGAAATAATCAACACTGATATTCTTATTACTTTAGAAGATAGGAATGGAAATCTAGGGTAGTCTAAGACAAATGTTGGTGTTGAACCAAATATAGAAAAACCTGATGTTGCTGTATCAATTGAAGAGCCAATGAAACCAAATGTTAGTGGAACCAATTTGGGAATCAACCAAAAATTATTGGATACCTTAAATGGTGAGGATTCTATAACATTTCAGGCCATATACACTGAAATGATGGATACCCTTAATCCAAATATTGATATTCCAGGTTCCATCAAGGAGTTAGGGGATTTTCATGAGGAATTGCAAGGGTGTAAGTTCCTTTTCTTTCATTTTCCACATAATTTGTTCTTAAACTTGATTCTTTACATCAAAAAAATCATCTTATGCAGCTTTATCTGTAGAAAATGTCGCAAAGACTCTTCAGGAACAGATTATTCCACTTTATCCTTCTACTGGAGCTGGGGAAAGACCCACAGAGGATCTTTCATCAAAAGATGTTCCAGAGCCTACACATGTCATAACTGAGAAAATTCATGGAAATACCCCATCTCAATAAACATCTGCTCAAAACACTGGAGATGAGAATACAGGGGATGAATCCAATCAAGTAGTTGACTTATTGTTGGGTAAATATAATCATATTTCTGAATCATATTTGTTTCCTCCATTTGAAACTAATAATGACCTTGATTTATTATTTAGGGTTATCAGATCCTAGATCAGAAGGTGAAGCTTCTACTGTCCCAAGAGAAGTAAAACAAGGCATCTCTCTAATCGACCTATTTCCAGAGTACATTTTACCTCATGATAGTGACTTAGATTCAGATTTAGAGATGCAATATGCTCTTGGCATGGCACGTAAAAAGACATGGAAACAGATTTGGAGCATAATTGCTGAAAATCCTTTAAATGAATTTTCGTCCCATTTTTCAAAACTCCAAGCATTATTCTGCATGTTGGGATTTGGTGGGTTCAATTATCGGCTAGTCTACGATGCCATGAAAGAGATTATTTAATGAAGGGAGCAGGAACATAAGATATGACAAGATTTTGAAGAGGCTAAATGACTCATCAATATTGAGGGCTTTCAAGCTTCAGTAGTTGAGACAGAGGCAAATCATAACAATAAATCACTCGAGATTAGCCAACAAATCAAAGAATCCACAAAGGAGTTGTTATTTATTCAACAACAACTGGATATTGTTCATAACAAACTTGAGAAATTGAATTAAACATCAGGAGAAACCCAATTAGAGGGGATAACTGCCATTTCAACTATGAAGGAAGCACTTAGTCAGGTAGATAAGGCTGGAGTTTCTCAACTATCTCAACTTCAATAGGCAGCTGATAGAGCTTATGAAGTGGTCCAACAAATGAAAAGTCATGTTGAGAGTTTATTCTGAAACATGATAGAGAGGCTCCATTTTGTGGATGGACCTCTTTTTTATATGAATGAAAGAAATTTTGTTTTCAATCACATAAATCTTCATTCCTGTTTTTTTTATGATAGAAATATGAAAGGTAAATGATGATAATGATTCCTTTATATTAAACAATCATTATTATAATAATAATAATGTAGTGCTCAAAATTTTCTTATTAAGACGAGGGACCTAATGAGCATAATTTGACTATTTCTAGGGTTATATGGACAACCCCACAAATTTTGTGTCTTTTGATCCTTTTTTATTGCTCAATATTACCTAAATCATACAAAAATGTATGTTTAGTGAGCTAGGACTCAACTTTTGTTTAGAGTTCCCCTTACAAGTTCTCAATCTAATGAGTACTGAGTCTTTTGTTATTGGCAATTTAGAATCATGCATGTCAGACTATAAATGGATAATATTTAGGGTCAAAATAGCTTTGACTGTAAAGTTTGAATTAAATACCAAACAAAACACTGTGTCTTAGAATCGCTTTAATATTCTTTAAAAAATTTCCAAGGGGAATCTTGGGCCATGGTTTTTTTATGGATACCACATATTAAAGCCTGTATCAACATAATGCGTGTCTTTTCCAAGAATGAAGCTACCATTATTTGACAAACCCATTATGGGGGTTGTATTATGCAGGGCCAACTGGGGAATATACTGCATAGTCAAATAGTGGCATCTTTTGACTGATAGGCCTATTATGTAGGAAACTTATGCAAGTCCACCTAAGGGCATGTGATGCATAGTCAGGCAAAAGAGCTCTTTAGGATTTTAACATTTTTTTGTTGATAGATAGGGGAAAATAAGATTTGGGCGACTTAAGACCACAGTAGGTGGTTTTTCCAAGGAAATGAATTTTAAGAATGAAAAAGGGTTATTTTAAACCAACAGTCATGCAGTGAGGACATGGTACTGTGCAGTTTTAAGTCATGCAGTGAGGACATTGGGTTGCTTTAATTTAAGGTCTTTAGCTCTGACCAAAAGTAAAAACTCTCCCAATTTCTTGATGATTTGTTTAGAAATATACTATCATATTCAGGTATGAAAGGGAAAATTATAAACTGTGATTTGAGAATTTCTAAAAATGAGGAATGGTATGGAAAAAGGGATAGAAGCATTAGAGGAAGTCTTTTCTATGAAAAAAGTTACCATTACTTGAAAAATCCGTTATGGGGGCTATATTATACAGGGCCAACTGGGGAATATGCTGCATAGCCAAATAGTGGCATCTTTTGACTGACAAGCCTGTTATGTAGGAAACTTATGCAAGGCCGCCTAAGGGCACATGATGTATAGTCAGGAAAAAGAGCTCTCAGAAGTTTGACGTTCTATTTCTAAAAGTCAAATAAAGTTTATGGAGATTCATATTTTCTAAAGAATAGAGTTTGGTTTATGGAGAAAGGTACCTAAATATGGGAAGAGTGTTTTCAATTAAGATATCCAAAGAATCAGAGGAATAAGACTTTTACAAAGGTCTGACCCAAATGTAAAAGATATGGTGTCTGTAGTTTTAGGTCATACAACTAGGACTAGAAATGGAAACAATATATAACATGTAGCCAAGTGATTTCAAGATTATTTCATAGTGTATCGAACACATGATGAGGGAAATGTGTAAACCATGGTCTTGAATACTTTTAGACTATGAGAGAGATAATGGGAAAAGTATACTTGAATGACTGTTTTAGAAATACAGATTCTTTTATATTTTCATCAAAGATTAAAGGGGACAAAGATACTATAACCAAGAACGAAGTTACCATTATTTGACAAACCCACGATGGGGGCTGTATTATACAGATCCAATTGGGGCATATGATGCATATTCAAATAGTGGAATCTTTTGGCTGACAGGCCTGTTATGTAAGAAACTTATGCAAAGCCACCTAAGGGCACATGATGCATAGTCTGTCAAAAGAGCTCTCAGATATTGGAAACCTTGTCACCAGAAACCGCAAGAAAGATTATGAAAATCTGAAAGAAAAAATTCAAGATTAAGAGTGTGAGATATGAAAGGGGGTTATGCCCAATATATATGAGAAATATTTGAATCAATATTCTCCAAGAATTTGATGTCCTTTATATAGATCTGACTCATATGTAAAATGGAGACTTTCTTTGTTTCCTTTGAATGAATATGATAATGTGTAGTTTTAAGTCATGAAGTAAGGACATTATACTATGCAGTTTCAAGTCATGCAGTAAGGACATTATTAACCCCATAAGAAATTAAAACACATTATATAAAGAAGCCATTTACTCAATTCCCAAGCCCACGTGAGCTATGCTCGGTGTGAGAAACAAGGATCAGTAAAGGTTTCTTTTACAATGCAAAGGTGATGCAAATGAAAAATATGGGTATTAGATTTTCATTTAGTGTAACTTCATGAGGTAAGGATGACAATGAACTGATATGAAATTAAAGACATATTAGAACTGGATTAAGGGATAAAACCCAAGTATCACTATATGTCTTGCTGGGGAAAGAATCAATTCATACATAGTTTTTAAAACATTTCCTATGCTGATTTTCTTTTATACAAGAAATAAAGGGGTTTTTTTATTGTGGCTGGGCCCAAGATTGGAGATCTAAGCATCTCTACGTATCTCAAAATATATGAGAATCAAGCCATACATATTTCTTTAAACAATCATTCCTCACGCTAAGTTTGATATGAGGAATGGGGCTTTTGATATGTTCTGAAAGAACGATAAATCTTAAGACATGAAATGGTATAAAGACCAAATCATATATCTTAAGGAAATACTTTGTATAGATCTGATTCATATACAGGAGGAGAAAAGAAAATAAGAAAATTTTGTGATTGTGGCTGGGCCCAGAATTGGAGATTCAGGCGTCTCTACGTATCTTATTGAAAATGAAAATCAATCCATACGTAGGTTTTAAAACTTGGTTTCTATGCAGATCTGACTCCGACATAGGAAAGAGAGGACTCATGTACTACTAATAAGTAGTGATGATATTAACAATATTTTCTTATGGAATCTTCTAACGTTAAATAGAGAAAACATTAGTTTTATATATGATGTCATGCAGTTTAACGTCATGAAACAAGGACGAAGATACTATGCACTTTAACATCATGCAACATGGATGCTTATGGTTTTTATGCAGTTTAATGTCTTGCAACTAGGACATTGGTGGCTATGTGGTTTTTAGTCTTGCAAAAAAGGCATTGTACTAGGCAGTTTAAAGTCTTATAGTGAGGAATAATGGGTATAATTACACAAAGTATTTCTTCAAAAATCTCACATTGGTTGGGGATGTAATGTGCTCTCCATTCATTGGGATTAAAGCATAGGCACCATTTGAATAGACCTTATGTATGGAATAAGGTCCCTCCCATTTTGGTTCAAGTTTTGGAGGTTTCTTTCCTGGTATCATTAGAGTCTTAAGGACCAATACCAATTATCCTTGGAGGAATGAACGAAGGCAAACTTTCTTATTAAAAGCTCATGCTATTCCATTCTGATAGACTTCTAGATGATGCAAAGTATGCAATCTTTTCTCATCTAATCATTCCAACTCATTAAACTGTTTCTGAGATCTTTCATCTATAAATAACTAATCACAGATTGCAACTCTAAGTGAAGGAAATTGCACTTCAATTGGCAAAACCACTTCAGTTCCATATAACAATTAATAAGGAGTTGATTGGGTGGCAGTACAGATAGTTGTCTGATAATCCCATAAAGTATTCAAAAGTTTATCAGGTCATGATTTCTTATCTTTATCCACCATCTTCTGGAGTATATTTTATAGGGTTTTGTTGAAAGCCTATATCTGTCCATTGGCCGTTGCATGATAGCAAGATGAATGGTTGGATTTGATATTATATTCCTGATATAACTTTTTTTTTACTTCAGCAGAACAAAAATTGGTGCCATTGTCTGTCAAAATAGTATGAGGGACGCCAAATCTGGTGATGATATTAGTTTTAACAAAACTAATGATGCTTTTGGCTCTGACTTCCATGAGAGGTATTGCCTCAGCCCACTTAGAGAAGAAATCAGTAGCAGTGAGAATATACTTGAACTGCTTAGTTGTGGCTGGAGGATAAGGCCCTATTACATCCATTCCCCATGTGTCAAATGGCCAGGAGTATTTACCTATATGTTGAAACTCTGGGGGTTGATAAATGAAGTTGGAATGAACTTGACAGGGATGATTTTTTTTTTTGTGAAGTCTGTACAATCCTATTTCATTGAAGGCCAAAAGTATCCAAGCCTTCAGATCTGATCAGAGAGTCTGTGCCCAGATTGGTGGGCACCACAATCTCCTGAATGTACTTCTTTCATGACAGCTGCAGTCTCTTCTCCATCAATACATCTAAAAATAATTCCATCAAATCCTCTCTTGTAAAGAATATTTTGGTGGTCTGGACTATCATAAAGAGTAAAATTGGCAACTTGTCACCGAATCTTCTCCTTCTCAGCCCTATTTGGTGGAAGTATTCCATTTTGAAGATATTACATGATGTGTGTTTTCCATCCCGTGGTATGACCATACAGTTCAGAAATAGGGATAATTTCATTAATTTCCTCCCTTATGGTTTGAACAAAAGGTGAAATTACACGGATATGGGTTATGCTGATAACTGTCTCATCCCGATTTGGATCTGCCAAGGCTGTAGCTGCATTAGCCAGTGCATCTGCTTGGACATTTTGTGATCACGGGACATAGGAAAATGTCGGATCTGAGGGAAATTTAGCCATTAACTCTCTGACATAATCACACAAAGGTATTAACAATTCTTTTCTGATAGAGTATTCCCCATTGATTTGTTTGATTACCAATTCTAAATCACCTTTTACCCTTAAATGATCAATTTGCATCTGAAGAGCCAATTCTAAATGTACAATGAGAGATTGATACTCTGTTTCATTTTTGGTACCACTTTCCAATAATAGAAAATAATAAGGCAATACTGCCTTTTCTAGGGAAATAAGAACTATTCCTAATCCAACCTTGTTGAGTTTAGGATTTTCCAATCTCATCCCTATTGGAATTCTAGAAGCACTATCAAAATACATTTCACATGTTTGGGAATTATCTTGAATAGAGAAGAAATATTCATTAGAAAGTTCAGTATTAAACGATGTATCTTCCGCGGATGGATGCTCATCAAGGAAATCATCCAGGGCTTGGCCCTTTATTGCCTTTTGAGGCACAAACTGAATATCAAACTGTTGAAAAATAACCACCCACCATGCTAGACGTCCTGTAAGCATAGGACGACTGAGGATAAATTTGAGCGGGTTATTACGAGATACCAATTGGACCTCATGATGTTGTAGGTAATGTCTCAATTTCTGAACAACAAAGATTAATGCTTGGCAGCACTTCTCAATAATTTAATACCAAGTTTCCGCATCAAGCATAGTGCAACTGAGATAATAAAGCTGTTTTTATTTCCAGAATTATTCTTTTGGGTGAGGAAGGCACCTAGTGATCACTCTAAAGCTGTCACGTAGATAATGAGTGGTCTTCCTTCAACAGGTGGCATTAATACTGGTGGAATCATGAGATATTTCTTGAGTATATCAAATTATTCTTTGAAATCCTCAGTCCATTTATAAGTGACTCCCTTCTTCATTAATCTGGTGAAAGGTAAGCATTTTCCTGCCAAATTGGCGATAAAGTGCCAAATATAGGCCAAGTAATTTCCCTGAGGTTACCCAGAAAGCACATTTTAAGGGGTTTATATTCAAATTATGTTGCTGAAGTTTACGAAATATGGTTTCCAAATCAGCCAAGTGATTGGAACATTGTTTGGATTTGACTACCAAATCATCCACATAACATTCAACAAATTTCCCTAATAAGGGTTTGAAGATATGGTTCATGGCACGTTGGTATGTCGCGCCTGCATTCTTTAATCCAAAGAGCATTACCCGATAGAAAAACACACCTTGAGGAGATCTAAAGTCAATAGATTCTTCATCCTCCAAGGCCATTAAAATTTGATTATACCCAGAATATCCATCCATGAAGGAAAGAGCTTCATAGCCATCCATTTCATCAATTAGAAGTTCTGTAATGGGGACTAGAAAATCATCTTTAGGACAATTCCAGTTAAGATCTATGAAATCAATGCAGACTCTAATTTGACCATCCTTCTTTTTCACTGGGAAAATATTGGCCATCCATTTGGGATACTAAAATTCCCTGACAAAGTTAGATTTTATAATCATATCAACTTCAACTTCAATTTTAGAGGCTTGAGTTGGGTGTGTTCTCCTTGCTGCTTACTTGAACCCACAATGTTCTTCTGGCAAACCCAAATGATGGGTGGATACATCAGGATTAAGACCTGGAATTTTCATATAATTCCAAGCAAATATATCTCAATTTTGTGTTATAAAGGAATTATACACCTCTTTCTCATCATAGGTTATGGACGCACTAATTAAGGTTGGGCGTGGATCTTCTCCTGTACCCAGATTTATTTCTCTGAGTTCATTCACAGTGGTAGAAACACCTTCTTAAAACATTAGAGGAGCATCCTTGAGATCTTCCTCTTCTTCTTCATTATGTGCCACTTTTTCTATTTCTATTTGCATGGTATATGACATGGAAAAACTCTCAAAGTTATGGGAGGAGTCAGTATTTGAACATCTTGAAGAAGAAGCCACCATATCTGACCCTACTGACGACAAAGGGTTTTTTCGTGGTAAATAGGGATTGATGGATTGAGAAGCAACATATTTGTCTCTTTTTAATATTTCTACAATTTATTCTACTTTGATTGACAAAGTAGAGGCTCGTTGTAGTTCAACAGATAAAATGAAAACATCTCCATTTAGGCTTCTATCATTTCTTGGTGTATCAATAATTTCTCCCATGTTACCAGGCTCAATTGTCGTAATTGACATTATGGGAATTATTGGATGAGTGCATGGATTTGGTTTTACCCCTTCAACTTGATTGATGGGTAACACATAATCTGTACTCAAATGCATGAATGGATTTTCTGGAATCTTTTATAGTCCATTTGGAGCATTAACTCTAGTTATCTCCTTGGTCATGGACTTCGTTCCTTTTGTGTGATAAAACTCTGCCTTGATGTATTGAGATTCACATGTTTTGAAAGAAGACTTTTCACCATACAATGTTCTGATTTTACCATTGAAATAATATTTTAGACATTAGTGATATGATGAAGGTATGGCTGCATGTTGATGCAACCAAGGCCTTCCAAGTAGAACATTGAAGGCTGTGTCCTGACAGAGAACCATGAAATCTGAATTAGACACAAGATCTCCAAACTGAGTTCTAAGTGTAATTTAACCCAGAGGTTCTTGTTCATTCTTTTCATATCCTTACAGTATTAAAGTCAAAGGAAATAAGTCAAATTTAGTCAGGCCTAATCGATGAAGTGTACGAACGGAAATGAGGTTGACCCCAGAGCCATTATCAATGAAGTCTCATCAGATATCCATGTCACTAACCTTGCTAGACAAATAAAAAGGTCAGATGTGTCAATGTACCACATGGTCTTTATCTACATATTCATCTGTAAAAGATATGACTACATGACATTCTGCAGAATCATTCTCTATACGGTAAACTTCAGCAGCAGCAACTTCAGTTTCAAATTCTTGAGGACTTAACAAGGCCTCAATGAGTGCTTCTCGAAGATCTTTTGATAGATTCAAAGCATCCAAAATTGATAACTTGGCCAGTACTTGGGCCAATTGTTTCAAGACATCATACTTTTGGTCCAAAGGTCTACGTTTCTCAACATGGAGATGTGGTTTTGCAGGTGCTTTGGAAGTTAATGTTTCTGTTGTAGATGTATTCTGTGTTGAAACAAAAGTGGGAAATACCGCTGACTTTGGTAAATTAGACTGACTAAGTCTATTAATCTACTAAGAAGAAGATGGTGGAGCTTTTAATCAGGCCTCCAGGATAATTGTTCCAGAACTAGACTTGTTTTTCATGGAAGAAACTCCTTGTTCTTGTTGAGCTCGCAAAAGGGATCTTCCACGAGTTTTTGCTGCATATATGGTTTGAGCAGGGGTAGAGTTAAAATGATGGTTTATAGAATTCCCACTTATTCCCCTATATCCTCGATCTTGGCCTCTTCCTCTAGTTCCCCAATTATGCACAAAGAATTTCGGCTCAATACAATTAGAATCACCATTGGCATAAGGATCTGTTAAATGGATAAAATTAATAGAACCAAAGATCAATTCTTCATCTGATGAAGATTCTGCCTAACAGGTTATTTCTGGCTATACTGTTTAGTGGGGCAGTGCTTGTGATTTTGAAACAGATGGGATAAAATCTACCAGGGTTAAGGATAACTTTGGCCTTGATGTGAGCTCGTCTTCTTCCGACTGCTCTTTATCCTTATGACCACCTTGTTTCTTTGAGGAATGAAACTTTGATGAAGATGGTTTTGCTGTGGAAGGAGTGGTAGAAGACACAATTGGTTGTTTCAACTGTGTTTGTAAAATAGCATGCGTCCGATTGATAATTTTCCTGATCATTCAATCATCATATTTTTGTACATTTTTACTTTTAACCTCTTACCATTCTCCTTCTTCCTTTGGATTGGTGGCAGTAACACATGATACTTGAGCTGATGAACTTTTCAATTTCACTTGTTCAGAGTCTACCATATTTTGCAGAAGGTCTTTGAAAACAAAGCACTCTTGAATGGGGTGTCCCAACATCTAATGAAAGGGAAAATAATTTGGAAGACCTTCATCTCCGTATTTATTTGGCTTCTTCGGCCTTGGAAACTAAACCAAATTGTTTTTTAAGGCTGAGATGAAGTAGCCAGGAACTTGCTCATTCCTAAAAGAATAGATTTTATTCTTTAATTCCTCAAACTATTTCCACCTTTGATCTCTTTTATCATCTTGATGAGGTGGTCATTGCTACTGATGCTTAGGAAGCATAGCCCTTCGGTATGATGAAGGTCTTGAAGTAGAAGTAGGTATAGGTGCCTGTTTGAGTGTAACTGTAGCAGCTTCTACATTTCCTATTCTCCTTCCTAGAACTAATGGAATTACACACGTCTTAGCCTTAGTCTCTATAATATATTCTTCTATCTGCTGAGCGATTGAATTAAGGTCTTGAAACCCACCTGTGTATTTCACAGGGATCAATGGTGTGCGTAATTCATCACATATATTTTCCACAAAGATTGGCAGCAACTCTTCTCGAGGGAGTTCTAAAGTTAAGTAATATGTTAATCCCTTCTAACGAGCAATGAAATTTGAAATTCTTTCATTTTCCCTTTGTTTACAATTGGTAAGATCAGAAACTGTTGTCTTTGGTAATGTTGAGCTAAATTAAAGAAGAAATTTCTAACAGAGATCTTCCCACCTATTAATTGATTGAGATTGCAAACTTTTATACCAGAAAAAAGCCGGTCCTTGTAATGACTGCACAAAACACCTAATCTTAACTACTTCTTGTTGTTGAGGAGTTACCATCATAAGATCACAATGAGAAACAAAATGTGTTAAGTGTTGTTCTGAATCTCCCGAACCATTAAACATTGCGAATGTGGTATTCACAAAATTTGGTGGGGGAGGTATTGCATCCACCCATTCAGGGTAAGCTCTCTTTTCCGGTTGAACTGACGCACATCGTTCCTCCATAGCTTCCAACCGATTTGTTAATGCCTCAATTGTATTCATAAGTATTTGGGGAATATCCGAATGATCTGGATTCTGTGCAGGTATTGCAACTGGAACTTGAGATGGTGCAATAACCGGTAAGACCACTGATGATGGTGCTGATATCTGTCTTGATTGTGTACCCAATGGAGGGAATTCATTATCTACATCTGTAGTTACTAAAAATACTCTTTGCTGAGGAACTTCTACATGATTTTCAAGTTGAGGACTTTCCTGGGGAGTATGTCTAGCAGAAATATTGTTTCGAAGCAACTCTGTATTGAGTCTTTTTAACTCCTTCATTTCCTCTTCTTGCTATGCAAGTCTCTCTTCAAGTGAAAGAGATTGACCTTATCCAGTGGAAAAGTGAGATGCAATCTGAATTTTTTCCTTTCCCCTTGTTGGATGCCTTTCGGAGAGGGGGGAGTTGGTTATTTGAAGGTATACCTAGATTCTGGGTAAGCCTCTGATTTTGGGTACGCACACCTTCTTCATTTGCCACAGTGTGTACCGCATTGTGGAAAAGAAATTCATCTTCTGATTCCCCTGAACTGGAATTATTTTCTAGAGGATCTTCTGCAATGGTATTGATAACATTCACCGACGCATAACGCATTAGTGGCATTCTGTCAGTGTTTCTGGTAGATCGTCTCCCTTTTTTTCTTTCACAAAACTTCGTTCTCCTATATGAAGAATTCCCTAGAACTGTTTGGTAGACAGTAACATGAAGGGAATCATTGGATAGTTCATTTGTACTCCTTCCTTATGGCTTCTTCCCTAATCGGGCGAAAACTGACTTCCGTTGAGGAGGGGATTGTAGATGCGAAAAAGCCCCCAGCCTTGCAGGCTGGGATTGATCCTTCTCTTCTTCTTCAAATCTTTGAACATTGTTTAATGAATTTGAAGGTTGCATTAAATGATCCCCTATCCTAGAAATATGTGGTGATTCCTGAACTACTACAGCTGAAATTTGTGCAACTACTCTTCTAATTTTGTGGATTTTGGTTCAAACATTAGCTGGATGCATCATCTGATAATTACTTAAATTACCTGTTTTAGAATATCGCTGTGTTATTTTGGAAATTTGCATCCTCTAACGCATGACATAATCTAAATGGGACACTTTCTCAAGATTCTCAAAGTCTTGATGTAGAAGTAATTCAACAACTTCTTTTCTTTGGGCCCGATTCTAATGAAAACTGGTTGAGGTCTGTTCTTGAGCGTACATTTGATTATATACAAAACCTATTGACTGTGGCCGGCCATGGGAAATAACATTGCATGAGACCACTTTTGACATACTTTGATGATTTTGGAGTGAAGTGAAATGTAATGCTCCATATGCACCCCATCCTCTGATACAAACATTAGATGGGGAATCAGAAATTAATTGGCGTAGCCTCTTCAGAGCATTGAGACATGCGCGCTGAAGGGTTCTCTGTTGTTTTTCAACCCTTGGATGTTGGGAAACTGAAAAAGATTCCAAGTCAATTTGGTGTTGTAACCCTTTATTACCTTTATATGATTTTTATATTCATCATATGGTAATACTTTTGTTTTCAAATGACGAAGAGTTTTCCATAAGTTGAGATGAATTTCATGAATGCAATCTTCTGTCATCAATTCTGGAACATCAAAATGAGAATTTGCTAAAGGCCATAACATGATTGGTATTTATCCTTTAGCTAATTGTTTCCTCATATTCAACACATCTTCATCATCTTCTACTAGAGGTTTCTCCACTTGGTCTGACCAAAGTGGATGCTCTACATTAGAGGGTAAATGACCCAAGGGAGGTTCGAAGAATAACCGTTCGCTTAATATGTATTCTGACTGAGAAAGTGTTTCACCAGTAAATGACAAGGCATCATACATGACTAGCCTTGTGTTTGTAAGTGCCTCAAGATAGGAGGGATTTATTGTTACTACATTGTCAATTATAGAATTGTTTTGATAATGCGAAATACTACTGTGGAGAAGACTTTCACAGTGAATTCCATCATGGGGAGGATCACCAAAATGGATTATAGCACGGGATAAATATTCTTGCTCCTTGGTCTTTAGGCCACATAGAGGGTTACTGTGGCTCTCATGCAAAGATAGACACTCTGGATTGACCAAATTTTCATGAAGCAATACTTCATGATGAAGTGTCTGGTGAGAAACTTCAAAATTACAACTACCACTCCCAAAATTTGGTAATGAGAGGGCAGGATCTTGAGTAGCAACAGATAAATGTATGAGGGCTTCAATAACTCCAGCATTAAGAGGAGATAAATCACATCTTGAATATTGATTTTCCAATGGTATTTGGTGAGATTTCTTCTTGGATGTTATCTTATACTTAGTTGGGGAAACTTCCTAGGAAAATTGGTTATCATGGGAAGATATATGTCCCTGCCTTGGATTAGTTATCAGAACAGACCGATTACCTCCAATTGGAAAGGGTGTATGTTACCGATCTTATTGTTCGTATGATATGGGGGAGTATACCCCATGACCCTACTAGATTGGAACAAAGGTGTGTATCTGCTCTGGGATGACATACCGATGTGTCATCCCATGTGTGGGGAAAGATTTATGTGTTTGTTCCCCTGATACTACTGAAGTAGTTGTTAAAATATCCTAGCATGCTTCCAGAATATGAGCAGGGATTTTTTTCTGCTCTTTCACCACTGATAAGATGTATTTGGTGACTTCAAAAACTGGAATAGGAATATACATCCATTCCGTATTTGGAGTAGGTGTATGTTCCTGCTCCTGTCCTCCTTTTCCTATCAATGGATATTGACAGTACTCATGAATAGGGGTAGAGAGTCGGGTCTGCCCCAAATTTGTCGTCGGAGCTTTTCAACTAAATTCTTCGAGTGCTACCAAATGAGACTATTGGTAGGCTTGATGAACATTCGCAGGTGTATGTTTCTGCTGGCTATTTTCTGTCAAGTATGGTTGACAGGCTTCCTTCAATACTGGAAGACAAGATTGCTGACAAAATTGGTGATTGTAAACAGGTGTATGTTCTCGTTTACCAGTTGCCACCATATTAGATTGGCGGGTCTCTTTAAATGCAGTCAGACGAGCCTGTTGACTGGTTGATAACTTGTAAATAGGTGTATGTGCCTGTTCATGGTACCCCCCCAGGTTTATCTGGTGGGATTGGTGGGTTACTATCAGACGAGTCTACTGAGCAGTAAAATTAGGATGGACGGGTGTATGTGCCCGCTCGTTGTTTGCCATCAAGTTAAATTAATGGGCTTTTCCGATGGAGGTAGAGGTGAGAACCTTCTCCCTATTAAACAGACGTTGTTCCTGGTGGTTTGTCTTGCATGCCCGGGTCTAAGAGACCTGGACCAAACATCCAGAGGAAACAACCCCATCATGTTGGGGATACACTACCGCATGATTCTGGTGGTGATTACTGGTGGGATTCCTTAGGAAGGACTCCTATATTCTTGAATTGAGGCCTTCAGTGACCTCTTGATCCACCTCCCTATAGTATGGGAGATATTGATTATTGTGTTCCAGGGATAAAGACCTGAAACGGTTGGAGATGGTGGTTGGCACCGTTTTCTTCTTGATTATTGATCATTGTTGGCCAGATGATCGAGGATTATTGTTGATCTGGAGGGCCTGTCGAGCAGCCTCTAAAGTTGGGATTGTACCGTGCTGGTGATATTCTTTCACCAATACATTAGATACCTAATGTTTAATATTCTATGTTGGTGATAATGTCCTTCCCATGGATGGAGATCCAGATTGAGCAGCAGTTGGGATGTTCACAGATGTTATCTTGGAGAAAGTCATTCTTTGGTATGAAGAGAGTTCTGGGGAAAACTGAGAACAATGACAAACTTTATTAAAGCAACATCTTTTCAAATGGATACATGTGTGATTAATTCCTTTGTCTGACCTTCCTTTATCCATTTATAGGGGCCTAACATGTGGGTAACATTATTAAATTGGTTAAGGATTCACGTCGGGTTCACCATTTTTGTTTTGTAGTTCCTTGAAACGTGTGTTCTAGATTTAAGAATCATTGTTTCCAGGCAGTTTCCATTGGATTTATTCATAGAACTAGAAAATTCCAACAGTTTTTTATCCAAAGAAGACATTCTTTCCAAAGGCATGCATTCATTAAGTTTTTAACTTTATGATACTTAGGAACATGAATTGGTCGAGATGATGGGAGTTCGAACTCATCACACACTTTTGGGGGGAATTATTGTCTACTTCAAGACTCTCTTTTTAAAATTAAAATATTTTCATGAATCCTTATTAATTCACCATGTAAATCATGAGTATCCCTTGGAATTTACAATCACTTATTAACATGTGTAAAATTTAGAATCATTAGTATGCATTCAAGGTTCTTCATCAATGGAAACATCTGTATGTATTCGAGGTTTTCTATCAATGGTATCCTCTAATATACCAATTAGATATTCTTTTAATCATCGTTATAATGATATTGGTTTTTAAGCCACTCAGTGGGGCACTCTGGAATTTATTGTCATCCAGGGAGACAAAGGTTTGTTTTAATCTTGGGATCGTACTCATAAAATGAGCTACCTAAGTATCCTTATGAAAGGAATCAGAACCCTCATAGTTCGATTCCACTTAGTAGGACACATCATACCTTTTAAGATAATGTGATAAGGACCTATAAGTGGAAGGTTCTTAGTTGAAACTTAGTGTGGGACTTATGCTGAAGCAGCCCATGGTACTTGGAAAGGATATGAGTTTCCAAGTAGGATCAGACCCTATTAGGAATATGGCCCAAAGAGAACAAGTTTAATTTGAAGTGTTGGGTTTGAACCTTAAGAAGGATTCCTATATATCCCATATTAATGAGAATCAAAGCCCACATAGTTCGATAAGTCTCATAGGAGGGTATAGTCCTCTGAGAGAGATGAGTTTGGGCTTACTTTCTGAAAAAAGGATGCCTTGATGATTTGAGGATTGAATCTGGGGATTATTTCCTAAGGAGGATTCCCAAATTGGGGGAATTAGGGTTGGATTATTGAGGAGGATATCCATTGATCTTGGGCCCTGAAAGAGCTTCCTACGCATCTTGGTTTGAATAGGAATCATAGTTCTTGTAGTTCATTTGGCGAGTGTTTGTGCATATATTGCAACCATCATGTACCTTTAATCCCACGCGAGTCATTATCGGTGTGAGAAACAAGAGGATATGAAAGATTCAACAATGACACTTCACACTTCCAAAATTTTCCTCCATGCTGATGGAAGAGGGCGCGTCGACCGTGGAAGAGGGCAAGGCGACGAACCTCCCCTCTATTCTATTTACACTGAACAAGGATCCAATGTAAGGAAGAAGGGGTGAAGGTGAGGGGCTTATACCAGGATGGCTTCCCTGAAATTGATCTTGGCAGGAGAGGGATACTTCTCCTATGCTTGCGCGGAGAGACAAGTGGGAAGTGTACCTTCTCTACCAGAGGCCTGAGGTTTCAGGTCATCTCTTTATAAAGGGAGAGGTCAGGACCCAAACCCCCTTCCAAACTGGGAATTTCCCAACACTGTTCCTAGGAGAAAGGCCCATATGACTGTGGATATACAATCCCACAAACATCCCATGAATCCTAACCCCATTGTGGAACAAATGCGGGAAACCTATGACTGTGGAAATACAAACCCAAATTGGGGACACACTGATGTGCCTTAACTAAAGGTTTGAGAAGTCAGGAGGTTTTAGTGGGGGCTTCAACTTAACCCCTTTTGGATAAGGGAACCAAGGAAAAAGATACCCTGCCCTGGATGGCTTAAAGGAAGGGTACTTGAGCTGGTCACGTAGGTACCTCATGCAAGTATGCCGCGTAGGTACCCAGCGTTGCCTTACGGTGCGTAGGTGTGGTACGCAGGTGCGGTGCGCAGATATACCTCATAGGTGCAGCGCGCAGTTACGGCGTGCAGATATACTATGTAGGTGCAGCGCGCCGGTATACCGCGTAGATGCGGCGCATAGGTATTCCACGTAGGTATGGATGAGGACTGAAGAATGTGAAGAACTTCAAAACATGCCTATCTACTTTAATTATCCCTTATTTTGTATTTTAGAGAACTACCTAAGACTATTTGAGAGACCAGGCGAAAGAGCTACGCAATGGGAGCTTCAGAGAGTCTTTCACTTTTTTTTCAGTCTGGAAATGGGGAGCCCAAGGGCTCTATTTATAAGCATGGATGGGCTTGGCTGAAGAAACTTTGCCCACACAGATAATTCATGCAGGTCTTCCGCGAAGGTGATCCGCGTAGGGAGATCCAAAATCTTCTCGCGCGTAGCTCGACCATGTAGCTCGGTCGTGAATCTGAGACGCGTAGCTCAGTTGCGAAGCTCCTGGATCTTACTACATTGCGTAGATATTTGGGAGTATTTGTTGATTTTTTTCCTTATACTCTTTGAATCTTTCTTTGGGATTTTGAAATATCCAAATGTTGCCTATCTCTTTGGTTAATTTTTCAAGTAGTGTCAACACCAGGTTATAATGAGAACCTCGAGATACTATGATATTAATCTTAAATATATGTCCTATGGTATAGATAAATCATACTAACCGGACACAGTTGATGTCTGACTATCAAGTGTTGGGAGCTCATAAGCATTGAGACTTCTTCTCATGAAGTTCATACTCAGTGATCTCTGGTAGGTGAGATCATGTGGATAGACCCATCAATAGGAACACCATATATTTCAGGTGTCATTGGTTGTTCCTATCTATGAACATGTGTATTGGTCTCCTAACTTAAGATCATTATCAGCGTGTGCCATTTGATCACGTACTTTTATGAAAGGCAAAAACCATGATAATGAAATCGTGATGAGGTAACTAGTGTTGGGTACGTCATTGGTGGTATTACATTGGTTGAATGATCAAGATAAATTTTTTCACTTTTGAGTTGAGGAAGTAATATCATAGGCCATGTTGTTAGGATGTTAGTACCTTCATAAATCCTTGGCCAAGGTAGTCAGAGGTAAGTTTGTCTAGTTATATCAACAAAAAATAAAGCAATAAAGGGAGATGACACAAGTGTGCATCATGCTTTATAAGATATCTAAAAACAAAGAGATTATATTACACAATTCATGTTCATATGTTGATTATCATTTCCATGAATATTCCTTATCCCTTTATGGGCATTTATGGGTTGTTAGACTCCGCTCTTGGTCAGTGAATACTATTCACTACTATCAAGATAAGGTCTTAGAGGGTCACACACAATAGCATATTCAAAAATCTGCCATATTCTGGTGAATAGGTATATAATACATAGTGGCCCCCACCATGGGGTCTGAGTGTTGTCCAGGTTTTATCGATCATCGATAAATAAATAAATTCATTATTATCCAAGTATAGAATAATTGGGTTGAATTTATTTATTAAAAGTATTTACAAGTGCTTAAGTAAATATAAGAAATAATATTAAACAAATGAATATTATTTTAATATTTCATGTTCATTTAATATTATCTGGAATTACGATCCAAGTTAATGGCTCTACTTTATCACGTAATATATTTAATATATATTACAAGTATGTGATAAAATATAAATAATATTTATAGTGCAGTTATTTTATCATAATTAATTATTTATTGCTTATTTAGTGGTTGTTAAATATACAAGAGCTGGGGAACCCTTTATGGGTATTTGAGCATCCACTATATATAGTAGGAGAGAAGCTCATTCCATGTACTATTCATAAATTAGGAATTTAGATCTTTTCTCTCTACCTGATTCTTAGAGAGAGAAATGCTCCAACCGAGTGAATGATCCAAGATTTTCTTTGTGGATCAAAGGTAGAGGATTGTGATGATCATCACGATTTCTAAGAGATCATCAAAGTTTCATGATAGTGCCTAGAATTCAATGAATGACAAGTGTACAGATTCTTGGAGTGTATGTGGATAATATAGAGGGGTTTGACTTTAGATACTTTGAGCAATAATCGTTGACATAGAGTGATAAATAAGTGCTCTTCAATTCATAATGAGGTACTCGTTTTTTTAATTTTTATATGCTTTGAATAATCCACATAAAATCCTTGGACCGTACTAGGGCTCAAATCACTGAGTCGACAAGTTTCATTTCTCTATTGATAAATTTTTTAAATCCCCAGCCCACCAGTTTCCATTGCGCATCTCAAAACTTTCAATTGGTATCCTAGAGATCATGTGATTTTTTTAAGCCAAGAAAAAATTAATATGCATTAAATTAATTATAGGGTTTAAATTTAGTTCCAATGAAACAGACTACACGTCGATCCGATCTCGTATGATGAAGTTAAGACAATACAAATTTTTTAATTCAGATTGTTTGCAGTTTATCTTACGAGTAATTTTAAAGATCAATTTTGAATTTTCTGACAATAGGTGGCCGGTGACAATTTTAGTAATCTTCCGTATTCTGATCAGTCTACAGTTTGATTCCAATGACTGGAATAGTTCCGACTGGTGAAAATTTTCCACATCCTTGTGGAATTTCAAATTCCTATATTAGGCAATACAAAAAGGGAAAACAAAACACAACATGTGTGGAATTTCACACAAGAAAAAAAACAAAAAATATATATAAATCCTATTCAATACTGTTTACTATAGGTACTATGTAGGCTATTCAAGCAAGTTGTTTTATAAAAAAAGTGGCAGTAGCATTTAAAAAAAGTGATATATTCTTTCGGGTGAATCCAAGCTTGTCAGCCCCACCCTTTTTATTGGTAAACCCCTTTTCCCCACAGGCCACAACTGGTCTCCTCCCTCTTTTGTCAACCACGTAGTGCCGCCCCTGGGTACCCCGTATCTGTCATGTCATTCCAGTGGGCCGCCTCCCCATTTTCCTCTTCCTATGAGCAGCCGGAACAATCAACCTCATCCCTTAGATTGAGGGCTTTCATCATTGGGCCTCGCCACTACCCGAATCAGGCTAGACCCCTCAGAGTGCCTCTTCTCACCCATGCAGTCGAGGCCACCATCATTGGTGTGCCCCAGAGCCTACCGCTCACTGTCTTAGATTCAGCCACCATGGGACTTTCAATCACCATTCCAGTTAAGGACATTGACTTCAATCTCTACCATCTTCATCGCGGCCACTTGCCGCCACATGTCAGGCCTCCGTCATGATGTGAACTGCCTACTAGATCCGTCCATCCACCACCGCTCTTGTTTCACTTTCCACCGGCCGACCACGATACAACCTCCACCGCATCACGATCCCCTGCCATCATGGACCCAGTCGGTTTCCGTACCTTGAATGACCTACCCAGGGACAAACCAACCATTATTCACCACCTTATCTGCCATGTGAATCCCCTGTCTCAAATTACCAAGGGTTCACGAGTCCTCTTAGACCCGACCCACCCCGCAATGGGGCAAGGCGAGTTCGTTCGACCCAAAACAAGTCTAGACGGGTATGTCTGGCTCAAAACAACCATGCACGGGCTTTGCACAGCCCGAAACGGGCATGCATAGGGTTGGCTCGACCCACAATGGGTCTGGACGAGGTTTCGAGGTATGAGAAATATTTTATATAATCAAAATTAATTTAGTTAATTAATTTAATTTTAGTATTAAATTAAATTAGTTAAAAATTATTTTAGTTTAAAATATAATATTTTAATACTTTGGAAAAATTAATTTAATTAACTATTAAAATAAATCAATTGAATAATTTATTTTTTGGAATTAAAATTAAATCAACATCAGGACCAAATATTATTAAATTATTTGAATTTAATTAATTCATTAAATTAAATTAAATACCTTTGTACTTTAAATTTATTTCATTTTAATTTTTATCATGCTTTATTTTACCCATTGACCGGTTTTGAGAAATTGACTGAACCTGTGCATGTCTGTTTTATTTATTTATTTAATTAATTATTTAATTGCGTGTTATGAATATAATTAAATAATATGGTCTGTGCATTATATTTTTTTCTCATTTAATATTTATAAAGGTTTGCATGTCTAGATAAAAGTGAGTTGTCTGTATTTTGTACTCTCGAGACCCCTTCACCTACGTGCAAGTTTTTTTGTACTATGATGAGGATAGGGTAAGCTGCGGACCACACCAAGTCGAAGAGAAATCCATATGAGAAGTGGGAACACTGGACGGGGACGAGCTGCAACATGAATCAAGAAACGAATCAGGTATGATACCCCTAGGTCATGGTTGATCCATTGAGTTTAAATGGATCAACCGATTTTAGATGCTCAGGACTAGTCAGGTAATTTTATTTCCTTTATGCATTTGTTTATTATTTTATGCATTTGTATGACAGTGAGAAACACATAAAATATTAAATAGTAAAATGTATAAAGATGTGATGATTGTTTTTTATGTTAATGATAAGTTGTGAGGGTGAAAAAATATAACACCCCAAGATTTTACAACATATATCTTCTTAAATAAATTCAATTTATTCGATAGCTTATGCAACACCAAGTTTAAATGAACCGTGATATACTATTAAATATTAACATGACTGTTAGGAATATTAATATGGACACTATAAAAATAACCTCACCTATGAAAGTATAAATAAAATTTAGGTATCTCATAAATAAAAATATGATATATTTATATCATGGAATTAATAAATAAATGTTTTAAAAATGATAAATTAAGTGTTGGTATTTCCATGAAACGTAAATGTTTATTTACAATTTTATAATTAATATAATGATTTTAAAAAAATTATTTTCATAAAATATATTAATAAATTAATATTTTTCTTTATTATAATTATAATATAATTATATTATACCATAATTAATTTTTCAAAGTGTCGTAAAATCGATAATAATATTAAAATCAATATTTTTCAAATTTATGATGATTTTAATTAAAAATTAAATTTATCATATTTAGAAAATTATTTTTATAAAATGGATTCCATTTTTGAAATCTACACATCGAAAAATGGTTAGAGTGAATTTTTGAGATTTTTCTAAAATAATTGAATTTTTGGTGAATAGTGAAATACAATAATTTACGATATAAGTAAATAAATAAAAATTTGAGTCATGGATGATACATGTATGAGGTAATCACCCATAATTTTGAAATAAAATTCACTATTTACTTTACTTAGTCACAAGAATCATCACTATTGATAGTCTTGAACCAAAATAATAAACTAATGAATAAAATAATAAAAAACATCCATCTCTTCCACTATGAATATCACCCCTCACCACCTCTTCTCCTAACAACTTATAAGCCTTTAATATTGTCTAAATTATACCCAATTACCTTACCAAGCCTCTTCCCCACATCCAAGACCTACTGATCTTACCAAAAGACCAAATCCAAGTGTCTTAAGGAGGTTCTCAAGGAGACGTTATTCAAGAGGTAAAATCCTCATTCTTTCTCTTTTATTTTATTTTATTTTATTATCATATACTCACCTCCCCTATAAAAATTAGAATTGTAACTCCAGTATCATATATATAATGTAATTTTATTATTCTAATGGAATATCTATCATAAAATATTTTCTCTTCTCCTTTTATTTTAAAAATAAAAACATCGTCCGTGATGTGCAGATTCACCACCTTTATGGACAACTATTTTTCATTTTCCTTTACCACCTTAAAGTCTGGTCATAAAACCATTATTATGGTTAAATAATATTTTAATATAAATATTATAACTTTTATCATATTCTAGAATCAATTTATAAACATAAAATTAAATAAAATGATACAAGTTCGTGATGGTCGTAAAAACCGCCAAAATAAATTAAAACATTTTCATCGATGTTTTATCTAATGAATCATCCTAATACCATATAAACAAATGATATATGAGACTATTTAAAATTATTAAGGTTAACTAATACTAAATAATTTCACTTCTATATTTTTTCTTCCATTTGATAAGAACTCTCATAATTATACACAAGGGAATCGACCATAAAACTATGAAACGAACACTCTCAGAACAATGAAATTTAACATTATAACTCATCAAAATGGCCATAAATTAACTTAATAAAATTATAATAAATAAAATATATGTTTAATAGGTTCTAAATAAAGTAATTAATAAATAAAATTTTATTATCCAAGATATTAAGTACAAGTGTATAACGCTTTCAGGCATAAGGTAAGGGGTTTCTCATCTCACTTTTATTTCTGTGAGATATGCTTTATTCACCACTTATTCCTTATGTGTGGTGTATTTATACTACCCTTTAATATATCATATCATGAATCTATTTATCTTCATGGTATTCAATGTTTCATTTGATTATTATTAATTTTATAGGGCATATGATTTGATTGATTACTAAGTGGTAAGGGTTTTTCATCTCACTTTAATTTCTGTGGGACATATTCCATACTTATCACTTATTTCCTTTGTGTACTACCCCTTTTATTTATGATCATAAATCATTAAATATTTCATTAAATATACATATTTATTGTATCATGGATATGGTTATTTTCTAAGTTGTATACTATTTTTATATACGATGTTTACTTTGAATGTTGTTTTATCTGGGGAAATATTGATAAATCTGTATCTTATACTCAATATGAATATTTTGATAAGTCATATTGTTAATTAATTAAATCTATGTATTAATAATGCTTTGGACTTGCAGTGACGGGTGTAACCCAACATTATATAGCCCCTTGATGCATCGATGAGTCTCATGAGACAAAAAGGTTGATGACAAACCCTTCACATTTGTTTCCAAGTAGAATCAGATGGGTTTCTACCCATAGATTTAAACCATCTTGTGAAAGGTATTTATGGTAGTGATACATGTGCCAGATACATGACATCCAATAATTAAGCATTCCTTTCATTAATTATTTAGTTATTATTATCCATGAGATTTTCACTATGAAAAAATCTATGGATACATTTTCATTATCAGATTTTTGATTAAATTACATGTTTTTTTCAATTATTTACCTTTCCATATTAATTATGCATTATTTATTATACTTCACTTATTTTTTATTCATATTTTTACCATATGTAACCCTTAATGAGAATTTTAGCTCACCCATTTATTTGTTTTCCTTATCCATGTTATGAAGATAAAATCTTTGAATAAGTGTCAAGGAATCAGTTTATTTTCCTTTATTATGTTCTATGTTTAATTACCAATGTAATTAGGGAACCATGTATGTATCTAGTTCTTCAAGACTACTAAACTGATTCATCCTTGGTGATGTGATCTCTTTTATCTATACCATTGTAATAAAACAACCACAGACACTGGGCTACTGGAGTTGGGGTTGTTACAATTGGTATCAGAGTAGGTTTATTATAAACCTTGATAACTAGATGTTAAATAAACATGAGAATTATAATAATTCCTTATAGTGATTTTTTTGGCTCAATACTCATGATGATTATGAGCTAACTTAGTGCGTGCTATTATTTATTAATGACACCTAATGGAAGAAAGAGAATCAATTCCCTCAGAAAATGTAGGGATTTCCCCATTGATCAAGTCAATGTAATTGGCATTAGAGCTAATAAGATCATGACCATATTAGGATAGCTTACTCAGGTGATAAAGAACAACCTTACTCAAATAGAGCAACAAAAACATGTTGGGAAGTCCCCATTATGACACATAAATGTGATTTATTTTCCGACCTTATCATCATACCTATGGTTGAATTTGATATAATCCTTGGTATAGACTGGATTTCAAAATATGATGTGAAAATTTATTACAAGAAAGAAATTATGATTTGTGAGAAAGATGTATAATTTATTATCTTTAGAGTAGAAACTTCATCTCCTGACTCTTATATAGACACACCCTCAGTAGCTCTACTAAATAAAATTATTGGGGAGGAAAAGAAAACAACATATAGGGATAAGGAAAGTAATATTTAAATTGAAGATGTACCAATTATACATGATTATTTTGATGTATTTCCTAAGGAATTACCTGGATACCCCCAGAGTGTGAAGTTGAGTTTACTATTGATTTAACCCCTGATGCAAGACCAATATAAAGACTTCTCAAAGAATGAACACTGTGGAATTAGTGTAGCTAAAGAAACAACTAGAGGAGTTGGGTAATAAGGTATTTAATCACCCTATTGTTTCCCCATGGAGAGCCATTGTTCTCTTTGTTAAGAAAAAATATGGATCAATGAGGCTGTGCATTAACTATAGAGAAATTAATGCTATTACAATAAAGAACAAGTATTCTATGCCCCACTATTGATGCTCCTTTTCGTCAGAGAGTCCAACGAATGGAAAAGGGGAATACCTTAAGCACAAAGAGGGTCACCCTTTGAAGAACATCAAAAATTGACAAAGGCATGGACAAGGAACCCATTTGGAGGGAGTCACGCAAGTTTCCTACGCGCCGTGAAAGTCACTTGCACGACACCTATGGGTCGCGCAAGTCACTTGCACGCCCTATTCTTTTTTTTGCCCAAGGTGCCCGGTGGCCTATAAATAGCCCCTGTGGGCCCCCATTTCATGTACGAATTTTCCAAAACTCAGATTCAAGCTCTGGTCGCCCAAGTATTCAACTCAAATCTTCCAAAAGCTTCTAAGGTAACTTTTTACCTAGAATGGAAGACTTGAAGGAGTAGGATAATTCCTAAGTGTTTAGAATTCATCAAAACTTGCGCGCCTAAGTGTCCATATATCCTTAAAAGTAGAAACACTTGCGCGCCGCTCTACTCTTTGAATGAAACTTATGCGCCTCCCTTTTGGAAACATCTTAGGATAAGACTAAAGGCTTGAGTTAAGTCTCACCCAAGTATTAACCTATAGATTCTTCGTCACCCAGGTGAACCCATGCCGTGCAAGTACACTTGCACAACTAAGACTTGCGTTCCAAATGATTTTCATGTCTATATTTTCACGCCAACTTTATTTGTGTGCCTCTCTCCTGTTCACCTCTCCTCTTCAAGATATTAGCCCTCGAACACCTTTTTTCAAAGCCATTTATGGAATGGTTCCTTTGTTGGCTTCCTTATCTGAAAGGAATTCTGTGAGAACCTTTCCAAAAACCTCGTGACTTATAAGCTTTATGTCACCACTGTTAGGGGTTTCCTATATAACCTCATCATTTAAGATGAGAAGATCTTTTGATTTAGGGAATCCTCTTCAGGAGTAAGCCCCAAGTTCCCCTGGTTTGGTCCTCCTTCTCAGGAGTAAGCCCCAAGTCTCAAGTACCTTTAATTGGGCATCCTTCTCAGGAGTAAGCCCTATTCATAATTTTCTTTAACATTGGGCCTCCTTCTTAGGAGTAAGCCCCATGTTATAAGTTACCTTTAATTGGGCATCATCCTCAGGAGTAAGCCCCAATCTTAATTTATTTTGATTTGGGCCTCCTTATCAGGAATAAACCCCAATCATAAGTCCCTTTTAATTTAGGCTTCCTTCTTAGGAGTAATCCCCAAGTTAAAACTCCAAATCTCCATAAAGTACAAATACCTTTATGGACCCTTCTCCTGGGTTTCTTTCCTGAAGTATATCTTGGTCTTCATCTACTTGGGAAATCATACATATGTAATCCCCACATCATTTCTCATGTCTGCATATTTCATGGCACCATCTTCAAGTTTACTGATACCTCTTGTTTCTCACACCGAGCATGTCTCACGTGAGCTTAGAGTGTAAAAGTAATCACGACATCTCTTTTTGGGCCATTAACCATGCATAAACCCCATATTTCTTTACCCGAACTACGTGGACTTTGATCTCTTCCTTAAAAATAGAGTACGTAGGAAGACTTTATATGGTTCAAGCCCATCTTTCATTAATACCTTTCTATCCCATATGATGTTAAACTATATCCTTCTTATCAAACTACATGGGTTCTGATTCCTTTTTAACAAGGATACGTAGGTATCCCATCTACAGGTACGATCCCAACTCTGAAATAATCCCTATATTTCTGAATGAAAATAAACTTCAAGTGCCCCACTGAGTGGATTTAAAACTAGTATGGTCATCATAATGACCAAGAGATTTCTATATAATTTATTGAAGGATACCATTGACTAATAATCTCTAATACATACGGATGATTCTCCATCAATGAAGAACCTCAAATACATATAAAATATTCTCTAAATCCCATACATATCAACCATTGATTACTAAATCTAAAGGAAAACTCATTTTCATACTTGGTGAATTAATAAGGATTTGTGAACATAACTTAAATCTATGAGAGAGTCCCGGAGTAGGCAATAATTCCCCCCAAAAAGGTGTGATGAGTCTGACCTCCCATCCTCTCGACCAATGAAAATTCTTAAGCCTCATGGGTCCACAACTAATGAGCACCTACCTTTGGAAAGTAGGTCCAAATGGATATATAATCATTGGATGTTTCTGGTTCTATGAATAAAACCGTTAGAAACTGATTGGAAAGTTTGAACCTTAAACAAACAAGGTCATCTCCATTTCCAGAAGAAACAAAAATGGTGAACCCGATGCGAATCCTTAACCAAGTTAAATGATGTTTTACTTATTTGTTAGGGCCCTATTAAACTCAATATGAGGGCCAACAAAGCAATCAATAACATATGTACTCATCCAAAAGATGTAGTCTAGAAAAACTTATCTTGATTATGTCTGCTATATTAAACATGCACTCTTTTCCAAGATCTCTCTGCAACACAAAATGGCTTCTTTAAAGTTCACACCTGTGAATGCCTTGACCGCTACTTCTACTGGATACTCATCTATTCTGAGGATGACATCACCCACTCAGCGTCTTCAATGCTGGGTCTCAAATGCATTGGTGAGGGAATACCATAAACATGGTACCATCCCGACTCTGGAGGCCGCTTGAAAAGCCCTCCAAGTTAACAACTCACCCTAGTTGTCTGGATAGCGACAACCAGTGGTCAAGAAGCAGGTGGTGCCAACCACCGTTTCCAACCGTTTCGGGTCGTTATCCCCAAAACGCAACAACCAGTCTCTACCATATTACAGGGAGGTGAATGAAGAGGTCACTCAAGGTCTCAGTTCAGAAATATAGGAGTCCTTCCTAAGGACTCCCACCAACAATTTCCGCTAGACTCGTGCAGTATTTCCCCCTCAACATGATGAGGGTATCACATCTAGGTGTTCGACTCAGGTTCCTCGGACCTGAGCACGCAAGAAGAACCGTCATAGGCGAAATTCAGTCAACAGGGAGTAGGTTCTTAACTCTTCCCCCTCTGGAGAAGTTCATCAATCTAACTTGAAGGAAAACAACGAGCAGGCATATACACTCGTTTGTCCTGATTTCACTGCCCAGCAGACTCGTCTGGCAGTAAAACACCAATCCTTCCAGGAAATTCTGGCGGAGTACTATAGGCAGGCACATACACCTGTTTATAATTCATCAGCCAGTCAGCAGGATCGTCTGACTGCATCCAAAGAAGCTCACCAACCAAATGTGGTGACCACCTGTAAACAGGCACATACACCTGCTTACACTCATCAATTCTGTTAGCAGCCTCATCTACCATTATTGAAGGAAGTTCATCAATCATATTTGGTGGAGAACAATCAGCAGACACATAAACTTTCAATTCATCAAGCTAACCAACAATCTCATTTGGTAGCACCCGGAGATGTCAATTGGAAATCCCCAATGACAAATAGGAGGAAGACACAACTTTCTTCCCCCACACATGAGTACTATTAGGATTCACTGATAGGAAAATGAGGATAGTAGAAGGAACACACAACTACTCCAAACACGTAATGGATGTATATTCCCGTTTCGGCAGCTGAAGTAACCAAGCACATTCTGACAATGGTGAAAGAGCAGAAGAAAATCCCTGCCCATATTCTGGATACCTGTCAGAATATTATAACAACTTCAGCAACATTTCAGGGAAAGAAACATAAATCTATCCCTATCAGTGGAGTGACTCATCAAAATGTCACTTCGGAGTAGATACACACCTCTTTTCCAATCCAGGAGGGTCGTGGGGCATACTCCCCCATGTCATACGGACAATCAAGTCAGGCACATACACCCGATTTAAATAGAGATAATCAGCCTAACCTGACCATTTCTCTTGAGCAGGCACATACACCTGCCCATAATAACCACTTTCGTCAACAAGTGGTTTCCAAAGTGAGTAAGAAGGCATCCAAGAAAAAGACCCATCTAGCACAGTTGGAAAATCAAGAGCCGATATGCAATAAGGCCTTGCTCAATGCTGGAGTTCTTGAAGCCCTCAGACAATTGTCTGTTGCAACTCAAGATTATACTCTCTCATTTACAAATTCTGAAAGTAACACCAATAATTCTGAAGGTCTTCATCAGACACTTCCTCATGAAGGCTTGCTTCATGATAATTCGGTCAATCTTGAAGTATCATCTTCAGATGAGAGCCATGAAAACCCTTTGCATGTTCATAAGATCAAGAAGCAAGAGGTTTCATCTTTTGCTATAACCCACCATGGTGGCCCTTCCCATGATGATGAATTTAGGTGCGAAACTCCTCTCTGCAGTAGTAATTTTCATTTCCTGGAAAATTCTTCAATGGAAAATGCAGTAATGAGAAAGCCCTTTTATCTTGAGGCACTTGCAAATGCAAATCCAGTCATATATGATGCCTTACCGCTAGCAGGTGAAATACTTTCTCAATCAGAAGATAGCCCGGGGTGTAGGTCATTCTCCGAACCACCCCTGGTTCTTCTAATTTGAAAAATGAATTCTCTACCAATCTTGTTGAATATGATGAAGCAACAAAGAAGCACCAGCTTTGGTCTAATCAGGTAGAAGTGTAACGACCCGAGAAACCCTATTTCGAGTAATGACAAGTTTTTTTTACAATGCCACCTGTTAAGTGAACAAACAATCATCTTATAAGATAATAATAATAATAAAATAGAAAAATGCATCAAATTAATGAAAGACCCTTTTATTCAAATGAGTAACATCTCGGTGGCTACAACTCACACTGGTCAAACAAGAAGATAAGCTAACCAAAAATCCCAATTAAAAACCCAATTACAATTATAGGGAGACCACTTAAAACCACCAGGACCCCAAGAAGGCGGTAAGGGTTTCTGGCATCCATCAGAATAAACATGAGGATGGTCGAAGCCACTGCAACTGTGATGAGCACCAAGAGAATCACACGAACCATCTCTTTCTTTCTCCTTTAGTCACCTTGAGTGAGGGATACCCCGAGACCATACTTTTTATAAGAACACTAATTCGATTGTTGAACCCTAATGGCTATAAATATAACTGTTGGCTCCCCATGATTCTCCTATCCACTAATGTTTTATTTTGGACCGTTGGAGATAAGAATGGTTTACCCCTGAAAGGTTCGAAAAGTTAATTATGTAATTTGCTTTAATATTCAAAGAATGACATCAATAATAATATAATTAATTTATTTCTTATTTCCCCAAAATGTGAAATTATATTTTATGTTTCAAAACGGTGAAAATTAATATTATTTTTTTCCACTATTTACTATACATGTCTTTAACTTGAGAAATTAAACTTTTATTTTGTAATTATATTGAATCTGATGGGTTTTTACTTTCTCTAAGAAAATATATACTCAAACTCTTGAGTTATATATATATGTTGCATCAAACCTTAAATTAAATGTATTATTTTTTATCTCTAAATTAAATATAAGTAATAATATTAATGTGAATGTTTATAATTTGATTAACAGTTTTGAAAACTATGTCAAGTTATGATTTCATTTACTAATGTGTTTCATAATGATAATATTTATATCAACGCACTCTTATGTGTGATTTTGAAAATAATTATAAATGTAGTTATGTTTAATTTTTAATTGTATTAATAATATTAATCTTTAATTAAGGGAATTAAGATAATTAGTTAATAAAGAAAATAAAAAAAATGATAATATGTTTTGATAAGTTTGAATTAATCAATGTTTTTTTATATATTAAATGAACCATTGACCTTTCAAAATATAATAATAAGTGATCAATAATTATGGTTTAATAATAAAAAAGTTAATATAATAAGGTTAATAAAATTATTGATGTTTAAAAATATATATATATATATATATATATAATAATATGTTTTGACTAATTAATGTATTTTTGTATTAAATAAACCATTGACCAATGAATTATCATAAAATAATAAAAATTAGACCAATAATTGAATATTAATAATAAAAAAATGTTATAATAAGTTAATAGAAAATAATATTAAAACAACTTTGTTTTTTTTAAACCGAAGACCCGCGTTTCCTTTTTAAGCGCCGCAACAGCCCAGATCCGTTCGATCCAGCGCCTTGATCAAAGCCGTCCCTTTTCTTTTAATTCCACACCATGTTTGAGCCGTCTGATCGACTCCAGTTTAATCCAGACCGTCCAGTTTCTTTTTGGTTTTTCCTGCCGCAGTTTTCTTCTTCCCCGCATCCCGCATTATCTTCTTCCTGGCACAACTGTACCAGTAGGTTAGGCGGCTCGTTTTCTTCTCTAGGCCGGAAAGTGGACCCTTCTTCTCCTCTTTTTCCACATAGTCGGCACTGACTCCCCTCAGATACCCTCCATGCAAGTTGGGTCCACTGTTTTTTTCTTCTTTTTTTTAAAACCCCAGTTTGCACCGAAACGAGGAGAGATCTTGCTTCGTGAATCTTGGATCTTTCCAACCACCGGTCCGTCCTCATCGCTGCTTCGTCTTCCGCTCCTCCTCTCTGAGCAAAGGTAAGGGGAAAGTTTTTTTTGGTTTCGTTTAAGCTTGGTATATATATATACGTGTTATATATGTATTTTCTATGTGTATAAACCTGGTGCAAACCCAGACCGTGAGGAGCTCCCTTTTAGCTTGGATAACCAAATAGGGGTAAAGCAAACTCCTCTGCTTCGTTTCCTTTAGCTTCAATAAGATATACATATTTATATACACTTTTTATATAAATATGTATAGATATATACAAGACCATATGAACCTATTTTTCCTCTTCCTAGGATCGAACCTGAGTAGGGGTGGTCTCCTTGTTTTAATTTTTCATCTGCTTCAGTGAATATACACGGTTATATATATGTATATACAATTCATGCATATGTGGGTACATATATATATTTATATTCATACATATATATACAACGATACATGCATATGTACACCTTTCTTTCACATGTTTATAACCCTGGTTTTATTTCTACCCTATAAAAAAAATGGAGTTTGCGGGTAATTTTATAAACATGTAAGATTATACAAATATATGAAGCATATAGATATATATGTACATGTGATTATATAATATGTACATGTACATCTATGTGCGAATATGAGGTCAATCTTATTTATTTCTTTTAAAATTTACCACAATATCACATAAAGATTTATTACAAATTATATGTACCCTTTAAGATTATTACTATAAGAACAATACCCAAAACTATTTTTATACATGTTTATATGTATGATGAAGTTTAAGGGTTAGTTTGATATCAAAATAATTCTTTCAATTGAAAATTTTCATTTATCACCATTCTTGATAAATCATGATTTTGTTTTGTGAAGATGGGAAGTGTGTGAAATTCCTTAAATGCTTACAAGTATATATATATGTATTCATATATATATGTACTCATGTTTATGAATCGACCTTGTTGTTTGCAAGACTGATTTTATGTCAATAATGGTTTTATGAAAATTGTGTCCACATTTTTTCTTTTATGTAAAAGAACTCCATATGTTTTTACCAAACATTAATTTTGTTTAAGGTATAACATGAGAAAAATTATTGAGTATGGTTTAATTTGGTAAACCCATGCACATGTGTATACGCACCTAAATTTTATATATATAGGTATATATATAACCTTATATAAATATGTTGTCTTCAAATAAAAGTTCGTCCTATGATGTTTGCAAACTTTTTAAAGGAAAGGTCATGTTATTTAAAGTGAAAATAAGTTTTTACACAACTATAATCATGCAGTTTGCATACATATATACATGACTTCTCAAGATGGACCTAATTGCACACTTTATATCCCTAACTGTATGTATATTCGCACAGTGTTAATTAAAAATCCACAATACCCATTTATCAGTATGTGTATTAGTTATGAATGGACTTGTTTAACTTGATATTATGATGCTTTGGAATGTTAAAGTGTTTATGTTAATTTCCTTAAAACACATGTTTTCAATTGTTAAGATAATTTCTTATGTGTACGGATTTTTAGCATGCATGTCTTAGTTTTATTAATGATTGAACTGTCTTCAAGTTATGAATATGTATGTGAAAAGGGGGTTTGATTAAGAATGTATGAAACCCTGTGAATGAAAGACCATGTCAAGATATGTGAGGGATGTGTTGGACTTAAATGTGACAGGTGTGCCCAGAATTATATAGCGCAATATGAATGATGTGACGGGTGCGCCCGAAATTATACAATGCTCCAATGCATTGGGTAAAGTATGAGTCTCATGAGACGTTATGTGCGACGGTCTTGGTAGTTAGCCTTGGCTTGTGCTACCATGGAACCGGGATTGGCGGTTAGCCTTGACCCGTTAAGTATGTTTTACAGTATTGACGCAAGGTCTTGACAAAGTTCGGCATTATACATTCCCTCTGCATGTGATGATAAATGGTCAACCAGGGGTTAGTTCAACTAACAGGACATCCCCTAGTTAAAAATTCCCATGACTATGAAAATGTAATTATGTGATAAGAGCTGTATTTCATGTGGTAAGTTGTTATAATAATTGTATGTGCTCATGAATCATGTTATGAATGTTTTACCAGCTTACTCACAGATTTCTTTTAGAACTAAAGTAACCTTGTTTGAATATTATGCATTATCTATTCTTCATGTGTTGCAATCTCTGATCATGTTTACTTTAAAGTTTATTTTAAGCACGTACTTCTTCTCCATGCAAGTGGTTTTCAAAAATGTTGGATTTCATGTTTTTAAGAAAAGATAGTGCTTTGTTTTTAGCGAAGTGTTTTATTCTCTTCAAAAGGACTGCTTTGAGAAAGAGTTTTCTTAAAACGTTTTTAAAACCCCTTACTGGGCATATTTTCTCACCCTACGTTTTTGTTTTAAATTTTTCAGGCATAGTTTGTACTAATGAAGTTTATCAGAAGCAGCTGGTTTCCCAGAATCCTGAGCCTCACGATCTTCTGTAGTAATGGGACATGATATCTAATTTGTAAATGATGTAATGAAATGTTAAGTATATCATGTCTCACAGGCACCCTAGGATCGGGGTCGCTACAGTTGGTATTAGAGGATGGGTTCAGGCAACTCTGGAAAACCAGGTGGTATGAATGTATTGCTATGATTGACTAAGTAAAAATGTTATAACTTTCAGATGGATGATGAAAATGTACCTACCGACCTACTGTCACTTCCCACTGAGGCTCTAGAGAACATTGTATCTCTAGCTAGTCATGAGAACTTTCTAAATTACGCTCAAATTCACATGACATGTAAGCACCTGTATGATGTGTCAAACTCGCCTAGGGTGCTTAGTCTTCACCATAGATTGGGGATGGATTATCTCCTAATGATGATGACCCAATTTCCCTCTTATGCACGTCGGGGAAAGTATCACGAGGGACTCTTCCGAGTGTTCACGACTGGAAAAGAATTTGGCACAATTCTTGATAACCCCTTTCAAGAAGCTGCTACTGCCGGAGACCTCCGAGCGGCTTACTTATGCCAGATTTTGCACTACGGCTTCTGGGGCCAGTTAATGGACCTCGGAGTGTTGGAAGATGATTCCACCCGATTGTCTCTTAGGCAAGAGGTGAATACTAATGTTTCCCAACTCCATACCCCTCACGCTAAACTCAGGAGGCGTCATAGATGTTCCCATGAGTTTAGTCCTGTCTGTTCAGCCTGCATGTGGTTTGAAGAGTTAGGGAGTTTTTCCACTCTTTGTGGTGTACGTTTAGTAAACTCAGACTTTTTTTTGTAAAATTTTGCATAAATGGAAGTTTCATGTTTCCTTTCCTGCCTCAACCTTTTCAATGTTGTTAAGAGTTTCCTCTCGAATGTGTTTTTTTCAGATGGCTGGTCAAACGAACATCTCATCACTACCCGATGAGTTAATAGAGGCTATCATGGTCAGGACATGCACGGTGGATTATCCATCCTTTCTCCACCTGCGAGGGTCCTTCCAGCATCTGCTCGATCTAGAAAATGGTTCTGAGATTCTTCTTTTGTGTCAAGATGATGATCATGTTTTTCACCTCATTGCCACTGATCAACTCCCCTGCTATAGGCGAAAGGGAAGGTACTATGAAGGCCTATTCCAGTGTTTTACTTTGGCATATAACTTCTCTGCCAGAGCATGCTTCCTCGTAGATACTCAGGATGGCCACCTTAGTGAAGCCTATATGTTCCAGGTCTTGAATTTCAGTCTCCTCAATCGCATAATTACCCTTGACTACCTTGAGCGTGATGTGGCCCGGAGAGTTATCAGGGAGTTTATCTACTCGGACGTTTTCGAGCTTTTCATCGCACGAGCCTCCCTTTGGAAGCCCGTGTGCCGTACGCATGAGCAGGAGTTCAAGACGTACTGTTCAAAGTGCATCTGGGCTGAAGAAATGGAAGAACTATGTGCCAACTTTGGTATTCCATTAATCGAGCCAGATCCACTGTTTCGGTAATGTTGTACGTGTGGGGTTTCAGTTTTTTTCTTTTTATGAATAGAATTGCGAGGGCGCAATTTTTTGAAGGGGGAAGTAATGTCACGACCTGAGAAACCGTGTTTCGAGTAATGAAAATTTTGTTTTACAATGCCACCCATTAAGTGAACAAACAATCATCTTATAAGATAATAATAATAATAAAATAGAAAAACGCATCAAATGAATGAAAGACCCTTTTATTCAAATGAGTAACATCTCGGTGGCTACAACTCACACTGATCGAACAAGAAGATAAGCTAACCAAAAATCCCAATTAAAAACCCGATTATAATTATAGGGAGACCGCTTAAAACCATCAGGACCCCAAGAAAGCGATAAATGTTTCTGGCATCCATCAGAATAAACATGAGGATGGTCGAAGCCACTGCAACCATGCTGAGCACCAAGGGAATCACATGAACCATCTTTTTCTCTCTCCTTCAGTCACCTTGAGTGAGGGATACCCCGAGACCAGAATTTTTATAAGAACACTAATTCGACCGTTGAACCATAACGGCTATAAATATAACCGTTGTCTCCCCATGATTCTCCTATCCACTAATGTTTTATTTTGGACCGTTGGAGATAAGAATGGTTTACCCCCGAAAGGTTCGAAAAGTTAATTATGTAATTTGATTTAATATTTAAATAATGACATCAATAATAATATAATTAATTTATTTCTTGTTTCCCCAAAACGAGAATTATATTTAATGTTTCAAAACGGTGAAAATTAATATTATTTTTTCCACTATTTACTATACATGTTTTTAACTTGAGCAATTAAACTTTTATTTTGTAATTATATTGAATCTGATGGGTTTTTACTTTGTCTAAGAAAATATGTACTCAAACTCTTGAGTTATATATATATGTTGCATCAAACCTTAAATTAAATGTATTATTTTTATCTCTAAATTAAATATAAGTAATAATATTAATGCGAATGTTTATAATTTGATTAACAGTTTTGAAAACTATGTCAAGTTATGATTTCATTTACTAATGTGTTTCATAATGATAATATTTATATCAACGCACTCTTATGTGTGATTTTGAAAATAATTATAAATGTAGTTATGTTTAATGTTTAATTGTATTACTAATATTAATCTTTAATTAAGGGAATTAAGATAATTAGTTAACAAAGGAAAAAAAATGATAATATGTTTTGATAAGTTTGAATTAATCAATGTTTTTTTATATATTAAATGAACCATTGACCTTTCAAAATATAATAATAAGTGATCAATAATTATGGTTTAATAATAATAAAGTTAATATAATAAGGTTAATAAAATTATTGATGTTTGTTTAAATATATATATATATAATAATATGTTTTGATTAACTAATGTATTTTTGTATTAAATAAACCATTGACCAATGAATTATCATAAAATAATAAAAATCAGACCAACAATTTAATATTAATAATAAAAACAATGTTATAATAAGTTAATAAAAAATAATATTAAAACAACTTTGTTTTTTTTAAAAACCGAAGACCCACGTTTCCTTTTTAAGCGCCGCAGCAGCTCGGAGCCGTTCGATCCAACGCCTTGATCGCAGTCATCCCTTTTCTTTTAATGCCACACCACATTTGAGCCGTCTGATCGACTCCGATTTAATCCATACCATCTAGTTTCTTTTTGGTTTTTCCTGCCGCAATTTTCTTCTTCCCCGCGTCCCGCGTTATCTTTTTCCTGGCGCAATTGTACCAGTAGGTTAGGTGGATCGTTTTCTTCTCTAGGCCGGCAAGTGGACCCTTCTTTTCCTCTTTTTCCACAGAGTCAGCACCGACTCCCCTCGGATACCCTCCATGCAAGTTGGGTCCGCTGTTTTTTTTCTTTTTTTTTTAAACCCCAGTTTGCACCGAAATGAGGAGAGATCTTGCTTCGTGAATCTTGGATCTTTTTGACCACCAGTCCGACCTCGTCGCTGCTTCGTCTTCTTCTCCTCCTCTTCGAGCAAAGGTAAGGGGAAAGTTTTTTTTGGTTTCTTTTAAGCTCGGTATATATATATATACGTGTTATATATGTATTTTCTGTGTGTATAAACCTGGTGCAAACCTAGACCTTGAGGAGCTCCCTTTCATCTTGGAGAACGAAATAGGGGTAAAGGAAACTCCTCTGCTTCTTTTACTTTAGCTTCAATAAGCTATACATATTTATATACACTTTTTATATAAATATGTATAGATATATACAAGACCATATGAACCTATTTTTCCTCCTCCTAGGATCGAACCTGAGTAGGGGTGGTCTCCTTGTTTTAATTTTTCATCTGCTTCAGTGAATATGCACGGTTATATATATGTATATACACTTCATGCATATGTGGTTACATATATATATTTATATTCATACATATATATACAACGATACATGCATATGTACACCTTTCTTTCACATGTTTATAACCTTGGTTTTATTTCTGCCCTATAAAAAAATGGAGTTTACGGGTAATTTTATAAACATGTAAGATTATACAAATATATGAAGCATATAGATATATATGTACATGTGATTATATAATATGTAAATGTAAATCTATGTGCGAATATGAGGTCAAGCTTATTTATTTCTTTTAAAATTTACCACAATATCACATAAAGATTTATTAAAAATTATATGTACCCTTTAAGATTATTACTATAAGAACAATACCCAAAACTATTTTTATACATGTTTATATGTATGATGAAGTTTAAGGGTTAGTTTGATATCAAAATAATCCTTTCAATTGAAAATTTTCATTTATCACCATTCTTGATAAATCATGATTTTGTTTTGTGAAGATGGGCAGTGTGTGAAATTCCTTAAATGCTTATAAGTATATATATATGTATTCATATATATATGTACTCATGTTTATGGATCAACCTTGTTTTATGCAAGACTAATTTTATGTCAATAATGGTTTTATGAAAATTGTGTTCACATTTTTTCTTTTATGTAAAAGAACTCCAGATGTTTTTACCAAACATTAATTTTGTTTAAGGTATAACATGAGAAATATTATTGAGTATGGTTTAATTTGGTAAACCCATGCACATGTGTATACGCACCTAAATTATATATATATATATAGGTATATATATAACCTTATATCAATATGTTGTCTTCAAATACAAGTTCGTCCTATGATGTTTGCAAACTTTTTAAAGGAAAGGTCATGTTATTTAAAGTGAAAATAAGTTTTTACACAACTATAATCATGCAGTTTGCATACATATATACATGACTTCTCAAGATGGACCTAATTGCACACTTTATATCCCTAACTGTATGTATATTCACACAGTGTTAATTAAATATCCACAATACCCATTTATCAGCACGTGTATTAGTTATGAACGGACTTGTTTTAACTTGGTATTATGATGATTTGGAATGTTAAAGTGTTTATGTTCATTTCCTTAAAACACATGTTTTCAATTGTTAAGATAATTTCTTATGTGTATGAATTTTTAGCATGCATGTCTTAGTTTTATTAATGATTGAGCTGTCTTCAAGTTATGAATATGTATGTGAAAAGGGGGTTTGATTAAGAATGTATGAAGCCCTATGAATGAAAGACCATGTCAAGATATGTGAGGGATGTATTGGACTTAAATGTGACGGGTGCACCCGGAATTATATAGCGCAATATGAATGATGTGACGGGTGCGCCCATAATTATACAGCGCTCCAATGCATTGGGTAAAGTACGAGTCTCATGAGACATTATGTGTGACGGTCTTGGCAGTTAGCCTTGGCTTGTGCTACCATGGAAACGGGATTGGCAGTTAGCCTTGACCCGTTAAGTATGTTTTACTGTCTTGACGCAAGGTCTTGACAAAGTCTGGCATTATACATTCCCTCTGCATGTGATGATAAATGGTCAACCAGGGGTTTGTTAAACTAACAGGACATCCCCTAGTTGAAAATTCCCATGACTATGAAAATGTAATTATGTGATAAGAACTGTATTTCATGTGGTAAGTTGTTATAAGAATTGTATGTGCTCATGAATCATGTTATGAATGTTTTCCCAGCTTACTCATAGATTTCTTTTAGAACTAAAGTAACCTTGTTTGAATATTATGCATTATCTATTCTTCATGTGTTGCGCTCTCTGATCATGTTTACTTTAAAGTTTATTTTAAGCATGTACTTATTCTCCGTGTAAGTGGTTTTCAAAAATGTTGGATTTCATATTTTTAAGAAAAGATAGTGCTTTGTTTTTAGCAAAGTGTTTTATTCTCTTCAAAAGGATTACTTTGAGAAAGAGTTTTCTTAAAACGTTTTTAAAACCCCTTACTGGGCATATTTTTCCACCCTACGTTTTTGTTTTAAATTTTTCAGGCATGGTTTATACTAATGAAGTTTATCAGAAGCAGCTGGTTTCCCAAAATCCTGAGCCTCGCGATCTTCTATAGTAATGGGACATGATATCTAATTTGTAAATGATGTAATGAAATGTTAAGTATATCATGTCTCATAGGCACCCTGGGATCGGGGTCTCTACAAGAATAATCTTCATCAAATGACAAAGAGGAAGTGCTGAATATGAGAAAAAAACTGGCAAAAGGTGAAATACCAGTCATGTTTTGGCCTTTGGCTAACTCTTAGTATGATATTCCAGAAATGTTGATAGAAAATTGTATTCACGATATTCGTCTCAACAAATGGAAAACTCTTTGTCACTTAAAAGAGAAAATATTATCTTATGATGAATATCAAAACCATGTCAAGATAATAGAAGGGTTGAAACGCCAAATTGACTTGGCATCTCTCTCAGTTTCCTGACATCCAAAGGTTGAAAAGCAGTAGAGATCCCTTTAGCGTACATGCCTTGGCACATTAAAAAGGTTGCGCCAGTTAATTACCAATTCCCCATCTGGTATTCATATCAGGGGATGGTATGTTCATGGAGCATTGCATTTCACTATGCTCTCCAGTCAACAAATCCCGCCAAAAGTGGTCTCATGCAATGTTATTGCCCATGGCTGGCCACATCTAACTGGTTTTGTGTGTAATCAAAGGTTTTCTCAAGAACAGGCCTCAACTAGTTCTTCCCAAAGTCAGGCATATAAAGAAAAAGTTGTCGAATTACTCTTGCATCAAGCAAATGAGAATATCGAACATGCTTCTCATTTAGAGCATGCGCATCATCAGGTGACAGAGGTGTTAGAAATAATCCAATGGTCATCTGATCCAGGTTGTTTGAGTGGATGTGGGATGATGAATCCGACCAATTTCTGGACTAAAGTCTTCAAAATTAGGAGATCTTTTAAGAAAGTTTTAGATGTAGCAGCTCAAGAGGCACCTCAGATTTCCAGACTGGGGACTCTTTTAATCCAACCCTCGAGATCAACAGACAGGATTCGAGGAGTTGAGCAGAAAAAATTGGAACAACCCCAGTCCACCGAACTGGGGACTTTTTCAAATTATCAATCACTTCCTCAGTGAAAGTTATTCTTCTCTCGATTAGGGAAGAATCCACAAGAGGAATGCAGAGCCGAATTATCAGGGGATTCCCTCCAAATTACGGTTCATCAAGAAGTTCCTGAGGGATCAACCAAACAAAAGGCAATTTCTCATAAATGACATGGAAGAAGACAGTATCACATAAGCGCTAACAGAAGGGCTAGAATGCGTTATGCATCGATAAATGTCATCAATGCTGTTGTCACTAATCCCCTAGAATATAAGGCTCACTCAAAGGAATCAGATGAAGAAGTTATTGTTCAAGAGGCCGTACACACAGAAACGAATGAAGGAGGTGTGCGTACCAGAAGCCAGAAGGTTACCTAGAGGCAAGACATTCCTTCAGGTAATGTCCTTCCATACTCCAAAAAGGCACATGCCAAGGAAAAGGGTAAAGGTCAGGTTACATCCCACCATACCTCTGGAGAAGGCCAATCACTCTCATTAGAGGAAAGGTTAGCACAACAAGTAGAAGAAATGAAGGAATTAAGGAGGTTAAATTCAGAACTACTTTAAGGTAGTCTTCCTCCTAAGCATGCTGAAGTTAATCAGTCAAGGAAATTTGTTACAGCTACTAGGATAGATCAAGAATATCCCCCTTTATAAGTACACCCTCACAGGTCCAATCCTATGGGTCATACACGAAAGAAATCAGCAATACTACCATCAGCGGCAGTACCGGTCACCACACCCATCCAAACTCTAGTTATTGAACCTGCTCAGGTCCAAGCTCAACCATATGTTTCTCAAAAATTAATTACTACCATTGAGTCATTAACAGCTCAGTTGGAAGATATGGAAGGAAAGCGTGTACAAGTTCAACCAGAAAAGAGAGCTTACCCTGAATGGGTAGATGCAATCCCTCCCCTATCAAATTTTGAAAATACCACATTCCCAATTTTTAATGGTTCGGGAGATCCATAATAGAACTTAACACATTTTTTTTCTTTTTGTGATCCTATGATGGGAACTCCTCAACAATAAGAAGCAGTTAATCTCAGGTGTTTTTTGTAGTCATTATAAAGAACTTCTTTTGTCTGGTATAAAAGTTTGAAATCTCGGTCAATTACTAGGTGGAAAGATCTCCGTCAATGGTTACTTCTTCAATTTAGCTCAACATTACCAAAGATGAAAGTTTTTTATCTTACCAATTGTAAGAAAAGGGAAAATGAAAGAGTTTTAGATTTCATTGCTCGCTGGAAGGGATTAACATATTTCTTAAGTTTAACACTCCCTCAAGAAGAGTTTCTGCCAATCTGTGTGGCAAATCTACATGATGAATTATGCACACTGTTGATCCCTGTGAAATAAAAAGGAGGGATTCGAGACCTTACTTCAATATCTCAGTAGATAGAAGACTCTCTTATAAAGACTAAGGCTAAAACTCATGTAATTCCATCAGTTCCAGGAAGGAGAATAGGGAAAGTAGAGACTGCTACAATTACACTTAAACAAGCACCTATACCTGCTTCCACTTCAAAACCTTCATCATATCGAAGGTCTCCACCTCCTGAGTGTCAACAATAATGGCCACCTCGTCAAGATGATCAAAGAGATCAAAGGAGGAAACATTTTGAGGATTTAAAGAAAATTTTTTATTCTTTCTAGAATGAAAAAGTTCCTGGTTACTTCATCTTGGCTCTGGAAAACAATATGGTTCAGTTTCCAAGTCCAAAAAGGCCGAATAAGGAAGGAGATGAAGACCTCTCCAACTATTTCCCATTTCATCAGATGTTGGTTCATTCCATTCAGGAGTGTTTTGTCTTCAAAGACCTCCTGCAAAAGATGGCGAACTCTGGACAAGTAAAACTGAAAGGTTCTTCCACCCAGGTAGCATGTGTTACTGCTACTGATCCAGAGGGAGAGTGGCACGAAGTCAAAAATAAAAATGCATAGAAATATGATGATTGGATGGTCAGGAAAATGATCAACCGAACTCATTTCATTTTACGAACACAATTGAATCAAACAATTGTGTCTTCTACTATTTCTGCCATAGCAAAACCCCCTTCATCAGAAGGAAAATACTCAAAGAAGCAGCATAATTTTAAGAAAGAAGATCAGTCAGAAGAAGACGAGCTCATATCAAAGCCTAAGTTGTCTTTGATTCTGGTAGATTTTATTCCATCTGCTTCAAAATCACGTGCACCACCCCACCAAATGGCACAACTTGAACTGGTTCATCAGGCAGAATCTTCATTAGATGAATAATTGATATTTGGTTCTGTTAACATGATTCATTTAATGGATCCCTATTCCAATGATAGTTTCGATCATGATGATCCTAGGTTACCTGTATCTAACATAGGAATTAGAGGAAGAGACAGAGGTTTAGGATACAGGGGAAGGCGCGGATATTTCAGAAGCCACTATTTCAATCCTATTCCTACTAGAACTGTATATGTGCCAGAAAATCATGGAAAAGCCCTTCAGTGGGCTCAACAGGAATAAGAAATTTCTTCCACACATGGAAGATTCGGTCCTAATGAAGTTATTTTGGAAGACCAGTTAGAGGTCACACCTTCTTCCTCTCAGCAAATAGATAGACCTAGTTGGTCTAATCTACTGAATCCATGAGTGTTTCCAATTCCTACCCTAATAGGGGATGCATCTACTGCCAAAGCATCAAATTACATGGCACCTGAAAAACCACATTTTCATGATGGGAAACGCAGACCTTTGGACCAAAAGTATGATGTCTTGAAACATTTGTCCCAAGTACCAGCCAAGTTATCAATTCTGGATGCCTTGAATCTATCAAAAGATCTTTAGGAGGTGCTTATTGAGGCTTTGTCAAGTACTCAAGAATTCGAAACTGAAATTGTTGCGGTTGAGGTCTACCATATAGAGAATGATTCTGTAGAATGTCATGTAGTGATATATTTTACAGATGAAGATGAAGATGATTTTGTACATGGATATATCAGACCTTTGTATCTATCTTGAAAAGTCAATGACATAGAAATCTGACGAGCTTTCATTGATAATGGATCAGGAGTCAACCTTATTCCTATTTGTACACTTCATTGATTGGGCCTCACCAAATCTAATTTATCTCCTTCTACTTTGATTTTGCAAGGATATGATAATAATGAACAAGAACCTCTGGGCGAAATTACACTCAAAATTCAGTTTGGAGACCTTGTGTCTAATTCAAATTTCATGGTTTTTCGTCAGGACACAGTCTTCAACATTTTTCTTGGAAGACCTTGGCTACATAAACATGTGGTCATACCTTCTTCGTATCATCAATGTCTCAAATATTGTTTCAATGGTCAAATTGTGACATTTCACGACGACAAGGCCCCATTCAAAACATGTGAATCTCAATACATTGAGGTAGAATTTTATCACATGGAGGGAAAGGAAAAATCCACAGCCAAGAAGGTCACCAAAATTAATGTTCCAAATGGTTTGGAAAAGATTCCAGTAAACCCATTCATACATGTGAGTACAGATTATGTGTTGCCTATCAGTCAAATTGACAGGATAGACCTAAATCCAAACACTCTTATAGAAACTTCCATAATGTCAATTACGGCAATCAAGCCAAACAGCATGGGAGAAATTGTTGATTCACCAAGAAATGATGAAAACTTAGATAGAGATGTATTCATTTTATCTGTTAAAATCCAGCAATTCTATACTTCATCAACCAGGTCAGAAGAAGTTATAACAATACCAGAGGAAAACAATGATGCTGATTATCAATCCATCATCTCCTCTCTATTACCCCAGGAAGACCCTTTATCATCAATAGGGTCAGAAATGGAAGCCTCTTCTCCAAGATTTTCAAATTTTAACTTCTCCCCTGACCATGGAAATTCTGCTTCGTCATCTACTATGCAAGTAGAAACAAAAGAAGTAACACATATTGAAGAAGAGGAGGAAGATCTCAGGGATGCTCCTCTAGCATTTGAAGAGGGTATCTCTACCACTATGGATGAACTCATAGAAATAAATCTGGGTACAAAAGAAGATCCATGTCCCACTTTAATTAGTGCATCCATGACTCTTGAAGAGCAAGAAATGTATACTTAATTTCTAAAGAAAAATCGAGATGTATTTTCTTAGAATTATACAGAAATTCCAGGTCTTTATCCCAATTTTTCCACTCATCATTTGGGTTTTCCAGAAGAACATCGAGGATTCAAGCAAGCAGTAAGAAGAACACACCCAACTTATGCCTCCAAAATTGAAGTTGAAGTTGATAATCTTATTAAGGCTAACTTCGTCAGAGAAGTTAAATATCCCAAATGGCTGGCTAATAGTCCCTGTGAAAAAGAAGAATGGACAAATTAGAGTTTTCATTGACTTTAGAGATCTTAATCGGCATTTTCCCAAGGATGATTTTCCAATTCCGATCACATAACTCTTAATTGATGCAACAGATGGCTACGAAGCTCTTTCCTTCATGGATGGTTACTCTGGGTACAATCAAATATGAATGGCCCCAGAAGATGAAGAGTCTACAACCTTCAGAGATCTTCAAGGTGTGTTTTTCTATCAGGTAATTCCCTTTGGACTGAAGAATGCAGGTGAAATGTATCAACGTGCCATGCACCATATCTTCAAACCATTTTTAGGGAAATTTTTTGAATGTTATGTGGATGATTTGGTGGTTAAATCCAGACAAAATTCTGATCACTTGACTGATATGGAAATCATATTAAAAAAACTTCGACAACATAATTTGAAGATGAACCCCTTGAAATGTGCTTTTGGGGTAACCTCAGAAAAATTTCTCAGCTTTGTTGTATGCTATCGTGGTATCGAAGTTGATCTTGAGAATACAAAATCAATCCTTGAAAAGTCACATCCTAAAAATTTGAAGGAATTAAGATGACTTCAAGGACACTTGGCCTATATTCGGCGTTTCATTGACAATTTGGCAGGAAAGTGTTTTCCCTTCACCAGATTAATGAAGAAGGGAGTCACCTACCAATGGACTGAAGAATGTCAAGAAGCATTTGATATCCTCAAGAAATATCTCTTGAGTCCACTGGTATTAATGCCACCTGTTTAAGGAAGACCACTTATTCTCTATGTGACAGCTTTAAAGCAATCATTGGGTGCCTTCCTTGCCCAAAAGAATGATACTGGGAATGAAAACAACCTTTACTATCTCAGTCGGACTATTCTTGAGGCAGAAACTCGATATTCAAGTATTGAAAAGTGCTTCCTAGTATTAATCTTTGCAGTTCAGAAATTGAGACACTACCTGCAACATCATGAGGTCCAATTGGTATCTCGTAATAACCTTCTCAAATTTTTCCTTAGTCGTCCAATGCTTAAAGGACGTTTGGAAAGGTGGGAAGTTATTTTGCAGCAGTTTGATATCCAGTATGTGTCTCAAAAGGCAATAAAGGGCCAAGCTCTGACCGATTTCCTTGCTAAAAACCCATCTGTAGAAGATACATCTTTAAATATTGAACTTCCTGATGAGGAAGTCTTCTCTATTCAAGATAATACTCAAACATGGGAAATGTACTTTGATGGTTCCTCCAGAAGTCCAATAGGGAAGAAAATGGAAGATCCTAAATTCAACAAAGTTGGGTTAGGAATCGTGCTTATTTCCCTAGAAAAGGCAGTGCTACTCTACTCTTTCTTATTTTTGGAAGGTAGTACAAACAATGAAGCAGAATATCAAGCTCTCATCGCAGACTTGGAATTGGTGCTTCAGGCATAGGTGAATCACTTGAAGATTAAAGGTGATTCAAATTTGGTAATCAAACAAATCAATGGGGATTATGCCATCATAAAGGAAGAGTTAATCCCTTTGTGTGATTACGTAAGAGAGTTAATAGTGGAATTTCCCTCGGAACCGACATTTTCTTATGTCCCGCGATCACAAAATTCCCAAGCTAATGCACTGGCTAATGTAGCCACAGCCCTGGAAGATCCAAATTGGGATGAAACAATCATCAGTATTGCCCACCATCATGTAGTTTCACCTTTTGTTCAAATCAGAATAGAGGAAATCAATAAAATTAGTCCCATTTCTGAACTATATGGTCATACTACAGGATGGATGACACCTATCAGGGAATACCTTCAAAATAGAACACTCCCACCTGATAGAGCTGAGAAAGAACAAGTCCAGCGACGTGTGGTCAATTTTACTCTTTATGATAGCCCAGATCACAAAAAAATTCTCTACAAGTGAGGTTTTGATGGAATTCTCTTGAGATGTATTGATGGTGAAGATACAATGGCTATCATGAATGAAGTACATGCAGGAGTTTGTGGTTCCCACTAGTCTGGACATAGACTTTCTGGTCAAATTCGAAGGCTTTGATACTTATGGCCTTCAATGGTGCAAGATTGTATTGATTTCACTAAAAGGTGTCATTATTTCCAAATATGTTCCAAATTCATTCATCAACCTCTGAAGTTACTTCATACGGCTAAATATTCCTGGCTGTTTTCTACATGGGGAATGGATGTAGTAGGACCTTATCCTCATGCTACAGCTAAGCAGTTTAAGTATATTCTTACTGCTACTGAATTCTTTTCCAAATGGGTATAGGAAATACCTCTCAAAGAATTTGGTGCTAAAAGCATTGTTATCCTTTTCAAGTCCAACATCATTACCAGATTTGGTGTTCCTCATACCATATTGACGGATAATGGCACCAACTTTTGTTCATCCGAAGCAAGAAAATTGCATCAAGAATACAATATCAGATCCAACCATTCATCTCAGTATCATGCAACGGCCAATGGTCATGTAGAGTCTTTCAATAAGACTCTTTCAAACATACTTCAAGAGATGGTGGATAAAGATAAGAAGTCATGGCCTGATAAAATTTTTCATGCTCTATGGTCTTATTAGACTACCATCCGCATTGCTACACGATCAACTCCATATTCATTGGTATATGGAACAGAAGCAGTATTGCTTATTGAAGTCCAATTACCTTTGCTTAGATTCTCTATTTGTGATCAGTTATCTATAGATGAATAATCTCAAAAGTGATTGGATGAATTTGAATGACTAGATGAAAAAAGATTGTTCACACTGCACCATTTAGAAGTCTATCAGAATCGAATAGCATGAGATTTCAATAAAAAAGTCTGTCTTCATTCATTCATTCAAGGAGAATTGGTATTGGTCCTCAGAACCCCAATGATACCAGGAAATAAGCCTCCAAAGCTTGAGCCAAAGTGGGAAGGACCTTACTCAATACATAAGGTCTACTCCAATGGAGCTTATTCTTTAATCTCAATGGATGGAGAACTCATTACAACTCCAACCAATGAAATATTCTTGAAGAATTATTTTGTGTAACACAAATACACTAACTGTCCTTACTATAGAACATTAAACTACATATATCCTTTAATCGTCCAACATGATGTTAAACTGTGACCCCCCTTTCATCCAACATGACATTAAACCGTGCATTGTCTGAGCTGTAAGACATTAAACTACCAAGCACCCCATGTCTGTGACACATGACATTAAACTGTGATTTCCGCATGCATAACTATCTTTTAAACTCTGTTTCCATGCGTGCCCCAGGCAACTAACCATGTATAAGCCCCACATCATCCTTCTTGGTCGCATCTTTCGCGACACGATCATCAGGTCTATTGCTGTTTATTGTTTCTCACACCTATCATGACTCACGTGAGCCTAGAATAAGCTTCAATCATGACATTTTCTCTGGTGGGGTGGTTCCCCATTGTCCTTGCTACAAGACATTAAATTGCATAGCACTGATCCATGCATACGACCTTAAACTATCTGTACCTATGTCCTGTATGACAATAAACTGCAACAATCCATGATACCCTCACTCAAGAGGAATCATCATTGACATGGTCTCCAACCATGTCATGTTTCAAGAACTACATGTGGCTTGATTCTCATCCTTATGAGATACGTAGTGACACCCAAGTCTTTAATCTTGGGTCTATCCATAATTGTAATAAAGTCCTCTTTACCCCTCATATGTACGAACCAAATCTGTACAAAGGGTATTTCAAGAACTACATTTAGCTTGATTCCCGTCCTTATGGGATACGTAGGAATGCTCGAGCATTCCTCGAGTACAGCTCTGTGCCTTTGGGCCTAACCCCAAACTCCACTTTCGGTCCCTTGACTGAAAAGTACCCTTGGGAGCCATGGTGTGATATGGAACACCCTGGTCTTTATTCATATCAAGTTTATAACAAATACACGATGTGTCTCCCTCACTATGGTCTGAGCTCTATGACCCTAAACTAATATCTTCCATGCTCTCGTCCTGCATGATGTTAAACTGTATTTCAAGAACTACATGTGGCTTGATTCTCATCCTAATGAGATATGTAGTGAAATCTAGAATTTCAATTCAGGACCCAGCCGCAAAATTATACAAATAATATTCATGATCTCCATAACCATTTTCTTGACTTCTGGTTACAAAATGTATGATACCTGAGAGTTATTTTGCCTGACTATGAAGCATGTGCCCTTAGGTGGCCTTGTATAAGTTGTCTACATAACGGACCTGTCAGCCAAAAGATGCTACTATTTGACTATGCAGCTTATGCCCTAGTTGGCCCTGCATTATTCAACCTCTATAATAGGTTTGTCAAGTAATCGTAACTTCATTCTTAGGAGAAGCCTCTTTTGTCCGTATTAGTCTTAATGACGATATGTAGGGATATGCAAAAAAAACTGCCATCCTTAACATATTTGTTCCATACTATTTCTCATGATATGAAAGTATTAAGCCATATAATGTTTCTATCTCCGGTTTGAGTCATATTATTTGAAACCACAGATACCTTTTTCCTACATTTGGGTTAGACCTTCATAGAAGTTACATTTCTCCAATTCTTTGACAATTCTGATTGGAAATATCCTCTCCATATTCAAGTACCTTTTTCCATAAAGCAGACTCTATGCTTTGGAAAATTTGAATCCCCATAAAACTTTCTTCAGATTTTATCAATATAAAGTCAAATTTCTGAGAGTTCTTTTTCCCGGCTATGCAGCACATGCCCTTAGGTGGCCTTGCATAAGTTGTCTACATAACAGACCTGTCAGCCAAAAATTACTACTATTTGACTATGCATCTTATGCCCTAGTTGGCCCTGCATAATTCAGCCCCCATAATGGGTTTGTCAAGTAGTGGTAACTTCATTCTTAGAAAATACTTCCTCTAATTCCTTTTAGCTCTTTTCCCATGTCATTCCTCAGATTCAAAATTTCTCAAGTCATAGTTTACAATTTCCCCCCTCCATAATTGAATATGGTAATATGTTTCCAAAAAAATTATCAAGAGTTGAGTCAATTTCATCCATTTGGTCAAATCTATTCGACCTTAAATATTAGCCTTTTTATAGTCCAATATGCATGAATTTAAACTGCCAATAACAAAAGACATGGTACTCATTAAATTGAGAACCTATAAAGGGTACTATGAACAAAAGTCGAGTCCCAGCTCACTAAGCATACATTTTTGTATGATTTAGGCAACATTGAGCAATTAAAAGATAAAGTTTGTGGGGTTGTTTATATAACCCTAGTAAAAATCAAACTATGTTTACTAGGACCATTGGCTTAGGTAAAAATAAGATAAATTATCAAGAAAATTAAGGTACATATGATTGAAGATGAACTATTTTTTATTGATGAACAAGATTAGAAGAACATACACAGATTGGAGTCTCTTATATTTTCTTTCAGAAATTACAGAAGACTTTCAACATGACTTATCATCTGTTTCACAGCATCCCGAGCTTCTTCAAAAGCCACTTGAAGTTCATCTACTTGACCATCTTCACTTTCTTCATCTCGAAGAAGCGCTTCTTTGGCATATTTGATGGCTTTTATACCATCCACTTGGAATTCTTCTAACAAATTATGAAGCTGGTCAAGCTCCCTAGTAACAACATCTAGCTCTTGATGAAGGTGAAACTGTTGGACAATCTTTTCCTTGAACTTTTGATTCAGTTCCTTAAGCTTTTCAGCATGATCAGCCTTAGCTCGGGACACTGCAACTTGAAATTCACTGGTATTGATCAGCAATCTTGCTCTGATCAGGTCTTGACGACACCTTTGATCTTGCTCCCTCTTTCAAATGACTTGTTTCACTACGACATGGATTTCTTGATATCCAAAACTGCCAAGTCCCAGCATGATGAACATGGATGAGAGTTTGGGAATTTTTGAAGGTAGCTCTTCAAGAGGCACCTCAGATATTATCTTCCATATATTTTTCTATGCCTTGAGACATGAGAATTGGAGCGCCTTTTTCACCTCTAGGTCTGATTCAACATCGCTATCACAGGGAGGAACATAGTCTGGGATTAATGTACTTAAGGAAGTGCCATGTTCTTCTCCTTCCCTGACCCTAGTTGCTTCACCTTCTGCTACTGTTTGGGCTGAGGCTGAGGCTTCACCTCTAGATCTATCCATTAAAGTTGATAGCCCTGTTTGGTCAATTGAAAGTATGGTTAGTTTCAAAGGAAAATAAAAGTTTATTGATTGTCTTGCAGGTTAAGTAAGCTAAAAATATCATCATTTTTTACCTAACAGTAGATCAGTAACTTGTGAAGACTCCTTCCCATCTTTCATAGCTTCAACAGGATTTTCAGGATGGGTTTCAGGAGGGTCTTCTGTGTTAAGTTCCACCTGAGCCAGTGTTTCTGCAATAATAGGGTTGGCATCAATGTCTACACCCCTTTCAAGTATTGTTGGTTCAGAAGTATCTTTAGATGTAACTATACATTTTTAACCAAACAGGGTTAAAAGTGTAATCATGAAAAGATTAAAAGGACAAATGATGAAACTCATGTCCAGTTGATTCTATAACTAGATCTCCAAAATCTTCTAAATCACATGGTAATTTAACATGATATAAAATTTCTTCAAAGGACATGAAAAGTTCCATCATTTTATCTAATGATGTCCCAGATCCCAGGTTAGTCTCACCAGTGGGAGCACTCAGCATGTCTTCTTTGTGACTTTCATCTGGCAATCTCTGGCCCCAGATATCTTCTTCACAAACAGTTTTGGGGTCAGCTGTGATGGTTGTCAAATGTTCTGGTGCATGTGTTGAACCTAAAACATCACAGAATGGAAGTCAGTTGTTGTCTCATTTGAGGTTATATGAAGTTTTGTTAATTTACCAGAAGCCTTTTCTCTCTTTGGATCAGAAATAGGAGTGGTTTTGGGAACAGACGCTGGCTCATTTGCTCTCAGTATTTCTTCAGGAACAACCATTTGAGCAGGAACTTTCAGCCGTTATCCAACATCCTCCGTTGTACTCTGAGGATGGTCAATCCTTTCCCTTAAATGGGAAACTGAAGAATCCCTTGAAATCCCAAGAAGTTTGAGCACTTTTTCATAAGTTAAGATTCATGACTACCAGAAAGACTTGCCACTACTGATAAAGCATTTGACTGTGGTCTTCTTTTTTCGATGCTTTTACTTCTTGGCCCTTTTGGGTGGAGTGGTGTCATCATCTCCAAAAATAGGTATCGGAGACAATAACACCCTTTCTAACTCTTCATCCATGGATTGATGGCCTGGAGATACTTCACCCGGCTCACGAGAAGATTTAGTGGCTCCAAGAGCAGTGCCACCAGGGCTATACCGTGGTGAAGGGATTTTAGTGGTTCTTTCATTTACAATATGCAGGACGAAGAAGATAATTTCCTTAAATGAAAAATCTTTGACTAAATTCAAATTGAAAATAAAATATAAATATGATAAAAAGGAAAACTTACATCTTCAGGATCCATGTAGTCACGACACTCTTCATCTAATGAAGGACCAATCCCCTCAGTGGTACCACAGTCCATCATTTCCTTCACCCGCTTGGTGACAGGAACTGACTTATCAGTGGAATATATGAGCATTTCCAACTCTTTGATGTAATCCCTCACTTCATTGGGGTTTTCCTCAAAAAGGATGTCAGAAGAATCTCGGAGATTCCCCACTCTAGGGATATGCAGCCCTTCACATAAGTCCATCCAGGCAGTTTCAACATCACAATTTAAACTCTGCCATATACGGATGACCTCTGGTTATAAATATTCAGAATGTGCACCAGAAGGCCATGAAGAGGGTCCTATAATCTGGGACTTCAACTTCTTCCCAACTCCTACAATCACAGATAAATGATAAGAAAATGAAACTTGTTTCTCTATAAAATAATGGAAACTAAATTGGTTCAATGATATAACTCACCATGAGTCGATAGAGTATATCTCTTGACTCTAGTAGGTGGATTATATCTAGAATGAGGCCAATTTGACGCATTTCGTGCCTCATCATCCCCATCCTAGGAATCCAGTGAATCAGCCCTAGGCGAGGAACCCGGTGAATCAGCTCCGGGTGAGGAAGAATCACCTTCCAAATGAAAAGCTTCTTTCCTAATAGTTCTCTTCTTTTTCCCCACCTAAGGGACCAGATGATTCAGTACCCCTTCAGGGTATGATGCTACCTAGCTCTTGGAATACCATGTAGTCAATTGACTTGCCGCTCCAACAGATGGTAGATCAAATACTACCCCAGTCTTCTCCATAGATGTTAGCAACCATAGTTGATGAGAAACCATTGGATGCTGCTCTAACCTGACATGCACTAGAGGGGATATGGTAATTTGATGCAGACATTTGAATTAATGTGTGAATCTGTATGGAGCATAGGCCTCGCATATAATTTCTCCGTCAATCCTCGTGGCCAGTGTACCATCTCTACATGCCAATATATTCGCCCTTAACTTCAGGATGGTTGTTCCATCATCAACAAATCGACCTACTGGCAGATTTCCATAAGTAAAGAATTGAAACTCCTTGAACATGCTCAGCCTTATTTTGATATCATAAGAATTGAGGGATAAGGGAGAAATTCCAGAAAAGGCCTGAACAGATGGCCGAAAAGAACTTCTAGGAACCTGTACCCCACTTTGTACAGCATATGTCCTGAAGTGAGTGGTGATCCATCCCCATAAAACTTGGAATGGTCCCACTATTCTTAGAGGATACTTACCCATATAAACATGAAGTAAGCTCCTATGAATCTTTTCCAAAACTGGGGTGGACAACCCAACCATCTTCCTTTTATCCAGCTTGGCTGCAATGAAAAAGGTCCCCAGCCTCACGCATCCTTTCGAATACCGAACTGGTAAAAGGTAAACACTAAGCCACAAGGCCAAAAAGCCTTCCAGATGGGTCTTTTCTATAATTTTCTAGTTCACTTCATACCCCCACCTATCAAAATCTCATACTTCTAAAATTGGCCAAAGTGTTCCTGGAGAACCCCTCTTTGCTGCTCTAGGGAAACTAGTAGGACGAGTGCAGGAAGGTCCCTCCTCTTTCTTCTTAATCAGAAATATGTCTATCCACTCCTCTGGATGGATATCTTTTCTGGAGTGGGTTTTCGTGGTGTTGATATTCTTAAGCTTGTGGAAAATTTTCATTAACTCTCTAGCCAAATCCGAATTCTTTTCCGAATCATTCCAAGTTACTTTGGGGGGAATGAATTCATCATACATATCTCCCAAAATTGGAGCCCCTGAAATATTGTAGACATCCCACAAACTGATGCCTACTTCTCCATGATTCAGATGGAAAGAATTCATTTCCGGGCTCCAACGACTGATTAAATCCGGCACGAAATTGTCATTCCTATAAACATATGTCTACCCAGCCCAGATGACTTCATATATTGCAGCTCCTTTCAGATCATCGAAAAAATCTTCATAGGTTTGTCACACCCAATATGCCCACATCCAAGTCAGCTTCACACCTCCTCCAGGACAGAAATCCCATCTCTTTTTCCATCCCTTATATTGGTCTATCTGAGAATTTCAGAAAATAGAGGGATAGAAATGCGGCTGCAGCTCAGGCTTGTGAGGCTTCAGATCTGGAGCACATGGGCTATGATGCATTATGAATGCTTTCTCCACTGTTCCAGCATTGGAAAATTATCCCGTAACTGAGAAATTTTCCAAAGAGAAATTGGTGTAAGTTTGAAACCAGGAATGAGGAATATAATTCTTTTCCTCTGGAACGTTGACTCCTTATAGATGACCATGGCCATATAAAGGAAAGTAGATGCTCTGTGGGAAATTGGCATGATAATTCTTCAAGTACTTAGCCAAATTCGGGAGAGTGATGTCGCAGATAACATAATAATCATGGCCGATAACGTTCATCGTATCATCTATTCTCTTGCTGGCCAACTCATTATGGAGTTCTGACCCAAATGAGGATTGAGAAATATCCTATGTTCATGGATTTAGTAAATATGGATATGAGATTTTTTTAAGGAAGGTGAAAAATTACTGCTTTATCAAATGATTGTGAAACTATCTTTACTGTAGAAGATAACAATCTCTCAATCTGATGATGAGAATTTTCAAAAGAAAATTAAAGCCATTAAGGATGGATATTTGACAGAATTTATGTATGAAGATGGAATTCTGAAATTCAGAAAGAGGTTTTGTGTTCCATCAATACCTGATCTAAAAATTGAACTATTATATGATGCTCATAGCTCAAATTTCTCTATACACCTTGGTAGTACCAAGATGTATGGAGATGTGAAGGAACATTTTTGGTGGGATAATATGTAGCAAGAAATTGATGACTACTTGTCAGGATGTCTAGTTTGTCAATAAGTGAAGGCTGAGAGACAACATCCCAGAGGATCCATACAACCTCTACCTATTAATATGTGGAAGTGGGATGAAATTATAATGGACTTTTTCATAGGAATACCAAGGAAAACTATAAGGAATGATGCGATATGGGTTATTTTTGAGCATCTTACAAAATCGACACATTTTTTTTCTATAAGAGAAGATTTAACTCTTGAGAACCTAGAAAGACTCTATATTAATAAAGTTTAAAGACTTAATGTTTCACCTATATTGATTGTGTCTGATCGAGATCCCTGTTTTACATCAAAATTTTAGAAGAGGCTTCAGAAGGCTTTGGATATCGAGATTCATTTGAGTGCTTCTTATCACCCACAAACCAAAAGTATTTCTGAAAGGACTATACAAACATTAGAGGACATGTTAAGATCCTGCTCACTTGAATTTCAAGGTATGTGGGATTAATATTTACCTTTGGTAGATTTTTCCTATAATAACAGTTTCTATTCTAGTATTCAAATGGTTCCATATAAAAAATTATATGGAAATAGATGTCATACTCCAATTTATTGGGTCAAAGTTGGTGAGAAAAAACTTATAGGTCCAAAACTTATTGAATATACATCAAAAAAGGTAAAGACTATTCAATCTCATATTAAAGTAGCTCAAAGTGGGAAAAAGAGTAATGATGACAACTGGAGAAAGGATTTGGAATTTTGAGTGGAAGATAATTTCTTTCTGAAAGTATCTCTATGGAAGGGTGTCATAAGGTTTAGTAAGAAATTGAAAATGATCCCCAGGTACATTAGACCATTTGAAATTCATGAAATAATTGGAGCTATATCTTATTGATTAGTAATGCCACCAAGTCTCTACAAAGCTCATGATGTGTTACACATATATATTTTAAAGAAGTACATGTCAGACCAAACACATGTACTCACCTATGATTAAATAGAAATGAAACTTAATTTGTCTTAATATGAAGAGCCTATCAAGATTCTTGACACTAGAGAGCAAGTATTTAGAAATCAAATGACTCAATTGGTAAAAGTTCTTTGGAGAAACCATAAAATGGAAGAAGCAATGTGGGAACCTGAGGATGTTATGAAGAATGACCACCCTCATCTGTTTAGAAGGAAATATTCATGAAAAATTTTGAGGATGAAATTTTTGAATGAGGTAAGAATATAACACCCCAATATTTTATAGTATATATCTTCTTAAATAAATTCAATTTATTCGATAGCTTACACAACATCGAGCTTAAAATAATTATGGTATACTACTAAATATTAACATGACTGTTAGGAATAATAATATAGCCATTAGAATAATAACCTCAACTATGAAGTTATAAATAAAATCTAGGCATCTCAAAAATGAAAATATAATATATTTATATCATGAAATATGTAAATAAATGTTTTAAAAATGATAAATTAAGTGTTGGTATTTCTATAAAACATAAATATGTATTTTAAATTTTATAATTAATATCATGATTTAAAAGAAAATTTATTTACATAAAATAGATTCATAAATTAATATTTTGTTGTATTATAATTATAAGATAATTTTATGAGACCATAATTAGTTTTTCAAAGTGTCGTAAAATCAGTTATAATATTAAAATCAGTATTTTTTGAATTAATGTTGATTTTAATTAAAAATTAAATTTATAATATTTAGAATTTTTTTTATAAAATAGATTCCATTTTAAAAATCTAAATGTCGAAAAATGGTTAGGGTGAATTTTTGGGATTTTTCTAAAATAGTTGAATTTTTAGTGAATAGTAAAATACAATAATTTATGGTATAAGTAAATAAATGAATTTGTGAGTCATGGATGATGTATGGATGAGGTAAGAATTCATTAGTTTGAACTCAAATTCACTAGTTACTATACTTATTCATAAGAATCATCACTATTGATAGTCTTGATCCAAAAAAATAAACTAATGAATAAAATAATAAAAAACACTTCTCTCCTCCACTATAAATACCACCCATCACCACTCCTTCTACCCACACATTCTAAGACTTGATTATTATCTAAATTAGACCCAATTAATTTCCCAATCCTCTTACTCACATCCAATACCTATTGGTCTTACCAAAAGACCAAATTCAAGTGTCTTAAGGAGGTTCCCAAAGAGAGGATATTCAAGAGGTAAAATCCTTTTTCTTTCTATTTTATTTTCTTATAATCTCATAACCTACCGCATAAAAAGTTTCATGGTAACTCCAAAAATCATATATATACTATAATTTTTTTATTCTAATGGAATATCCATCATAAAATCTATTCTCTTATCTTTTTATTTTAGAAATGAAAACATCGTCTGTGATGTGTCGACTCACCGCCTTCATGGATGATGATTTTTAGTTTTTCTTTACTACCTTAAATGATGGTAATAAAAAAATTATTATGGTAAAATTATATTTTAATATACATATTATAACTTCTATCATATTCTAGAACCAATTTATAAACATAAAATTAAATAAAATGATACAAGTTCATGATGGTCGTAAAAACCACCAAAATAATTTAAAACATTTTCATCAACATTTTATCTAATAAATCACCCTAATACCATAAAACCAAACAATATATGATTCCATTTAAAATTATTTAAGTTCATTAATACTAAATAATTTCACTTTTGGATTTTTTCTTCCATTTTACTAGAACTCCAATAATTATACACAAGGGAATCGACCATAAAACCATGAAATGAACGCTCCCAAAACAACAAAATTAAACATTACAACTCATTAGAATAACAATAAATGAACTTAATAAAATTATAATAAATCAAATATATGTTTACTAGATTCTAAATCAAGTAATTAATTAATCTAATTTAATTATCTAGGACATTAAGTACAAGTGAAAAATGATTTCTGACATAAGGTAAGGAGTTTCTCATCACACTTTTATTTCTGTGAGATATGTATTATTCACCACTTATTACTTATGTGTGGTGTATGTATGATACCATTTGATATATCATATAATGAATCTATTTATCTTAATGGTATTCAATTTTCTATTTGATGATTATTAATTTTATAGGGCATCTGATTCGATTGATTAAAAAGTGGTAAGAGTTATTCATCTCACTTTAATTTCTATGAGATATATGCCATGCTCATCACTTATTTCCTTTGTGTACTATCCCTTTTATTTATGATCATAAATCATTAAATATTTCATTAAATATACACATTTCTTGTATCATGGATATGGTTATTATCTAAGTCATGTACCATTTTTACATATGGTGTTTTCTTTGAATGCTGTTTTATCTAAGAAAATATTGATAAATACACATCCTCTACTCAATAGAGATATTTTGATAAGTCATATTGTTCATGAATTAAATCTATGTATGAATAATTCTTTGTACTTGCGGTGATGGGTGGGGTCCAGAATTATATTACCCCTCGATGCATCGACAGGTCTCATGAGACAAAATAGTTGGCGACAAACCCTTCACGTTTGTTTCCAAGAAGAATCAGACGTGTTTCTACCCACATAATTAAAACGTCTTGTGAAATGTTTTGATAGCAGTGGTTCATGTTTTAGATACATGAATTCTAATAATTAATCATTCTATTCATTCATTATTCAGTTATTACTATCCATGATATTTTCACTATGACAAAATATATGGATGCGTTTTCATTCTCAGTTTATTGATTAAATGTCATATGTTTTTCAGTTATTTACCTTACCATATTGATTATGCCTTATTTATTATGCTCCAATTATTATTGATTCATGTTTCTAATATATGTAATCCTTATTGATCATTTGAGCTCACCATTTTATTTGTTTTCCTCCCCCAAGTTATGAAGATGAGATTTTTTAATAAGTATTAAGGAAGTAGTTTATTTTCCTTTGTTATGTTTAATGTTTAATTACAAATGTAATAAGAGAACCATGTATGTATTTAGTTCTTAAATACTACTAAACTGATCTATCCTTGGTGATGTGATCTCTTATATCTGTGTAATTGTAATAAAATAATCACTGACTATGGGATACTGGGGATAGGGTTGTTACACAACATATAATGAACAGATTAATAGAAATGGATTAGATTCATCAAAAAATATAAAAAACCACATAGAGATATTAAGTCAAAAACACATTCCATCATTTGAATTTGAACATGACCAGATGTTCGGGGAACACGATTAGCCAAATTTGAGTGTGCCTCCTACTACTGGGGAGTTCTTATGAGAACAATGAGATGACTTAACTAAAGTTGGAAGACAAGGAGTGGTCATATCTAGATTATTGCAACTTCAAAGTCAAGTGTTGAGTAAATCATTTTTAGGATTTTAGAAGCTGAGACTTCACTCAACAGATTAAAGAGCTGAGAGTTACTGTGGTTGGCTAGACAAATGCCTACCTTGAAATCTTCGAGTAGTGGCGTATCCATATCTTGTAGACTATGAGGAGAGGTTTAATGATACTTTCCACTAGAATACTCAAGTGATATAGTATTCCAATTCTAGTATAGATGATTCCTAGAATTTGATAAAATAGTGGGAGACACTACTGGAAATGGATGTTTTCCCAATGATTTTATCCCAAAGATTTACAAAAACCATTGGGAAAGGGAGGCTATACCAACGGTTTAACAAAACCGTTGGTATAGGACTGTTTGTAGGAGCCTTTACCAAAGGTTCTAGAGAACTGTTGGGAAAGGCTTGTTTGTAGGATGCTTTACCAACGGTTCTACAGAACCGTTGGGGAAAGCCTGTTTTAGGGTATTTTACCAACGGTTCTATATAAACTGTTGTGATAGGCACTCTTTCCCAACAGTTTTTAAAAAACGTTGGGAAAAGTTTCTCCCAATTAGCAACCCCTCCTTATTCGTGAATATAATTGAATGTGCAGCAGCCACAGACCGTCCTCGCTTGACATCCCCCATCCGAACTACTAAATCTCCATTAGATCCATCTCAAATTAGGTATTTTCTTCTTTCTACATTTAAAATATTTAAGTATTACCTTATTATTATTGTTATTCATCTAATATTTTAGTTTTGTGTTTTGATTTTGATGTGTATGTTTTTTTTGGTTTTGATTTAATATATATTTTCTCCATCCCATCAGATCCATTTATTTAATTAAATATTTAACCCTCCATCGGAGGTGAAGCATCTTAGATTCGTTGTAGTTGGGGGGCTGTCCGGGGTGAGGGGGGATGTCCGGGGGGTGGGGGGCTGTCCGGGGGGTGGGGGGCTGTCCGGGGGGTGGGGGAGCTATTTGGATGGGGGTGGGAGGGGGGGTCCGAGGTGTTGGGGGAATGTCTGGGGTGGGGGGGGGGGGGGATGTTCGGGGGGTCGGGGGAGCTGTCTGGCCGGGGGTGGAAGGGTTGTCCGGGGTGTTGGGGGGCTGTCTGGGGTATGGGCTATCCGGGGGGGGGGGGGGGGGGGCTGTTCGGGGGGTGGGGGGGCTGTCCAGGTTGAGGGGGGGCTGTCTGGGGTGTGGTTAGGCTATCTGGGTGGTGCAGAGGGATGTTTGGGTGGTGCAGGGGGCTGTCCGGGGGGGGGTTCCGAGGGGTGGTGGTTGTCCGAGGGGGGGGGGGGTGCCATGGGTGGGGGGTGGGGGGCTGTCCGGGGGTTGGGGGGGCTTTCCGGGGTGGGGGGGGGGGGCTCTCCGGGGGTTGGGGGGGCTGTCTGGGTTGAGGGGGGGATGTTTGGGGGGTGGTTGGGCTGTCCGGGTGGTGCGGAGGGCTGTCTGGGTGGTGCGGGGGGCTGTCCGGGGGGTGGGGGAGGGGGGGGGGGGTGGGGGTTTCCAGGGGTGGGGGCTGTCCGAGGTGGGGGGGGGTGTTCAGGGTGGGTGGGGGGGGGGCTGTTTGAGGGGTGGGGGGGGGGGGGCTGTTCGGGGGTTGGGGGGGCTTTCTGGGGTGAGGGGGGGGGGGGGGGGGCTATCCGGGGTGAGGGGGGGGGGGCTGTCAGGGGGGTCGGGGGGGGGATCTGAGGGGTGGGGAGGGGGCTGTCTTGGTTGAGGGGGGGCTGTCCGGGGGGTGGTTGGGATGTCCAGGTGGTGCGAGGGGCTATCTAGGTGGTGCGAAGGGCTGTCCGGGGGGTGGGGGGGCTTTCCGGGGGTGGGGGCTGTTCGAGGTGGGGGGCGTGTCCACGGTGGGGGGGGGGGGGGCTGTTCTGGGGGTGGGGGGGCTGTCCAGGGTGAGGGGGGGCTGTCCGGGGGGTGGGGGGTGCTGTCTGAGGTACGGTGTGACCGGTATCACTCAAAGTGTCCCACTTTTATTTGAAATAGACATGATTTTAAGTGAAAACAACAACTGACATACGGAAAACCGATCAAACACATTCGGATTGTGTTGATACTTTAGGACAATGATACACTGGTCATTTGTGCTGGGTATGAGTCAACTCCGTCTCAATCTGAGACACAGTGTGGCCGGTATCACTCAAAGTGTCTCACTTTGGTTTGAAATGGACAACATTTTAAGTGAAAACAACAACTAACATACGAAAAACCAACCAAACATATTTGGATTGTGTTGATACTTTAGGAAAATGATACAATGGTCATTTGAGACGTGTACAAGACAAAACCGCCTCAATCCAAAGCACGGTGTGGCCGGTATCACTCTAAATGTCTCTCTTTTGTTTAAAATGGACACCATTTTAAGTAAAAACAACTGGCATACATAAAACCAACCAAACGTATTTGGATTGTCTTGATACTTTAACACAACTATCCAAGGGTCATTCTTGAGGTGTAAGAGGAGACAACACATCATTTGGACGCGCGGTTTGTGCGGAACAGCTGAATATGTGTTTTTTAGGTGTTTGACACGCTTGAAAAGTGTGTGTGGGGTGGTCAAAACTAGATGAACGACCTTGGAATGCCATGAAATTGGACGAAAACAAAGGGTGGGTGAATTGTGAAATGGTCAGCTAGACGTCACATCAATCGGAGGTGTCGTGTGACCATGGTGATGGAAAACGCACCCTGTGTGTCGTAAATGGCCAAAACATGCATTTAACGGTCAAATGCAAGCGAACGACATCATAATGACTTGAAATCACACGAAAACACCCTAATTATTATTTGTGAGGTGTACGAGGAGACGACACATCATTCAGACGTGCGGTTTGCATGTCACAGCTGAATATGTGTTTTTTAGGTGTTTGGCATGCTTGAAAAGCGTGCGTGAGGTGGTAAAAAACGGCTGAACAGCCTCATAATTCCATGAAATCAGATGAAAACAAAGGGTGGGTAAATTGTGAAATGTTTAGCCAGAAGACACGTCAATCAGAGGTGTCGTGTGACCGCGGTGGCCGAAAACGCACTCCGCGTGTCATAAATGGCCAAAACATGTGTTTTACGGTGAAATACATACCCTATGAGATCGGAATGACTTTAAATCACAAAAAACACCCTAATTATTATTTGTGAGGTGTACAAAAATAAAACACATCATTCAAATGTGTGGTTTGCGTGGCACGACTGAATATGTGTTTTTTAGGTGTTTGGCGCGCTTGAAAAGCGTGTGTGGGGTGGTCAAAACCAGCCGAACTACCTCAGAATGCCATGAAATCAGAGTAAAACAAAGGGTGTGTAAATTATGAAATGGTAGGTGAGACGTCATGTCAATCGGAGGTGTCCTGTGACCGCGGTGGCCGAAAACGCATTCCGTGTGTCGTAAATGGCCAAAATATGCGTTTAACAGTCAAATGCACACCGAACAACATCAGAATGACTTGAAATCACACAAAACACCCTAATTATTATTCATGAGGTTTACTAGGAGATGACATGTCATTCGGATGCATGGTTTTCATGTCATAGATGAATATGTGTTTTTAGGTGTTTGGCACGCTTGAAAAGCATGCGTGGGGTGGTCAAAATCGGCCGAACGACCTCATAATGCCATGAAATCGGATGATAATAAAGGGTGGGTGAATTTTGAAATGGTCGGCCAGATGGCATGTCAATCGAAGGTGTCGTGTGACCGCGGTGGCTGAGAACACACTCCGCGTGTCGTAAATGGAAAAAACATGTGTTTTACGGTCAAATATATAACCAATGACATCAGAATGAATTGAAATCACACAAAAACACCCTAATTATTATTCTTGAGGTGTAAGAAAAGACGAAACATCATTCAGATGCGTTGTTTGCGCGACATGACAGAATATGTGTTTTTTAGGTGTTTGACGCGCTTGAAAACCATGCGTGGGGTGGTCAAAACCAGCCGAACGACCACTGAATGTCATGAAATCAGGAAAAAACAAAGGGTGGGTGAATTGTGAAATGGTCAGCTAGAAGACACATCAATCAGAGGTGTCATGTGACCGCGGTGGCTAAAAACGCACTCCGCGTGTCGTAAATGGCCAAAACATGCATTTAACAGTCAAATGCATACCGAATGACATCAGAATGACTTGAAATCACAAAAAACACCCTAATTTTTATTTTTGAGATGTACGAGGGGACAACACATCATTCAGATGCACGGTTTGCACGGCACAGCTGAATATGTGTTTTTTAGGTGTTTGGTGCGCTTGAAAAGTGTGTATGGGGTGGTCAAAACTGGCCGAACGACCTCAGAATTCCATGAAATCAGATGAAAAAAGGGTGGGTGAATTTTGAAATGGTTGGCTAGACAACACGTCAATCAGAGGTGTCGTGTGATCGTGGTGGCCAAAAACGCACTCTGCATGTCGTAAATGGCCAAAACATGCGTTTAAAACTCAAATGCATACTGAACGACATTATAATGACTTGAAATTACACAAAAAACCCTAATTTTTATTTGTGAGGTGTACGAGGAGATGACACATCTTTTGGATGCACAGTTTGCGCAACACTACTGAATATGTGTTTTTTAGGTATTTGATGCGCTTGAAAACCGTGCGTGGGGTGGTCAAAACCAACCAAACGACCTCAGAATGCCATGAAATTGGACAAAAATAAAGGGTGGGTGAATTGTGAAATGGTCAGCCAGGTGACACGTTAATTAGATGTGTCGTGTGACCGCAGTGGCTGAAAATGCACTCCGCGTGTCGTAAATGGCCAAAACATGCGTTTAACACTCAAATACATGCTGAACGACATTATAATGACTTAAAATCACACAAAACACCCTAATTTTTATTTTTGAGGTGTATGAGGAGACGACATGTCATTCAGACGCGTGGTTTGCACAACACGACTGAATATGTGTTTTTTAGGTGTTTGGCATGCTTGAAAACCGTGCGTGGGGTGGTCAAAACCAACTGAACAACCTCATAATGCCATGAAATCAGACGAAAACAAAGGGTGGGTGAATTGTGAAATGGTCAGCCAGATGACACGTCAATCAGAGGTGTCGTGTGACCGCAGCGGCTGAAAATGCACTCCGCATGTCGTAAATGGCCAAAACCTGCGTTTAACGGTCAAATGCATACCGAATGGCATCATAATGACTTGAAATCACACAAAAACACCCTAATTTTTATTCATGAGGTGTACGAGGAGACAACATGTCATTCGAACACGCGGTTTGCACGTCACGGTGGAATATGAGTTTTTTAGGTGTTTGGCATGCTTGAAAAGTGTGCATGGGGTGGTCAAAACTGGATGAATGACCTCAGAATGCCATGAAATAAGATGAAAAACAAAGGGTGGGTGAATTGTGAAATAGTCGGCTAGACGGCACGTCAATCAGAGGTGTCATGTGACCGCGGTGGCCAAAAACGCACTCCGCGTGTCGTAAATGGCCAAAACATGCATTTAACGCTCAAATGCATACCGAATGACATCAAAATGACCTGAAATCACACAAAATTCCCTAATTTTTATTCATGAGGTGTACGAAGAGACGACACATCATTTGGACGTGAGGTTTGTGCGGCACGACTGAATATGTGTTTTTTAGGTGTTTGGCGCGCTTGAAAACCGTGTGTGGGGTGGTCAAAACTGGCCGAATGACCTTGTAATGCCATGAAATCAGACGAAAACAAAGGGTGGGTGAATTGTGAAATGGTCGGCCTGACGACACGTCAATCAGAGGTGTCGTGTGACCGCGGTGGCTGAAAACGCACTCCGCGTGTCGTAAATGGCCAAAACATGCCTTTAACGCTCAAATGCATACCGAACGACATCATAATTACTTGAAATCACAAGAAAACACCCTAATTTTTATTTTTGAGGTGTATGAGGAGACGACATGTCATTCGGACGCGCGTTTTGTGTGACACAACTGAATATTTGTTTTTTAGGTGTTTGGCACGCTTGAAAACCGTGCGTGGGGTGGTCAAAATTGGCTGAACCACCTCGGAATTCCATGAAATCGGATGAAAACAAAGGGTTGGTGAATTGTGAAATGGTTGGCTAGATAGCACATTCATTAGAGGTGTCGTGTGACCGCGGTGGCCGAAAACACACTCCGCCTGTCGTAAATGGCCAAAACATGCGTTTAATGGTCAAATGCATACTGAACGACATCAGAATGACTTGAAATCACACAAAACAGCCTAATTTTTATTCATGAGTTTTACGAGGAGATGAAACGTCATTCAGATGCACGGTTTTCATGACACGACTGAATATATGTTTTTTAGGTGTTTGGCGTGCTTGAAAAGCGTGCATGGGGTGGTCAAAACCGGATGAACGACCTCTGAATTCTATGAAATCGGATGACAACAAAGGGTGGGTGAATTGTGAAATAGTTGTCTAGACGTCACATCAATCAGAGGTGTCATGTGACCGCGGTGGCCGAAAACGCACTCCGCGCGTCGTAAATGGCCAAAACATGCGTTTAACGCTCAAATGCATACCGAACGACATCAGAATGACCTGAAATCACACAAAAACACCCTAATTATTATTCGTGAGGTGTATGAGGATACGACACATCATTCCGACACGCGGTTTGCACAACATGGCTGAATATGTGTTTTTGAGGTGTTTGACGCGATTGAAAAGTGTGTGTGGGGTGGTCAAAACCGGCCGAATGACCTCGGAATACCATGAAATCGGACAAAAACAAAGGGTGGGTGAATTTTGAAATGTTAGGCCAGACGAAATGTCAAGTAGAGGTGTCGTGTGACTGTGGTGGCTGAAAATGCACTCCGCATGTTGTAAATGGCCAAAACGCATGTTTAACGGTCAAATGCATACCGAACGACATCAGAATGACTTGAAATCACACAAAACACCCTAATTTTTATTTGTGAGGTGTACGAGGAGACGGCACATCATTAGGACACGCGGTTTGCGTGGCACAGTTGAATATGTGTTTTTAGGTGTTTGGCGTGCTTGAAAAGCGTGCGTGGGGTGGTCAAAACCGGCCGAACGACCTCAGAATGCCATGAAATCGAACAAAAACAAAGGGTGGGTGAATTTTGAAATGGTCAGCTAGACGACACGTCAATCAGAGGTGTCGTGTGACCGCGGTGGCTGAAAATGAACTTTGCGTGTCGTAAATGGCCAAAACACGCATTTAACACTCAAATGCATACCGAACGACATCAGAATGACTTGAAATCACACGAAAACACCCTAATTGTTATTCGTGAGGTGTATGAGGAGATGACAGACAACTCCCCATCCAGGTTTTAAAAATCCCCGATCTTTGAAAATTCCTTCAACCTCTTCAATCAATCAATTATTTAGTTCTAATCTGTATGTCCTAATGTTATTCATCTATTTTTTTTTTCTGTTTTGATTTGGTCTAAGCTAGATCCCTCTCTCTTTACCTAGATTGGGAACTCCTTCCTCCCTATATATCCATCTAAAGTCAATCAATTTTTTAGTTCTACACTCCAAATCAGTAAGGCTTAACTTAGTTTAAATATTTTTCATCTATTATTGTTTGTTTCTATTTTGATTTGACTTAAACCAGGTGGTGCTGTGTGTGGCATGACATACGCAATAATTGCAGTTTGATTTGTTTTTCTATTTTCATTCTACAATTCAAGTGTCATGATTATATGAATCAACTTGATTTGAATTCATCATAGCCACTCCTTTTATGTAGTTAGTGAATCATATCGAGGCACGGTGTGACCGGTACCACTCAAAATGTCTCACTTTTATTTGAAATGGACATGATTTTAAGTGAAAACAATAAATTGCATATAGAAAACTAACCAAACGCTTTTATATTGTATTAATACTTTAGGAAAATGATCCATGGGTCATTTGTGATGTGTACGAGTCAACCCCGCCTCAATCCAAGGCATGATGTAGCTGGTACCACTCAAAGTGTCTCACTTTTATTTGAAATGGACAACATTTTAAGTGAAAACAACAAATGGCATATGGAAAGCCGACCAAATGCATTAGGATTGTGTTGATACTTTAGCAAAACAATCCATGGATAATTTGTGACGGGTACGAGTCAACCCCACCTTAATCTGAGGCACGGTGTGACTAGTATCACTCAAAGTGTCTCACTTTTGTTTGAAATGGACAACATTTTAAGTGAAAACAACAATTGGCATACAAAAAATTGACCAAACACATTCATATTATGTTGATACTTTAAGAAAATGATCCATGGGTCATTTGTGACGTGTACGAGTCAACCCCGACTCAATCCGAGGCATGGTGTGGCCGGTACCACTCAAAATGTCTCACTTTTATTTGAAATAGACAGTATTTTATGTGAAAACAACAACTTGCATACGGAAGACCGACCAAATGCTTTCATATTGTCTTGATACTTTAGGAAAACGATCCATGAGTCATTTGTGATGTGTTAGAGTCAACCTTTCCTCAATCCGAGGCAATGTGACCGGTATCACTCTTAGTGTCTCTCTTTTGTTTAAAATGGACAACATTTTAAGTCAAAATAACTGACATATGGAAAACCAACCAAACATATTCTAATTGTTCTGATACTTTAGAACAACGATACATGATTCATTTGTGATGCGTACGAGTCAACCCCGCCTCAATATAAGGCATGGTGTGACCAGTATCACTCAAAGTGTCTCTCTTTTATTTGAAATAGACATAATTTTAAGTGAAATGAACAACTAGCATACGAAAAAAGTGATCAAATGCATTCGGATTGTGTTGATACATTAGGAAAACAATCCATGGGTCATTTTTGACGTGTATGAGTCAAACCTACCTCAATCCGAGACATGGTGGGGCTGGTACCACTCAAAGTGTCTCACATTTATTTGAAATGGATGAGATTTTAAGTGAAAACAACAAATGACATACAGAAAACCAACCAAACACATTCAAATTGTGTTGATACTTTAGAACAACAATCCATGGATCATTTGTGAAGGGTAAGAGTCAACCCTTCCTCAATATGAGGCATGGTGTGGCCGGTATCACTCAAAGTGTCTCACTTTTGTTTGAAATGGACAACATTTTAAGTGAAAACCACAAATGGCATACAAAAAACCAACCAAACGCATTTGTATTGTGTTGATACTTTAGGAAAACGATCCATGGGTCATTTTTGATATGTACGAGTCAACTAAGCCTCAATATGAGGCAAAGTGTGGCGAGTACCACTCAAAATGTCTCACTTTTGTTTAAAAAGGACAACATTTTAAGTTAAAACAACTGACATATGGAAAACTGACCAAATGTATTCTAATTATGTTGATACTTTAGAAAAATGATACATGGGTCATTTTTGATGTGTACGAGTCAACCCTGCCTCAATACAAGTCACGGTGTGACTGGTATCACTCAAAGTGTCTCTCTTTTATTTGAAATGGACAACATTTTAAGTGACATCAACAACTGGCATATGGAAAACTGATCAAATGCATTCGGATTGTGTTGATACTTTAGGAAAAAGATACATGGGTCATTTGTAACGTGTATGAGTCAACCCTGCCTCAATACAAGTCACGGTGTGATTGGTACCACTCAAAGTGTGTCACTTTTGTTTGAAATGGACATGATTTTAAGTGAAAACAACAATTGGAAAACGAAAAACTGACCAAATGCATTCGGATTGTGTTGATACTTTATCACAATGATCCATGGATCATTTGTGATGGGTAAGAGTCAAACCCACCGGAATCCGAGGTATGGTGTGACTGGTATCACTCAAAGTGTCTCAATTTTGTTTGGAATGGACAACATTTTAAGTGAAAACAACAACTGGCATACAGAAAATCTTCATAAGGCTACACATAGATTCTTAAAATTAAGGGATAAAAAATAAAATACGGTCTATTTGTTATACTTTATTAGAAGAAAATATTCACAAGGAATATATTGAAACAAAATAGGTCATAGTATATATAGAAAAACATGAATTATATTAGGAATGAATCTCGACATCCCATCATGAACATACACCAACACTCATGTTCTAATTCTCAATCATGGGTCGTTCATTCTATAAAATAACATACAACAAATAAATATCATATAGTGATTTAATATGAAACCTATTAACACTCAAGAATTCCATATAACAAATTGGTCAACAAGGGTACACATAGATTCTTGAAAAATAAGTTTCAAAGTCTCATAAAAATACCCCAATGGTGAGGAATACATATGGTGACACCATAGCCCCATGGATCACCTCAATCCCATCCTTAAACAGTGGGTTCTAGGACAAAACCAAAGTCCCTTTGGGAACCCAATACCAAACACTTAATTGAATATTCATACCCACTACCCAAGATGGTGATTCATCTCACATCACATACATGAGAGAAAATTACAATTATCCATATACCCCCTTATTCTAGTTGAAAAGTATATGAAAAACATGTAGGCTATTTCGGTAACCCATCTCATATGTCGAGATTGGCCAATGTTTCCCACTAACACATCAGGAACCATTTATTGCATTTGAATATCTAAATTTCTAAATTTCTAAATTCTGGAATGAATTCTAAATTTTGAATACTTTGGATGGGGATTTTGTATTGGAGTTGTTGCAGGTCTAGAGAGGGGGAGGTGTGTTGCTGTGGAGATATGTTGTTGCAGGTTTGGAGAGGGGGGACAGGGGCCTACTGCTTTGGAGTTGAGAAAATGTATACCAACGTTTTTCAAAACCGTTGGTATAAATTCTATAATATAACTATACCAATGGTTTTGTTATAACTTTTGGTATAGATTTATACCAATGGTTATAATAGAACCGTTGGTATAGCCTTATGGCTTGCCATATCCCCTCTATACCAATGGTTGTAAACCATTGGTATAAGTATAACACACATATACCAATGGTTTCACAAACCATTGGTATATGTTATATTTAACACACAAATGCCAACGGTTTTTAGCAAACTGTTGGTATACCTTCTATTTTGACACCTATACCAATGATTTTAACAGAACCGTTGGTATAAGCCTATTGTCATGGCTTACTTGGCCACGGTTGAGGGAACCGTTGGTATACTATATACTAATAGTTTTCAAGCCTTTATCAACGGTTGTGAACCGTTGGTAAAGTGTAAAATTCCAGTAGTGAGGAATTTAATGATTTAACTAATTAATAAATAATTTCTAAATCGATAATCAAGATAAAAGTACTAATTTGATAGATTTTTTTTTTGTAGAAAATGGAAAGAAATACCACAAGTACACTATGATAACTATTGAATAAATTTAATGTCTTCACCAACAAGAGTTTCCAAGGTAGTACAGGCACTTGCGCAAAGTACTACGACATTAGAAATTCAAGGTTCTAGTGCCCCCAATACCTGTTAATCCACCTCAAGAAGAGTGGGTGTAAAAATTCTTATAGGAGACTCATGAATGATGCATAAGATGGTTATGTCATAATGATACACAACAAAAAAAATAGTAGATTAGTAGTGGTTTTTTAGAGGGGGTTATGCACAACCCCCTATAAATTCATTTTAGAGGGGGTTCTGCACAGCCCCCTATAATCATCAAATTTAGAAGGGGTTCACAACCCCCTCTAAAATTTTTAGCATTATTTTTTTAGTATCTGGTTTGATTTTAGAGGTGGTTATGTCAAAACTACTGCTAATTTAATAATTAGTGGTGCTATATATTCAGTTGGATTTTAGAGGATCTATATATATAATTATAATATTCATTTGGATATATATAATTGATTTTTTAAAGGAAATAGCGGGGGTTCACAACCCCCTCTAATTTAAGATATTAGAGGGGGTTCATGACCGCCGCTAATCCCTTAGATTAGAGGGGGTTTTGAACCCCCTATAATTGATGACATTAGAGGGGGGTTTGAACCCCCTCCAATTGATGATATTTTAGGGGTTTTTGAAACCCTTCTAATTCAAGAAATTTGATAGGGGTCATGAACCTCCACTAATCCCTTTGATTAGAGGGGGTTTTAAACCCCCTCTAAATTTTTATTTATTTTTTAAAATAAATCTCATATACATTCAAATTTTATAATATATATGTGTGCGTGTGCATGTGTATATATATATATATTACATAAACACATTATATAAATATATTTAAACACATTATAAATATATATATATATATATAAGGAAATTATATAAATACTTTAAATAAATACTTATACATATAAACAAAAATATATACATATATAAATATTGGTATACATAACATAAATTTAATTATAAATATATTTATTCAAATTTTAAAAAATTTATATATGGTTTTATAAATACTATACATTCATATTATAATTTATATTATACATATATTATATTAAATACATTTTTATTGTATATTTTTGTATAAATACATTTATATTATATTATGTATACAAATACATATAATATAGACAAAATTAAATATAAATATAAATATAAATATAAATATATATATATTATATAATTATATTATAAATATTATATTATAAATATTATATTATAAATATTATATTATAAATATTATATTATAAATATTTAATTATATAAAAAATTATATATATTATATAATTATTTTATATATATTGTAGTACTATATTATTTATAAATTAATTCAGTAAATATATATATATATATATATACATATCATTTAAGTATATATTTTTTCCAATTATAGGAATGTATTTAGTTTTGTGTGTATATATATATGATATAATATAAATGTATATAATCACATACCTAAATATACAATATAAATGTATTTAATATAAATTAATGTATAGTATTTATAAAACCAACATATAATTTTTATAGTTTAAAAAATAGGTGTAATAAAAATAAAAATAAAAATAATTAATAATATTATTGTTGAACACACATGTACATATATAAAAATATATAAAAATGATTATATAAATATATATAATATAATTATATTAAATCTATAAATATTATATAAATACATAAACACACACACAAATATAAATGTATTTACAAATATATATATATTTATATATTTATATATGTAAATATAATTATTTATATGCATATTATATTCACATAGATATTATATATATATATTATACACAAATATATTATATATTATCTAATATTTATGCATCTAATATTATATATATATTATACAATATATATATATACATATTATATTATACACAAATATATATTATATATAAATATTATACACAAATATATCATATATAAATATTTATGTATATTTAAATATTTATTCAATTAATATATATTTGAATCACCGTCCAAAATATTTATATTATTTTTTCAAATAATATATCATATATAAATATTTATATCCATCTAATAAAATGAAATTGGTTTGCCATAGTGGCAAAGGGGCACACACTCTATACTGGTGGTCGACTGTTCAAATCTCGACATGCTTAAATTTTACAGAGGGGTGGGGAGGTGGGGAGCAACACAATGTACTTGAGGGGAGGGATGGGCAGGATCGGGAAGGGGGTGCATGGCGGGAGTTGGTCGAACCAGAATAGGAGGGGTGGTCCAGGGTCAAGATTGGTACTGAACCATAACGAGAGGGGTTAAAATAATTTATCCTTAAATAGAGGTGATTTTGGAAACTGCCTATATTATGTAACTTTTTTATTCAAATAGTGGTGGTTGAGGTGATTTCCAAAACCGCTTCTAATATAACCGCTGCTAATTTTCCCATTACTTTACCATTGGTTCTTCAAAACCACCTCTAACAATAGTAGGTGGGAACATTAGCAGTGGTTCCTCATAACCACCGCTAATGTGTTTAAAAGGGGTTATAACCCCTTCTAAACTAAAAAATAACCCCCCCCTAATCGGGTCATTTTTTTACAGTGATATCATCAACGTATGATGTGAGTTGTGGATACAACATTAGGACATGGATGATTACACATGTTGTCTCATCTCTAAGAATCTTACAAGGATAAAGTGAAGTGATATATGGATGTATGATAATTACACTGGTTATGTGTAAATACGAAATGAGGATCATGATCTTTCAAGACATCCCATTCTTACATATTTTTCACCCATATACTTCAGTTTCATTTAAGATTACAAAATTAACATTATGAAGAAAACACTTTGTTGCCTTTTGGCTAAGGTTTTCCAAGTAAATAATAACTTAAAAAAAGTATAATCTTAAGTTCTTATAGTGAACATGTTGAAAGACAAGGTGAAAATTCCAATGGAAAGAGTGAAACCTAAGTCACCTTCACAACATACTTAGAAGAAAGTGGTATTAAATAAGAAGTTATTTTATTTTCATTTAATGAAATAAAATAAATGTTTAAATGAAATGAATTGAATCTCAAAAGAAAGTAGTCACTTCTTCTTTAGGTATATTCATAAATTATAAGTAATGTTTTTATTATAATTTTTGAGTATTAAATAAAATACAACTATTACATATGTTTATTTAAATATAGTAACCATGTAAGTATGGAAACATTACTAAAAGTAAGTTGTGTTCTCCAAGTGGCTAAGAAAGGGTGGTTTACAATTTAGCAGTGAGAAGCACACAGATTATAATTACCAAGTTCAATGATTCTAGTAGAAATTTTATTGAATATAACCAGAACATTTATCTCACATATCCTCTGGACACTAGGAGACATTATTCCAGATAAAAAATAAATGTTGTTTTTGGTGTCTCATACTCAACCAATAGTTCAAAATCATTGGAAATAACTAATGAATATAAAATATAAGACTTATATACCAAGTTGTGGCAAGATAATATTTTTTTAAGAAAAAAGAAGTAGTTTTGAAGGATATACCTAGTATGGTTTTAGAATCTTTGGAGTTAAATTCATTAGGTATAATTGACAAACTTATGTATTAAGCTTTGAAAAAATAAATCTTTAGAAATAAAGGTATGCCATAAAGCTTTCAGAATTTGTTCAGTTAGAGAGCATAAATTATTCTAAGGGTAATCTAGTGGTAAGTATACTTTATAATATTCCTTTAATATTTTAAGGAATATTATAGTAAAGTATGATATATTCATGTTCAAAAGATATGAGTTGCTTCGGGATGATATGGAAAAGAATATCTTGACCAAGAATTCATCAATCATTATAATGTAGCATGGATTAATTCCTAAATGAACATCACCTTATCCACATCAAAACTATGATTCTAATAAGGCAGATCGATGATGAGTCTTACATACAAACATTGATCAATAAAATGTATCATGGAAAAATTACTAAACACACATTTCCTTATACACATCAGAGTCATTATATAAGTAAAAGGAACATCAATGTTAAAACTTATTCATTGTAGATACTTCCATTTTTCGAGACATGCTTTGAAAATAGAGATTTTTTCCCATAATCGTATTCCAACTATCATTAAAAATGGATATAATATGAGTTATAGTATGATGGAAATCCATTATAGCATAAGAAGATGTTTTTTAGATACAAAGAGTTTGTTTATATATAAACAAACTTGCATCAAGAAAAATATAATGTGCATCTAAACTAATTACCCTAAAAGTTTCTTAGGATATTACAAAACCCCCTAAGATAGAAAAGAGATATCCAAATTAATAGGTTATACTTCTATATAATGGTGAACATATCTATTTGAGATAGTGATAACAAGATTGACTTAGGTTTAGTAAATTATAGAGATGCACAAATAGTTGGCATAGGAACGAGTTCCACAAGAGGTGTGGAAGAGGAATGCTCTAAAGACACATACTGCATAGTAAGGTTAAAACCATAGTGATGGTTTTTTATTCACCATGGCCGATGATACATTATTCACCGAGAATAATAAATCCCACAAGTAATCAATATATAGAAATTAGAAAATATTGACAAGATCAATTAAAATTCAATAATGGATTCCATGTATCAAAGTACATGGGGATTATTATTTTGAATACTGTGGTGGGTATTCAAGTGAGACTATACATGGATGGTATAAGTGTCATACCAATAAGACTCAATTGGTAACACCATTTTGTTATGCCAAAATCCATTAGAATTTTGATTATCATATATAATTTCTATGATCATTTTATTGAGAATTGGATGTTAAGACCACTAATCGTGGAAGGTTTCTATATGACTCAACCAAAAAGGGATGGTGACATCATAGAATTACAATAAGGGGTATAAGTTACTAAAATACAGTTTAGAATTGAAGTAAGTAATAAGATCATAGAATATTCATTTGGAATTATTTTTTTCCATGTGTATACCAGGGGTTAGTGGGAGTGCCATGGTTTTCCAAGTAGAATATGTTTGGTAACATATAAAAACTACCATTGGTATTATAGTTAGATAAGATCGAAATGAAAGTGATTATTTAGTGATTAACTTAAATTAGTAACCTAAGTCATAGGAAAAAATATCTATTGAGGTATATATAATGCTTTCTTATACCTATTCAATCATACATATACTAACAAGGTATTGAAAAATACAAGTTAGAACAATTTGAGAGAGAATGGTTAGCAATGTCATATGGCATAAATATCTACAAGAAGATATACATGGTAATATGAGGAGATTAAAGTGGTGATTAGAGTTCCATATGCTTATATGATGGATCAATCACATATTCCATGATATTTACAAGACATGATATTGCCAATATAAACTTTATGGTATGAAAATATCAGTTATATCCAAGAGAACTATAAGGGAAGTAGTCAAAACTATCCAATTTCACTTGAATAAGTACAAAGGATATATACCTGGTATGTGGAGAAGAAGGGATACTAGTTTTAAGGGGACACAAACTAGTATCCTTAGGACCAATATGATCTTATATCATAGTTATTCTAAGGTAATGAGCGATACAAGTTAATTTAAGGTAGTGGTATCCATACCTAAAAATATCGAGTTCATTACAGCTTCTAAGGAGGATAAAGAAGTAGTGTAAAATATACAATGATTTATTCCATTTCTTGGAATATTACCAAGTATGTAAAGTTTTATCATGATGATAATTATTTATAGGTACTAGCCAATAAGTCAAGTTTAGAAAGTGGACAAAAGGATATATACTCAGTGTTTACATCTCTTGATGAGTATTACTCAAAGAGGTGAGGTCATACATAGAAAAATAGACACATAGTGGAAATGTGCTAGACCCAGCAACTAAATCCATGGATCAGTAGAAACATGATCTTAATCATCTGAAAGCTAACAAGGATGGTTAGCAAGTCGACTCTAATACAAGTGGGAGTGTTGTAATAGTGGGTTCCCTAGACCTAACTAAACAATAATTTTGATTACCACACCATATATACAGTGAGTAATGCATTATGTACACTTATCATTATAGTGTAGATATTTCCACATCTACTATTTAAATGGTAATGTTTATAGATTAGTTGTTATATTAAAAGGTTATAGAAGATCTCAAGCTATAATGAGAACCTCGAGATACTATGAATTTAATCTTAAATATATTTCCTATGGTATAGATACATCATATTAACTGGACATAGTTGATGTCTGACTATCAGGTGCTGGGGGAACATAATCATTGAGACTTATTCTCATGAAGTTCTCACTTTGTGATATATAGTAGATGATACCATGAGGAAAGACCCACCAATAGGAACACCACATGTTTAAGGTATCATTCGTTGCTCCTATCTATAGACATGTTTATTGGTCTCCTGATTTGAGATCATTATCAGTGTGTACCATTTGATCACGTACTTTGATATAATGCAAAACAATGATGATGAAATTATGGAAAGGTATCTTATGTTGGGTACAACATTTTTGGTATGACATTGGTTGAATGATCAAGAAAGAATTTTTCACTTTTTAGTTGAGGAAGTAATATCCTAGAATAGGTTGATTAGGATGGTAGTACCTTCATAAATCCTTGTCCAAGTTAGTGAGAGGTAAGTCCATCTAGTTAAAACAAAAAATAATAAAGTGAGAAAGGATGATGACACAAGTGTGCATCCTACTTTATGAGATATCGAAAGACAAAGAGATTATATTACATAGTGAGTGTTCATAGGTTGGTTTTCATTACTATGACTATTATTTATCTCTTTAGGGGTCTTTATGGGTTGCTAGACTCCACTCTTTGTTTGTAAATACTATTCACTACTATCGAGATAAGTGCCAAGAGGGTCACACGCAATAACACATTAAAGAATTTTCCATATTATGGTGAATAGGTATATAGGACACAGTGGACCCACCATAGGGTCTGAGTGTTGTCCAAGTTTTATTGATCATTGATAAATAAATAAATTCATTATTATTAAATTATAGAATAATTGGGTTGAATTAATTTATTAAAATTATTTACAAGTGCTTAAGTAAATACAACAAATAATATTAAACAAATGAATATTATTTTAATATTCCAGGTACATTTAATATTATTAGGAATTATTTTCCAAGTTAATGACTTAGAATTATCACATAATATATTTAATATATATTATAAGTATGTTATAAAACATAAATAATATTTATGACACAATTAGTTCATCAAAATTAATTAATTATTGCTTATTTAGTGGATGTTAAATATACAGGGGATAGGGGAACCCTTTTTGGGTATTTAAGCATCCACTATATATAGTAGGAGATAAGCTCATTACATGTACTATTTATCATTCATGAATTGATATCTTCTCTCTCTTATCGATTTCTAGAGAGAGAAATACACCAACTGAGTGAATGATCTAAGATTGCCTTCACGGATTGAAGGTATGTGATCTTTGATATGTCAAATAAATCATCTAAGTTTCATGCTATAACCTAAAATTCAATGAATGGTAAGCGTGTATATTCTTGGAATGTGTGTGGATGATCTAGAGGGGTTCAACTTCAGATCCTTTGAGCAACGATTGCTACCATCGAGCAACAGACATACACACTTTGATTTAGAATTATGTACTCATTCTTTTTATTTTTATATGCTTTGAATAATCCACATGAGATCCTCAGATCATACCGAGGCTCAAATAACTAGATTCAACAAGTTTTGTTTCTCGAGTGATAAAAAATTTAAATCCATAGCCCACCGACTTCCGCTGCATGCCCCAATACCTTCACTGCATGTTATACCTCTCTCTAATAATGTAAGGACCTACATGTCCATGTTAAAATGTTATGTATACTAAACCCCATAGACCTCCTCAATTGAATGAGATTAAAATTGTAATAAAAGAGAATTTGACAAGATGTGTTGTTGTTCGATGCTAGATTTTTACACCATGATTGAAAGGTGACCGGTGGTTGCTGAAATATGAGATTGTAGAGGCTTCATAAGTCCCCCCTAGATGTTGGTCGGTTTATCAAATAATGATAAACCAATCCATAGAAAAAGTCTCAATATCAAGTCACAGTTATTTAATTATAACTAATTAAAATATTTCAAACATTTTATGATATAGTATATATATATATATAATATTTTATTAAATTTTCATTCTAGGTAATCATGTATTCATGAATATACTTCAATGGTGAGGTAATTTATATCCATTAGGGTTTTAATTATAGCTTTTCACTGAAAAGAGGTCTACATATTAATAAATGTATGAATATAAATAGATATATATATAGATATTTATAATTTATTATATATAGTTATAGGTAAAGTTACAATATGTTGAACATAATAAGAATAAAAAAAAACATGTGAAGAGTATTTTGTGATGATTTATCTTGAGATTACCAACCAATGTATGATTGAAATTGTATGTCATATTTTTTATATGGTTATATAATTTGTAATAATTTCATTTTATTTTCTTGTTGATGATATGCTTATAATATCTCTCTCTAAGACTGTAAGGACCTATGTGTCCATGTAAAAATTTTATTTATCCCAAACCCGTACACCCCCTCACCTACATGTGAGTAACATTTTAATAATATGGTGTTCAACAAGATGCATTATTGTTTGATGTTTTATTTTTATACCATGACTGAAAGGAACCTGGTGGTTACTGAAATTTAAGGTATTAGAAGCTTTATAAGTTCCCCCTATTTCTTGCTTGGTTTATCAAATAATGATAAACCAATCCATACAAAATGTATCAACATCAAGTCATAGTTATTTAATCATAACTAATTAAAACATGTTAAACATTTGATTATGTCACCTAAATATATATAATGTTTTATTAAATTTTCTTTCTAGGTAATAATTTCTAAATTAATATACTATAATTTTTATATAATTTATACCTATTGAGATTTTAGTTATATTTTTCCACCTACAAGAGTGACAAATATTCATTAATGTGTAACATTATATAAACTTCATAGGAAGATTCACAGTCACATAAAACTAAGGATTGATCAAGTAATTACTTCAATTATATATCAACATCTTCAACATGCCAATAGTCTATGTCACATTGAGTATCCTCTACTCTATGATGAGTATTGGGTAGATGAATCATTGTTGTTCATGAAATAGTGCAGTACTGATTTAATGAAATTATATGAGGCTATTTATTTTATTGATGAGGTATGAACTACTATTAAAAATTCATGTTATGGGAGATCCATTGAAATTATTTCTTTACAAAATTATCATTCATTGTCTTCTCATATGACTCTAGTAACATGAATGAATTATGAAGAAGATGATCAGAATATGGAATTAATTGTAGGGGACATCCCCATAAATACTCTTGATTTAATGAATGAGACTTTATCTAATGAGGAAATATTTGATGATGCAATAGGAGATGATGTAGGTGAGTATGATTTATGGAATGAACCTTATAATATTCCTTTGAAATATAATAAATAACCAGTGAGTGGTAATCATCCTACATTATTAACTTCCTTAGTCAAGGGAATGTCACATGCACAACATTTTGATTGAGGTGTGATGAACGTTGTCACACACAGTCTCAAAATATTTGTGATTTTACTAAGTGAAGCACAATGGAAAACCTAGGTCATTACCTTTTGGGTAAATTGAATTAAACATCCCCAAAAATATAAAAATAAACAAAGAAAAGAGATGAAAAATTGGTACAAAAGGGGGAGGGGGTTGGTTGAGTGATTCCCGAACAAAATGAAACAAATGAGAAAACAATTAATTTGAAAACATAAATATGAATGATCTTGGTTGATCTAACCTACTCTTTTATTAATCAATAATCAATATCCCTTATGACTAAATTCATTCAATTATGGTTCCCTAATTTTTTAACTCTGAACCCTATAGAAGAAAACACGACCACAAACACTAAGCTAACTTCATGAATTCCAATCATGACACCCTACTTTGATTATGGTCCAAAATATAACTCATGATCAGTGGATATAACATCACATTAACACATTTTAGGAACTTTTATCCCTTTTTTAATCTTATTTTTTTGGGTGTTGTTCTGTGTATTTTTTGGATTTTTTGGAATTTTTTGGAAGTTTTATAGGGGACTACACCATATATGGGAGTGGCTATGGAATTGAGAGGGTGTCTGTGGAATAGAATAGATAGATAAAACATTGAGAGTTTTGGTTCCTCTATAATTTTTGGCATATTTGTGGTGTGGAGGCTCAGGGTTCAGTTTTTGGTGCCTCTTCCATTTTCGGCATGACTACGACATGAACAAGAGGTTGTGGTGTAACACCTTCTTGGTGGTTAGGTCCTATGGTGCTGTATTTTCTCTCGCACTATGGTACATTAATAGTTTTACAGATCCATGTTATGTAGCTCACCACATCTCCAGGACACAGTTTTGAACAAGCTTGTTGCAGTGTGGTCACTTCCACTATGCAGTGGTCTTTCCCATTTTCAGTAATTATGCAGCATGGTGTTGATGGATGTGTTGTGTTTTTTTTCCAGTTTAAAAACCCAAACCCGTATTTTATATTCCAAACTCATCACATTCTACCCTAATATTATCCTATGGATTTTAGAGGCTCTCAAGAGGTGATTTTGATCCTCCAACATCTTTTCTTCTCGGATTAAAGTTTCAATGGATGTGATTGATCACTCTCTGATAAGCATGAATATCTTTAGTCAGGAATCCTCCTTTATTATTATCTCACCTTCTTTGAGAGTGATGAATCCTCATGCTTTTGATGTATTGGGTCCTTGATTTGACGGATTGTGATTTTAAGGATTTCTATTTGATCTTCCTGGACTTTGACTTTCTGTTGACGGTTCCCAATTCAGGTTTTTGTTTGGTCATGTGATTAAAGGTAGGTGGTTCCATAAGGCTTTTACCTATAAATTAAACCTTGATTTAGTTACCTAATTTTCCATTAGTTTAGTGTATTTGATGTTTGATTTTCAAAGAGGCATGTATTTTTTAAATAAAACCCTTTTTCAAAGGCTTTGATTGATTGGGTGGATTTTGAGAAAAGATGGCTTGAAATGAGAAATGATTTGATGTTGATTCTTGAGAAAAAATATCTTTAAATAAAAGATGTTTTTGAAAGGTATGGATTTTATAAAAAATATATGATTTTTTTTTGGAAATTAAAATGGCATTTTGAAACCAAAAAGTGGTCAACTAAAATGTGAATGATGAATTTAATTTAATTGAATTGATTTTCCCATGTTTGATTGATTGATTAATTAATTGAAAGCACGTGTGAGACTGAGTTGTTAGTGAATAAATAGGATAATAATGATATGACTCTGAATCTATAGCAATGGATTGATGATGATAACTTTAACTAAACCAAGTTCGACAAGATTTTACCTAATGGGGTTTTTATTGATTCTATCCAGATGGACCAAGCCTTAGGGACATGTGCACACACATTAATCTATGATGATTGACTGAGTAGTGTAAGGATACTTTAGCTAGGAACTAAATAAACTTAGGTCATATGACCATGATGCTTTGTCTTTATTTGATTATACATGAAAGTGATTTTAGAACTATTTGATCAGATCATTTCCATTTTATTGAAATTCTCATTAAAGTTAGTTTTGATTTATCTACCATCTACTTGATTTGAAAACATGTTTTACTGATAAATGTGAAAATGATTTTCCAAGCCTTAACTTTATTTAAATTGAAGCATAAATGGTTTATTTTTATTGGAATTTCTTATGGAACTTTTGGTGAAATCATACTGGGTTGTTTTTCTCACATCATACCTTTTCATTCGGGTGTTTGTAAATTATCTTATGCAAAGTCTAGGAAAAGGGAAAGTGCCACTTGGTGGTGGCATGTGTTCTTGATTCATGGGACCTTGGGTGATGTAGGTGACCAGTGGAGCTATGAACCACTCATTATATAGAGTTTTTGAGTTTTTTTCTTAATGGGTGTTGTGTCACCTTTCAAATGATATTCTACTTTGAGATCCATTCTGACTACTTGTGGTACTTTTCTCTATGAAGAGTGTTTGGAATACCGAGTGATCATTGTTTTATTTTCCACTGGTATATATCCATGCTTTTTTCTTGGCATGAAATAATTCCCTATGATCATTTTTTGATGCCCTGACACTAGTCTCCAACCCATGAGGATTGGGAATGCCCTTCAGGTCATGTTAGGATTGGATTGGGTATTGGTGTACAAGGGTATCTGGGATTTTTTCATGAAAAAATTAAATCAAAGGTGCATGTTGAGAATCTTTCCTTGATGTTGGTATACAATATGGGTTGTCCTAGTAGATAAAATGTAGGATTTTTGGGACTTAAGGGGTAGTTTCAAGCGAGTTACTTTCCAGCTCTCATCACAATGAGTCTTAAGTCGCCATGGAATTTTGGGAAAGGAATCCTTGAGGAATAAATTGATTTGATTCTAGTATTTTTCTAAATTTGATCTAATACTTTGAAATACCAAAAATTTGAAATCTATATAATAGATATGATATTCTTATATCTCTTGATTGATTTGATTATTTGAGTATCCATGCTAATGTTTTCGTGTTGCCTATTGATGTTGTGTAGTACCATGCCCCTAAGAAGATGTTTGAACATACCTCAAGGGGGATATGCTGATGAACCAAGACAAGTGAACCCTTTGATTGATCAAAAACTTTCTAAGATAGTGGTGTGTGATGTACAACCTATGGGATAGGTAACCACATCCATTTCTGTTCAGGTTCTAGTAGTAAAACCTCGAAGAGAAAAAACAAGATATCCTGCATAGGAGTTTCTTTGAATGAAACCAAAAAATTTCCAAGGATTAAATGATCCTCAAGATTTAGAGGATTTATTTTAAAATATTGATTTGTTTTTTGATCTCTTGGAAACTCCATATGCAATAAAAGTGAAATGTACTACTTTCAATCTTGAATGGCCTAGCAGAAGGTGGTGGGATTTAGTGGTTATAATGAAGAAACATGAGGGATTAGAGTGGAAAGACTTGATAGATATTTTCATAGAGAATTTATATACATAGTTGATATATTTGGAAAATTCTATGTAGTTCCTTAGCCTCCAACAAGGCAATATAACCATGACTCAGTATGCAAACTGCTTTGCTGAACTTGTTCAGTTTTCTCCTAAATTAGCAAACAATGAGAAGCTGAAGGACTTTAGATTTGATACAAGTCTTCAATATAATATTAAATATATGTTTTCCATTCTAAATATCACTTATTATAAGGATTTACTATATAAATCATTGATGACTGAGCTTGATATGACTGGTAAGTCAGAGTTGACTGGAGTTCCTCTTACTCGTAGTGGAAGTTCTATTGGTTCCTTTAAAGGAAAGAGGAAGTGTGATGAACCTCATGGTGAATCATGATGGTATAAATTATCCATATATTCTATGATGTTTAGAAAAGTCCCATTTATTTTCTTCTAATATGGAAAGGTCAGGCATTCAGAGTGGGTTTTTACTAAGGTGCCAAAGATCCATGGTTTGTGTAGTCGCTCAAGCCACCTGCAGAAGTTCTGTCATATATTTTTTATTATATAAAGTGAAACAAGATCATCAACTCATAAAGATACTATTTTTTAATCACATTATTAAAAAAAAAGGGTTTATAACCATAGACATCTGGAACAAATCTTCTTCACGTAGTGGAAGATTCTCCAGAGGAAGCTGATGTGGGTCCAATTGTAACATCCCAGGTATTTATAAAATAATACATTTTCATATCTATTAATATTTATGAATAAGATATTAATTTTATGTTAAAGTGTATTCTTTTTCCAAAAGTGTACTCAACCCGCAACAATGGTTTCTTCAAAATCCTACATGGCACACAACATTGAGTTATACCAAAAAAATACAATAATAATAATAATAATAATATTTTAAATGGTAGTTAACGACTAGCCATTGTATTTGAGAGAATGAACATAACTAACTAAAATATTATTACACATTTCTATTAAATGTTTTTACAATTATCCAATAAATTTTAGAGGCTTAAAATTAGAATGAATCCAATTTTAAGCATAAAATACTCTAATATTTTTAAAAGGTCATTTTACCGCCTTTTGATGGAGAACCCCTTTTAAATATAGATTTTTTCACTTTTATATGTTCTATTTGACAAAATAAAATTCTTCTATAGAATTTGGAAATAAAAATTTACTTTGATTAAATTTTTGGTAATTTTCTGATAAAGATCATTTTTTATAAATAGTGAAAATACTGCATTTTAAGTCAAAACTACATTTTTATCTAATTTATTTATATAATTAGATTATCTTTTTATTGGTTTTAAAGTATAATTGGATTTTGTTTTTATAATTTAATCCAATTTTGGTCATTGGAAGTAATTTCACATTTAAATTTTACATAAACACATGTCAATCTTTTGATAGTTTTTATTTCTCAAAAACCTGCTTTCTCGTTTTGACAACAAGAAATAATTTTAAATTAATTTGTGCCAATTTTTTGTTTTGAATTTGGAAAAAATGGATTAAAAATTTGGAATTAGAAGGTTTTTTTTTAAATAGCTATCTTTTATTTTTGTTCATTATGAATAGTAGCTTTAGTAATTATTTTTAATTACCGCGGTTAAGGGTAAATCGGGTAATTAAGGGTAAAAATAAAATTATAAAATTACCCTAACACATGTCATAATCTTATTATATGATCTAGTTTAAAGATTTTCATAGAATATTTTTTAATTAAATAGACAAAGCTTCTCATGAAAGCAGGTATAAAGCTTCTCATAGAAGCTTGTTTAAATAAAAGTATAAAGCTTCTCATGGAAGTAATTATAAAGCTTCTCATATAAGCTTCTTAAATTATAAGAACTAAGTTTTCCATGGAAATTTTTTTAAATATTGTTATAGAAAATTCTTTAATTAAATGTAAAAAGCTTCCCATCGAAGCCAGTTTAATGCTTCTCATGGAAGATTCTTTAATTAAAAGGCCAAAGCTTTCCAAGGAAGCTAGTTTAAAGCTTCTCTCACACTTATGTTTTTAATAAGTATTACATTTTTTTAATATGGGTTTATATAAGTGATATATTTGACTATAAATAGTCATTATAAATATAAAAATATTTTCTACATCATGGTATTTTATTTATAATTTTTAGATATTAAATAAATAAATATAATTATGACACAATGATGATGTAGTGATTACCTTATTAATGAAAGATTCAAATAAATGATATTATAAATATTAAAATAAATAAAATATGAAATTTTTTATGTTATCCATAAATTATATGGATGATTATGACATGTTATCATTGAGTTAATGCATTTGGTTCGAAAGAATAAAGTTAGGATATTTTGAAAAAAAATTCATGTTATGAATAGTGTCAAAATTAATCTAGGCTGAATTTTTAGAAGTTTTCTAAGAAGTTTCAATTTTTTTAGTATTTAATGAATAGTATCTTATGAATAGTGTTTTTTTGATGAATATTATTTGATGAATAGTAAAAATATATATTATTATTAAATAACTTTTTCTATGAAATGATTTTTGAAAATCAGACATACATGGTTGTAATTAGGGTGAAAAAATTGGTTTAATAAGATCAAAATAATTTTTTAGTGAATAGTAACTTTAACATTTAGAATAGTAATTTTACCCTTATGAATGGTAATTTGACCAATGGAATAGTAACCTCACCTAAAGAAGTATAAATTTGTTTTAGTCTTCTTAAGTGGTAATGTGATATAATTATATCATAGTATAAGTAAATAAATGTTTTTAGAAATTATTAGTTAAGAATTAGTATTTTATTTATTTAATTTAATTTAAAATAAAACTAATTTTTATAAAACAGATTTCACTTTTTAATTCTATATGTCGAAAAATGGTTAGGGTGAATTTTTGGGAATTTTCTGAAATAGTTGAATTTTCGATGAATAGTAAAAATACATTTTGGGGTTTTTGATATGTTTAATGACATCATAACTATGTCATAATGATTTAATGAGTATGATAAGATATTGGTCTACTCTTATGGATTAAAATATAATATTAGGTGTCCCAAAAATTCAACACCATGTGAAAATACCCCGGGCAAGCCCGTGGTTTTGCAAATACCACTAATGAGGTATCCTTTGAAATTAATAAAATATTCCTTCACTTTTTCTATAAATACCCACCCATTACTTCATTTTATTTCATTAAAAAATAATTCTCCACGAATTTATACTAGTTTTACCTCCCAAGTATTCCTTCTAGGGTGTCCTCAAACCCCCAAGGTCTCGATCTAGGAGTTTTAGAAGTTACTCTTCATGGTAAGGGAACCTTTCACCATCCTCTTTTAGTCAAATACTTATTTTATGCTGTCTTTTAATTTAAAATTTCTTATGGTGGGGTATGTTCCTATATATCCTTATTACTTTTAATTTTATTTCCAAGTGATGAGATACCCTTTTTTCTCTCATCAACTCATTTTTTGAATTTTTAAGTGATGCCGTTTGGCTGCCAAATTTTCGTAAGGGAATTCTCCAATTCTCTTTTCCTTTCAAGTTATCTTTTATATTGTATGTATTTAAAATTTCAATATAATGTTCTTATTTCCATTTTATTATGTCCCTATACTGTATTATTAGTCATTTATGTATGGTATAACCTTTCCCCCTCTCTTTTTAATGTTTTTTAAAACCATGTTTTATAGCTGTTATGTAGCAGAATTTTCGTCTCAAAATCTCTCTCTTTTTATCAAGAAATTATTTTATTTTATTTATGTGAATGCCCAAACCTCTTTTATTTATATGGGTATTCATAATTACATAAAAATGATTTATTTTATTTTGGTATTGACATACAGAAAACCCTCATTCCCTTTTTGTGGGTTATAAATGACATACTGATCACATTTTTAATCACTTTTTAAAATTCTATGATTTTGATATGAAACCCATTTAATTTATTTTATATAGGTTATTTATAAAATGTTTGATTATTATCTATGTGGATCACATAAAAATAAATACATATTAAGGGTGCACCCTGATAGCACTCTAATGCATTGGGTAAAGAAATTAATCTCTAGAGATGATAAGTTTTACGATACCTTGATGAATAACCTTGGTAATTTTTATGATACCTTAGTGAATAACCTTGGTAATTTTTATGACACCTTGGGGATAAAACATGGTGATATGAAACCTTGGGGATAGACCTTGTTTATATTCTTATGAATGTCTAAATTAAATTTTATATCCACATTTTCAAGTTTTGATCCAAGTTCTTATTGTTATGATATTCCTCTTCCTCATGCCTTTATAAAAGTCCTCAAGTTCTTATTTATATCTATCAAGATCACATGTAAACTGTTTTCCCCTATTTTCCCTTACTATGATTTTTTTTATCATCCCAAGTTTTTAAATGTTTTTCAGAGGTATTAATATTGGTAATGACAAAGATGATGCTATAATGAAAGTATTTGAATGTTTTTCTTGAAAAGAAACCATGTTTCATTTTAATAGTTTTTGTTTTATGAAGAAAAAAGAATGGATGGCATCTAGACTTATCTAATTTGTAATATCGAAAGTTTATATAATATTTTTTCCTAATTATCTAAAACTCTTGGCCTAAAATATCTTTGGGAATGAATGAAAATAAATTCTAATCAAAAGTCACCAGAATAAGTTATGTTTAAGGACGATTCCTTATAGTTGGCATCAGAGCAGGGTTTAGACAACTTTAGAGATTAGGATGTTTTCTTAAGGGTTAGGAATATAATCATGGGTTTATAATTTTAATATCATAATTTCAATGCCTTAGAAACCCCTTTTTAGGATTTATGATCTAAAATATTAATTTTACTAATGGTATTTTTGAGACTTTCACCTTTGAGGAAATTATGGGTTTTTAATTTTTTGGGATGAAAAATGCGAGGTATGAGATAACCTTTGAGGTTAAAATATGTTATGGTTATTTTTGAGGATTTTATCTCATTTTTTATAATTTTATAAGAAATATATTATTTTAGAAAAAGTAAAACCCTCTGGATGGGTAACAACCCATCGCGTCCGACAAGGCCACGATAATCGAACCCACAACCGAAGGCCGATAAGGGCGAATCACCTACCACTGGCCTACATGAAGTCCCTGTTTAGTATGCCATTTTATTTTTAGTTAACTAATCTTATAGATTAAGAATAATTTGATTTGGAAGATATCATTTTTATCAAATGGATATCCTTAGTATATGAAAATGATTTGGTGATTAAGTGATAAATTTTATTTTGGAAGACGTTCATAGTTTTGGGAACGTTATATGATTAAGGTAAATAGAACACTGTGAGATTTTGACAGAGTAATGGTTGAATTTTATTTTGGAAGAATCTATATTTTTATTGTGGACATATGGTGATTTTGGTTATTTATGTAAATGATTAACCCATCATTGAGAATATGTGATTAAGTTAATTACTATTTAGTTTGAGACTTTAAGAGTAGTCAATGTTATTTTGTGATACATGTTAAAATTTATCTTGGAAGACTATGTGATCAAATCCTTATGAATTTTGGGTTTCAATATTAGTTTGTATTATTTTGAAGAATTTTAAGGAAATTTGTTTTTTGAATGGTCTATGTAGAACTTGGGTATTACTGTTTAATTTTGGCGATTAAAAGTAGTCCTTCTCCTTATAAAGGATTATTCTTTTTGGGTGATTATCTGATTTTTTGATAACCATTTTGGTTTTGGTTAATATTTCATGGCAGGATGAATAGATAGTTAATATTTTTTGGGTTAAATGATTCTCTATAAGTTTATTCTAGTGCTTCAGGTATGACCAAGTCGTCTTTAATACTCATTGTTTGGAGAAAAATGAGTTTGTGATAAAAATTTATTAAAGGATGAAACTCTACATGACAAGTAAGTATGTTTCTTTATGTTTTTATTCAAGCTCATAAATAAATTCCTCAACTTTATGAAAAGGATCTTAAAACAAAAAAAAATTTCTATTTACTTTTCCTACTGTGAAATCAAATAATGTTCAAACCATCATAAGTTTGTGGTTTTCCGATTGTTAACTTTCTCTTGATCATGTTTTCTTTCACTCTCCATCAGAACTTGATGGTTAGTTTTCTCTTCCATATCCATGTTTTCCTATATGGAACCATAGTTTGTGTTATATCGAGTGAACTTTGTACTTATATTTTATTATTTTAAAGTGTTAGTTTTTTTGAATCTTTTCCAATATGACATTTTCAATGAAGTTACTGAGCCCAATTTCAAAATTACGAGGACTCAATTTCCAAAAGGGGGAAAGATGTAACATCCCAAGTATTTATAGAATAATAAATTTTCATATCTATTAATATTTATGAATAATATATTCATTTTATGTTAGAGGATTAAAATGAGAATGAATCCAATTTTAAGCATAAAATACTCTAATATTTTTAAAAGGTCATTTTACCACCTTTTGATGGAGAACCCTTTTTAAATATAGTTTTTTTCACTTTTATATGTTCTATTTGAAAAAATAAACTTCTTCTATAGAAGTGGGACATCAAAATTTACTTTGGTTAAATTTTTGGTAATTTTCTGATAAAGATCATTTTTTATGAATAGTGAAAATACTGCATTTTAAGTCAAAACTGCCTTTTTATCTAATTTATTTATATAGTTATATTATCTTTTTTATTGATTTTAAAGTGTAATTAGATTATATGTTTTATAATTTAATCCAATGCTGGTCATTGGCAGTAATTTCATATTTATATTGGACATAAAAACTTGTCAATCTTTTGATAGTTTTTATTTCTTAAAAACCCGCTTTTTGGTTTTGACAATGAGAAATAATTTTAAATTAATTTATGTCAATTATGTGTTTTGAATTTAGAAAAAATGGATTATATATTTGGAATTAGAAGTTCCAAATTGTGTAAATAGATATCTTTTATTTTTGGACATTATGAATAGTAGCTTCAGTAATTATTTTTTATTACCACAGTTAAGGGTAAATTAGGTAATTAACACTACTAGAAATTTAAGCTATAGCCACGGTTTTATAGATCCGTGGATATAGATTATTTATAGCCATGATTTAGTATATACTGTCGTGGCTAAAAATTTGCGCTGTTTTTTTTCAAATCCCATCGGGCTCCTCCTTTATTCTCCCCCGATCGCTTTTTTTTTCCAAATCACATCGGGCTCCTCCTCCATCCTCCCGTGATCACAACCCTTCGAACTCTGTCCCTCATGGAGATGACCCTTCAAACCCTAGACGTCTCTCACTACGCACGAACCTCCTTCCCCGACCCATCACGACCTCTCCTCTCCCCGATCCTCCTCCACTGACAGTGCCCCTCGCAACCCTCCAAACCCTTGACGTATCTCACGACAGAACCCTCCTCCCCAATACCCACTGTGTGCGACCCTCCTTCCCTGACCCATCATGACCTCTCGTATCCCCAATCCTCCTCCATCGACAGTGCCCCTCGCGATAGTGCCCATCGTTGACATCGAACAAGGCAACCCCACCACAAGCCGCTGCCACAGAATGTGGGACACCTCACCTCCCCCACCGACGATGATCCTAGGTGGCCTACCCACCTCCTCCGGTGTGCCTCCAACGTGGCCAACCCCCTCCAGGTGATCATCCTCCTCCTTGTTATGAAAAATTATGTGTTCATTATTTTGTTATCAATGTTTAGAGGTAAACTGGAATAGTTTCACATGTTTGCATATGGTAAAGAGGTTTTTGAATTAGATACATTATTCTAATTATAATTGATATGCGTGGAATGAGGGACAAGTGGTTTTCAGTGAAGAACCAATTAGTCTAGATTGGGAATCTACATGGTGGAGTTGTGGACAATTGAAATCGATAAAAAGTGATGGTATCAAATTTTGATGGTTAAATTGGGAATTAGGGGATCATCCTGGGCGCTTCTCAAGGATTGCAATTCTTATGGTTGGGAGTTTTTAATGACCCACACAATTAGAGGGTTGGTAATTTTAGAGGAAATTTGATTTTTTTGCCTAAAGAAGGGAGATTTTTGAGAATTGGGATATGAATTGGAATTTAAAGAGTTAATACATCTCGGGGATGTGTTTTCATTTGAGGCTAATGGTTATTTAGAGGATTGGTTTCCAAATCTTAGGGTGGTGGATAACCTCAAAAAACTGCAGTAGTTATTGGGTATTCAATTGGGAGGCACTAGGTTCCTCTTAATGGGTTTGTAAAAAACTACAACCATTATAAGGTACCCAATGGAGGGGTATGAGGTACTCGGTGGGTTGGAAAGTGTAGTGGACCATTTATAAGGGCCATCAGGTACATAGTGGAGGTGGATTAGTTACCCAGAAGGGATGGGTGTTTTTTTAAGGATAACAAAATAGTTATTCTGGATTCCACCTCTAAAAATTCCTTATGGGGTTCTTATACTTTAAATGGATAGAGGTAAATATTCCTCTTCTACCTCCATTATTCTTTCTTATTTATATCTTTAATATTTAGTTTTTTTAGGGTATGGTTTGTGTCAGATTTCACGAAGACTTAATGTGGCACATGAGAATGTGATGTTTCCAAGATTTATTTATCCATTGACGTGTTAGAAATATTGTGTCACATGGAAACATTGTTTTCTTTTTCTCATTATGTTATATACTCCAATTAATTATTATTTATTAAAGTTATCCTTGACTAAATCATTACATTGTCACCATTCCCTCATAGAATGTGGTGCAATGACATTAAAATTCCACATTCTCATCTTTAACCAAGATTTCATGTGATCTTATTATTTCTTATATTTTGATATCTTTACCCAAAAAAAACATACCAATTGATATAGTATATGTTTACTAGCATGATTATTATTTATCATGGTTTATTCCCTACATAAATATTCGCACAATAGTGTTTATTATAGATTATATATTAATAATATTCTAATATTTCTCGGATTCAGGTATAAGAAAACATGACCAAGATGTATCATGATCAGATTTTGGTGTTATATTTAAAAATATATATGTTCTAGAATCATCCCCAAGCTAAAGGTGAGATCATGGAATTTACGGATCTATCCTATAGTGATAAAATCGAATATTTAACCAATTATTATTCTTTGGTGGTTCATCATTATTAGATTTAAAATTCTCAATAGTGATAATGAAGTTACCATCATTGAAGCTACTATGTGATGACATGGGACCAATGATATTCTTCCCACTAGGAAAATTTTAAATGTTAAATCTTCCTATTTACCTATAGTTATCAAGAATAATATATTTTTTTTCTAAAAACAATAAGTAATTTCATAATTCTGAAACTAAACCTCTAAACATGTCAGAGTGAATTGAGGTTCTTCAACATGTTCAATTTACTACTTTCATAAATATTATTGAAAGAAAACATAGTGGAGACATGGTATCTACTAACTATACTAATCCTGGGTTCCACTCCATTCCATGTGTCCAACATTCTGAAACCCACATTTCTTCTCTTCTTGACTTCCACGCACCTTCTTCGCATCAATCCATTCCTCTCCCTACCTCCCTCTTCGGCACGCGGTTTACCTCAGATTCTCCTCTATCTTGGGGTTCATCTCTTATCAACCTAGGGTTCGTTTTCTTCCTTTGCGTCATACTATTTATTTTTCCTCACTCCCTCTTCCACATGCAGTTTCCCTCACTTTCTCCCCATGTTCGCGCTTTTTCTCCTGTCGACCTATGGTCCCCGCAGACCCCAGTCGTCGTCTTCCTCCTAATCTCGGTTCCTGTCCACTCCTCGGATTCCCACGCACTATTGGATCCATCATACTCTAATACCATACTTTTCATCAATCCAACCTAATTCCCTCTATTGACTGTGACACTGCCTTCCTTTTCTGGCTCCATAATTTGTTCACATCAACACCAAATATCGATTTCCCTCGGTTTCTCTTCCTGCTCTATTATCACCTCCTGTCGAGCTAGAGTTCCCGCCTACCCCAGTCGATATATCCCTCCATCACCCAGTTCCCCTCCACTCCTCCAAGTGTTCCTGGTATTATCTGTCTCCTATGAGATCTACCTCAGTGAAGCACGCCCTGTACTCACTTTGCGTTTCCATTCACCATCACCAAAACATGCTACTTTATTCAAAAATCTATCTTACTATTGCTTCGTAGAAATATACAAGAGGGTAGAAATGTTCCCTAAGTGAAAATTCATCCATCTCCCTATGAATCATGCATATGGTATTTTCTCTTCTATAACATCTCGGTATCATTTTTATTTTCTCTATAGTTTCACATTTCATTATGTTCATACTAATTTTGCAGGGTGTAATACAATATAGTGCTTCACAAATGGTGGGTTCTCATAAGTTTATGGAAAAAATTTCAGTTCTCTCCAAGATTTAGTTTTTCCAGCTACATATGGATTTTTCAAACATCAATACAATATATCTCCTATTTTTATTCACCAATTACTACTTGTACTTCTTTTTCTTGGTTAATATTTCTTCATCTAAAATTTCTTCCATGCTTGATCAACTTCTAAGTTATTAGGATTTTTTCTCAACACTGGATCACTTTTATTTGTAGATCAAAAGTGTTTGATTTTCTTTGCGCTTTCTTATTTCTCACATTCTAAACATTTATGTTGAGGAAATATGGTTTTCTCTTCTTTCACATGTTTATTATTTTTTGAAAATTGCATATTCACTTGAGCAATTAGAGAACTATCAATGTTTTTTGTTTTTTTGGTTTATCCTTTTATAACTCATCAGACTATATGATCAAACATTATTTCTTATCATGTTCAAACTTCTTTATAGGTGTGGATCCATTTTTTGTTATGATATATTCTATTTGAATAAAAATTGTGTCCAATAGTAAACTTGTTTTATCAGGTGGGATAAAAACTTGTATCGAATAAAACCAAATTAAGCTGAAACTTGATCCAAACTAATTATATACCATTAACAGGAAGAATAATTTTTAATTAATAGGAATGTACTATTTGATAGTATCATTTTGAAACATGGATCTATTTCCCCCTTTCTTGTAGGAACATGATTTGACCCATGGGGAATTGTGGTTCTTATATGTTGGGTGGTGACGTGTATAGTCACTGGAGACAGGTATGTTTTAGTTTAGTTTTTATTTTATTTTCTTTATCACATTGGCCACTTAGGTCTTTTACTTATTTCTGTGGACAAAGGGTAATTATATTCTGTGAAGGGGTAAAATGAGGTTCAGATTGATTCAGTCCACCAGATTTGATCCGAGGTAAGATTATATGGTTACTACTTGTCTTGCACCTCATGTATTTGGGGATTTTAGTGTTTTTGACTCCATATTATGTTTTCAGTTGGGCATTGGATCATTTTTTGTTGGTTCAGGTGGATTTGTTTCTCCCAATAGAGGTAAGAATTTAATGTCGTTGGTTGGTTTCTCACTGGTTATGTAGCATCCTTTATGTGTTTTAATGTTCCTAATATCCTTTTTTGTAGTGCGTTGATCCCTGCTCGATGGTTTCGAGTAGCCAAGTTAAGGGAGACTCGCCTGCGTGTGCATAGGTAAGAAAGTATATTTCTGTGGGTTCCCCCGTTACGTGTATAGTCAACCATGGTAGTGATTATGCACGTATGGGGCTATGTGTTCACATGTATTTATATATATATATAAATTCATACGTAGGTGAGTGGAGACTGGTAAATGCATATAAGCATATTTGCAAGGATCCCCTTGCACAATCTCATGGCCATGCAGGTGTGTGCATAGGGGCTAGGTGTCCTTGCATGTGTGTGAAGGTGCGTATACCCAGTGGGGGAGCAACAAATTTTAGTTAGAAAGCTCCAAGAGCCGAAGTGGATGGTTTGATTCCACCTTGAGGTAGGATCCCTCTTCTAGCCTCTTTAATTCAAGAATGCTTTAAATTGAATTTATCTTCTTTCTTAATTATGCTTAATTATATTGAATTTCATATCTTGAATAAGTTTTCTTTAATATAATTGTTTCATTTGATAAATAAAGTCATGTTTTTATAATAAAACCCCTCCAACGGAGATTCGCTGTCTGTGAAAACTCACAGTGATAGTTATGTTGATCTAGTTGCTTAAATTATTGCATTTGATTTGTGCTGAATGAGTTTTAGAATAAATGTTAAATATAATTAAATGAATTGTGTAATAAATAAATGCCATGATTTTATAATAAAACCCCTCCAACGGAGGTGCGCTGTCTTCTAAACCAAAGAGTAGTGATAGTTATTTGTATCATGTTTAGATTTGGTTTGATTCTTTCATATTCCTCTTGTTGGTGTTTGTTTTGTGGCTAGTTAGTTTTTGTTTTCTTTGAATAATATAAATTGGATTATCATACTCATTTAACTCAAATGACATTTCTCGAGTAGGCATATTCCTTGACCATGACACTTTCATTTTCACGCTTTGAATATTATAAATAAAATTTACATGTTTAGGAAAAGTGAATGAATTTGTAAATGGTTTGTGTAGGGTGAATGATTATTTTCCATCATTTTGTTGCCCTTTAGATGTTGTGTCATTGTGCCGCTCGCTACAACATTCTCCAGTGATCCCTTGTTATAGCATATTAAATAGTTGATCTGTTCTATCATCTGTCGGCGGGGCGACGACCAGAATGTTGCCCCACCTCCTCCCGCTCCCTTCGCTTTTGGCCGGAAGATGCTGCCCTACGGATGTCGCTGGACCGGGCCAACACAACGCGGTCACGACGCGGTCACACTGCGGTAATGCTATGATTTGGCCCTACGCTAGCCACATCCAGCCCACACTAGCCCCCTTCCACCTTCATTTCAGCCCACTGCCACCTTTATTCCATCCCACAACATCCCCCCTACAACCTTTGAATCAGCCCGCACCATCCCCCCAACACCTGCAACCTGCCCCCTTCTACTAGCATTCCAGCCTCTTCCTGCTCCCTTTTCTCCTGGCCGGAAGATGCTGCCTCGCGGATGTCGCTGGACCGGGCCAACACACCGAAGTCATGCCACGGTCACACCGCGGTCACGTCACGGTCATGCCGCAGTAATGCCGTGTTTTGGACCTGCTCCAGCCACATCCAGCCCACACCATCCCCCTTCCACTTTCATTTCAGCCCGCTTCCACCAACATTCTAGCCCACAACAGCCCCCCCCCCCCTGCCACCTTCGAATCAGCCCGCACCATCCCCCCAGCACCTGCAACCAGCCCCCTTCCACCAGCATTTCCGCCACCTCTCATTCCCTTCGCTCCTGGCCAGAAGATGCTGCCCCATGAATGCCGCTGGACCGGGCCAACATGCCGCGGTCACACTGCGATTACGCCACGGTCACGCCGCGGTCACGCCACGATAATTCCATGATTTGGCCCTACTCCAGCCACATCCATCCCACACCAGCCCCCTTTCACCTTCATTTCAGCCCGCTGCCACCAGCATTCCAGCCCACAACATCCCCCCCTGCCACCTTCAAATCAGCCCGCACCATTGCCCCATCACCTGCAACCAACCCCCTTCCACCGGTATTCCATCCTCCTCCCACTCCCTTCGCTCTTGGACGAAAGATGCTGCCCCACCGATGTCGCTGAACTGGGCCAACACGCCGTGGTCACGTCGCAGTCACGCCGCAGTCACACCGTGATTTGGCCCTATTCCAGCCACATCCAGCCCACACCAGCCCCTTTCCACCTTCATTTTAGCCCACTGCCACCAGCATTCTAGCTCGTAACAGCCCCCCTGCCACCTTCGAATTAGGCCGCACCATCCCCCCATCACCTGCAACCATCCCCCTTCCACCAGCATTCCAGCCTCCTCCCTCTCCCTTCGCTCCTGGCTAGAAGATGCTGCCCCACAGATGTCGCTGGACCGGGCCAACACGCTGTGGTCACGACGTGGTCACACTGTAGTCACGCCGTGGTCACGCCATGGTCACGCCGCAGTAATGTCATGATTTGGCCCTGCTCTAGCCACATCCACCCCACACCAACCCCCTTCCACCTTCATTTCAGCCCGCTGCCACTAGCATTCTAGCCCGTAACAGCCCCCCCTTCCACCTTCGAATCAGCCCACACCATCCCCTTCCACCAGTATTCGAGCCCACAATAACCCCCAACCACCTACAATCCAGCTCGCACCATCCACCACACCAGCCACCACCCCCAACCTCTTGAAAAACACTCATGCCGGCCATCTACCACCTAAAAAATAGCCCCAACCACTAGTTCCAGCCCTCACCAGCCCCCGACCTCCTACATCCCAGCCCGCACCAGCCCCTACCACATGCCCAACAACCCCAATCCACCTGCAATCCAGCCCACACCAGCCTCCTTCCACCTATTCCAGCCCGCACCAGCCCCCTGCCATCCCCCTACCACTTGCCTTCCCACCCGCACCAGCCACTCCAGCCCGCACCAGCCACCGCACCAACCCCTAGCCTCCTACATTCCAGGATGAGTGAGAAAAACTCCATGCAAATCACAAAAAGTAAAGGTGAAATTGGATCCCCTTTCCCGAGCTTTCTTTTCCTTGAAAAGTAGCTGTGTAAAATGCTATTAATGTTCATTGAGAACATTGGGGTAGAGACGCATCTTTTAACCCAAAACGAGAACCTAGCCAGAAAGCCGAGCAGATCCAAAACATCCCAGAAGAAGTCCCACTTGACCGAATCAAAATCCTGGAATAAATAAATCTTGAAGGAACACCTAGGAACCCCATAATCAAGATGGTAGCCCCACAATAATTCCTGGGTAACAAGATTCTTAGGATGAATTGGTTTTGGTACTGAAGGTTGAGGATATTTTTATCCATCTTTAGATTTATGAGTCTCTTAAAGTTATTTTTGTAACCATCCTACTAGAGGGTCTGAGTTATAAGTGGTGGAAGTCTATTATTCAGACTAAGCCAGACAAAGACTATTCTTGGAAAAGTTTCAAGTCATTGTTCATTTATCATTCTTTCATAATGAAGTGAATGTACTAATGGATATAGAATTTTCTAGGAGGGACTATCCAGGTAGGGCGTCCAAGGGCTGTTCAGGGGGGGGGGGGTGCCGGGGGGGTCTGCAGGGCAGGGAGAGGGTGAAGGTGGGGTGTTTAGGAGGGGCTGTCTAGGGGGGTGTATAAGGGCTGTTCAGGGGGGGGTCTACAGGGCTGGGTGCAGGTGGGGTGTCTAAGGGATGTCCGGGGTGCTGAGGGGTCTGAAGGGTAGGAGGAGGGTGCAGGTGGGGTGTCTAGGAGGGGCTGTCTAAGGGATGTCGGGGGGGGGGGGGTGGGTCTGTACGGCAGGGGGAAGGGTGCAGGTGGGGTGTCTAGGGGGGCTATCCAGGGGGGTGTCCAAGGGCTGTCTGGGGGGCTGATTTGAAGAGATAAACCCACGAGCAATGGGACCTAACCTCATAGTAATAATTTTTCTAATGATTTTTGGAAAGGTATTCCCAACAGCAATAGGTCTAAAATCCTTTACATCCACAACATTTTCCTTCTTTGGGATCATGGAAATAAAATTGGAGTTGATTCCATAGGGCATTGAGGCATGGTTAAAGAACTCCCTCATAGCGTTAAGGATCTCATCACAAACTATGTCCCAATAGAACATAAAGAATTAATTTGTGTACCCATCAGAACTAGCCACACTCTCAAGATTTAGAGAAAAAGTTCACTCTTAACCTCTTCTCATTAAGGGATGCAATAAGGGAGATTGTTGGATTGGTGTAGCCCGATCCGATTGGGACGAATGATTGTGGCCTGCAACTGTCGTGTGTTGAGCTCCGCATTGAGCTCGTTGGGGGTTAAAGTGGGCAACACACCCCTGCTCCGGGGGTCCGGGGGCTGAAGGCCCCCGATCCAAATTTTCAGGAACTGTAGCAACTTTGACCACTGTAGCAGTGCAGACTTTGGAGTCCACTTTACTGTTTCACTTTTGACTTCCAGCCAGCAGCCACTAGAGTATTGGATACATATAGGAAAGGCTTTATAAGATTGAAAAAGTCTATAATAATATTTACTCATCTCTCCATACTACTAAAGAAATCTTCTCCTCTATGAATATCTTGAGTAGAGTTGCATCACTTTCAACTGGTCAACTTATTCCTTGAAAACCCATTCTACAGAATCTGCCTCAATTAATCCTGATGAGATGAATGCACATAACCTATAACAACATGGATATACTATTTGACTATAGAATAGATCAAATCAGAATCAACTAAAGCCGAGGGAGGTGGATCACTAAATGTAGATGCAATAATAGGAGGTTCCTGATAACTCAAAATTCCACTGAAATCTAAAATAAGTCTTTCTATGAAATATTATAAATATACTATGGATAAAAAATCTAAATGTATTGGGGAAACAACTCTCTCAACACTATGTAAAGAAACCTCTACAAGTTATGATTTGATAGGTACATCTAAGGTAAAATCTTGAAGCTCACTTGCTTGTTCAATCTGCTTAACTAAGGATCCCTTAGGATATGTGCAAGGGATGTGTAGGGGGGGGGGGTGCAGGGTGAGAATATATTATATGAGCTCAATTAGTGCCACATTTCTCTCAAGTGATCTTCTCCTATGATGATATCACATATCATGAGAATATATTATATGAGCTCAATTAGTGCCACATTATTCTAAAAAGATATCTCTTTCATGGTGCAGTGAATGAGGAATGAAAGTTTCCATTCTTACATAACTCTAAGATAGTCACACTCAAGATTTAGTTCCATTGACCTTTACTTACATAAACTTTAGTTATGTGTTTCAACCTTACATGAACCTTAGAGATACAAAATTTATCTCACAAGAATTCATACCATACTTTTCTTGGACACCTCCACCTTGAACCTATATAATATTACAAATTTCTTCATATTATTAAAATTAATTTCATGCAGCATTTGAGTTTATTTGGTATAGATATGGGTTAATATTTTTCTTCTTCTGAGACACAATGTATAATCTCATATTTCCCCTTTTATTCTAGTTTAATATATATCAATTATGATGAAATAGTAGAGTCCATAGAAGCTTTAGAATTCAGGAGTATGTGGGAATCAGGTGTTGATTCTATGAAATTCATAGGGAATGTGTTAGATATTTCGGTGGTGGTTCATTTAGATAGTGGATTAAGTGACAAATTTATTTCTAAAAATCTTTCCAAGGTTTCCAATGTAGTCACCAGGCCAACCAAGTAATTCAAAATTGGGCTAGGAGACGGGAATTGACAGTACTCTTAGGGGTTTGTAAGGGTGTTTAGGTGACTATGAAGAATGTTTTTCACTAATAAGGATCATGTGTTTGACATAGATGAACCATATTTTATTATTTGAATGACTTGGGAAATAATTTTGTTTATATTTTTCAAAAATTAGAAACATAAATCAATAGAGTTCATGTGGGATGGATTAGTGGTGAGATTACATGGGGAGACGAGCAGATACGAATACCACTAGAACTAAAAAAACATTATGCCCATGGATTCTTCTTTTAGAGTTTTGGTTTTGTAAAACTAAATTTAAATGTTTTGTTACCAAGAAAAACCATCCTTGGGAAGAAAACCAGTTGAAAATGGAATACTTTATTTTTGAATTTCATTACATATTTTATGAACCAAGAGAGTTACAACCTAAGTTAGAGATAATTTTATTACTTTAATTCATGGTGCAACACCAATGAATATATATGACCATATAAGCTAGATCCTTTTTTTAATTAGGAGGATGGAAAACAATTATCTGGCAGGGGGGTGCAGGTGGGGTGTCTAGGAGGGTTGTCCGGGGGGGGGGGCTACAGGGTAGGGGGAGGGTGCAGGTGTGGTGCAAGGGGGGGTGTCCAGGTGGGGGGGTGGGGTGCAGGGGGGGTCTGTTGGGTATGGGGGAGGGTGTATGTGCGGTGCAAGAGGGGGTGTCCAGGGGGGGACCTGGAAGGGGGGGATACTGGTGTGTGTGGGGGGGGGGGGGGTCTGTAGGGTAGTGGGGAGGGTTCAAGGGGGTGTCTAGGAGGGGGGGGGACCTGGTGGGGGGGGGGGGGGTGAAGGGGGGTCTTCAGGGTAGGGGGAGGGTGTAGGTGGGGTGTCTAGGAGGGTTGTCTGGGGGGGGGTCTGCAGGTGGGGGGGGGGGGGTGGAGGTGTAGGGGGGAGGGTGCGGGTGTGGTACAAGGTGGGGTGTCCTGGAGGGGGGAGTTGGCAGGGGGGATACTGGTGAGGGGGGGGGGGGTGCAGGGTGGTCTGTAGGGCAGGGGGGAGGGTGCAGGTGGGGTGTCTAGGAGGGGGTGTCCAGGGGGGTGTAGGGGGAGGGGGGGTATCCATGGGGGGGGGTGATGTCTTACATCAATGTCCATCCATTGAGTGATGTGTCAAATTCTTATATATACACTAATGACACTAGTGTTATCATACATGATCAGAACATGTGTATGAGTGAAACCATTATCTATCCATTTTGAAATACCCTAGGATTCTATTGAGTTCTTTTTCAACAGTAAGGACTGCTCTCAGTTCTCTGGCCCTTTGCAGAGACTCTTCAATACACCCCTTGGTTGTCTAATACCAATTCAATAGCTCTTTTCCTGGTCCAAAAGAGATGGGTAACTGGGTAGTTTTTCCACACCGAAGCTGTAAACAGTTGTTGAACAGTCTAGAGAAATCCCCCTGCTACATCAACCAATCCACCTGTTTCTATATTTCCAGAAATCTTTGATGCACCTGGGGGGGGTCTGCTTGTCCAGGGGCTGTCTAGGGTCTATCCAGGGAAGGGGGGGAGGGTCTATGGGGGTGTCTAGGGGGGGAGGGAGGGGTGTCTAGGGGGGTGTCTAGGGGGGGAGGGGGTGTCCAGTGGGGGTGCAAGGGGGCTGTCCAGGGGGGGCATGGGGGTTGTCCAGTGGGGTGCAGGGGGGGGAATGGGGGTCCGGGGGGGCATGGGGTGTAGGGGGGGGGGGTGTTAAAGGGGGCTGTCCAAGGGGGGCATGGGGGTGCAAGAGGGCTGTCAAGGGGGCTGTCTAGGGGCTGTTCAAGGGGGCTATCTAGGGGGGTGCAAGAGGGCTGTCATGGGGGCTGTCCAAGGGGGTGTTCAAGGGGGCTGTCCAGGGGGGGCATGGGGGTCCAGTGTGGGTGCAAGGGGGCTGTCCAGGGGGGTGAAAGGGGGGGCATGGGGGTGCGAGGGCGGGGGGGGGGGGGATGTGGGTTTTTTATGAAATGGGAAGTCCTACAACCACGGTTTCAAACCGTGGCTGTAGGTATATTTCCATGGTTTTAAACCATGGCTAAAACCATATATCCATGGTTCTGAACTGTGGCAATAGGACCTGTATGGCTTACTGTTCTGCCACGGTTTCAAATTGTGGCTATAGTCCTTTAGCCACAGTTTGAACCGTGGCTATAGGTCTTTCCCTATAGCCACACCAATACCAGCCATGGTCCATTGAACCATGGATATAACCTATAGCCACAGTTTTTAGGCTTATAGCCATGGTTTGAAATCGTGGCTATAGCCTAAATTTCTAGTAGTGTAAGGGTAAAAATAAAATTATAAAATTACCCTAACACATGTAAAAATTTTATTGGATGATCTAGTTTAAAGATTCTCATAGAATCTAGTTTGATTAAATAGATAAATATTCTCATGAAAGCAGGTATAAAGCTTCTCATAGAAGTTTTTTTAATTAAAAGTATAAAGCTTCTCATGGAAGCAATTATAAAGCTTCTCATAGAAGCTTGTTAAATTAAAAGAGCTAAGTTTTCCATGGAATCCATTTTAAATATTATCATAGAATCTTATTTAATTAAATATAAAAATCTTCCCATGGAATCCAGTTTAATGCTTCTCATGGAAGCTTCTTTAATTAAAAGGCCAAAGCTTTCCAAGGATGCTAGTTTAAAGCTTCTCTCACAATCATGTTTTTAATAAGTATTACACTTTTTTAATATGGGTTTATATAAGTGATCTATTAAACTATAAATAGTCATTATAAATCTAAAAATATTTCCTACATCATGGTATTTTATTTATAATTTTTAGACATTAAATATATAAACATATTTATGACACAATGATGATGTAGTGATTACCTTATTAATGAAAGATTCAAATAAATGATATTATAAATATTAAAATAAATATAATATGAAAATTTTGTTGTTATACACAAATTTTATGAATGATTATGACATGTTATCTTTGATTTAATTCATTTTGTTTTATGGAATGAAGTTGTTAGGATATTTTGAAAAAAAGCCATGTTATGAATAATGTCAAAATTAATTTTGGTTGAATTTTTAGAAGTTTTCTAAGAAGTTTCAATTTTTTTAGTATTTGATGAATAGTATTTGATGAATAGTGTTTTTTTGATGAATATTAAAAAATATATTATTATTAAATAACTTTTTCTATGAAATGATTTCTGAAAATCAGACATACATGGTTGTAATTAGGGTGAAAAATGTGGTTCAATAAGATCAAAATAATTTTTTTGGTGAATTGTAAATTTACCCTTTGGAATTTTAATTTTACCCTTATAAATGGTAATTTTAACAATATAATAGTATCCTCACCTAAGGAAGTATATATATTTTTTAGTCATCTTAAGTGGTAATGTGATATAATTATATCATAGTATAAGTAAATAAATGTTTTAGAAATTATTAGTTAAGTATTAGTATTTTATTAATTTAATTTAATTTAAAATGAAATTAATTTTTATAAAATGGAGTTAAATTTGGAATTATATATGTCAAAAAATGGTTAGGGTGAATTTTTGGTATTTTTCTGAAACAGTTGAATTTTCAATGAATAGTAAAAATACAGTTTTGGGTTTTCGGTATGTTTAATGACATCATAACTATGTCATAAAGATGTAATGAGTAAGATAATATGTTGGTAGAATCTTATGGATTAAAATATTATATTAGGTGTCCCAAGTATCCAATACCATGTGAAAATACCATGGGAAATCCCATGGTTTTGCAAATACCACTAATGAGGTGTCCTTTGAAATTAATAAAATATTTCTCCACTTTTGCTATAAATACACACCAATTCATTAATTTTCATTCATTAAAAAATAATTATCTATGAATTTATTCTACTTATACCTCCCTAGGAGTCCTCCCAAGGTTCCCTCAATCCCCCAAGGTCCCGATCTATGAGTTTTAGAAGTTACTCTTCAAGGTAAGGGAACCTTTCACCCTCCTCTTTTAGTCAAAGACTTATTTTATGTTATATCTTTTAATTTACATTTTCTTATGTTGGGTTATGTTATTATATATCATTATTTCTGTAAATTTTTTGTCCAAGTGGTGAGAAACCCTTTTCTCTCTCATCAACTCATTTTCTAAATTTTTAAGTGATGTCGTTAGGCTGCCGAATTTTATTAAGGGAATTCTCCACTTCTCTTTTCCTTTCAAGTTCTCTTTTATGTGGTATTTCTTTCAAATTTCCATACCATGTTCTTATTTAAATTTTATTCTATCCCTATACTGTATTATGAGTCATTTATATATTGGATACCCTTTTCTCATCTCTTTTTAATGTTTTCTAAAACCATGTTTCATAGCCATTATGCTGTAGAATTTTCGTCTCAAAATCTCTCTATTTTTATCAAGAAATTATTTTATTTTATTCATATGAATACAAAAAACTCTTTAATTTCCAAGGTTATTCATCATGACATAAAAATTAATTATTTTATTCTATAATTGACATATATAAAACCCTCATTCCCTTTCCTTGGGTTATAAATGACATAATGATCATGTTTTTAAGCACTTTTTAAAATGACGTGATTTTGATATGAAACCCATTTCATTTATTTTCTATGGGTTATTTATGAAATGTTTGATTATGATATATGTGGATCACATGAAAATAAATACATATTAATGGTTCCCCCTAATAGCTCTCCAATGCATTGGGTAAATAAATTAATCTCTAGAGATGACAAGTTTTACGATACCTTGGTGAATAACCTTGGTAATTTTTATGATACCTTGGTGAATAACCTTGATAATTTTTATGACACCTTGGGAATGGACCTTAGTGATATGAAACTTTGGGTATGGACATTGATTATATGCTTATGAATTTATAAATTAAATTTTGTAGCCACATTTTCAAGTTATGATCCAAGTTCTTATTGTTATGATATTCCTCTTTTTCATGCCTTTATGAAAATCCTCATGTTCTTATTTATATCTCTCAAGATCACATGTAAAATATTTTCCCTTGTTTTTCCTTAGTGAGATTTTTGTGCTTATCCCATGTTTTTAAATGTTTTTCACAGGTCTTAAGATTGGTAATGACAAAGATGATTCTATGATGAAAGTATTTTAAGATTTGTCTTGAAAAGAAACCATGTTTCATTTTAAGAGTTTTTGTTTTATGAAAAAAAAGAATGGATGGCGTGTAGACTTATCTACTTTTTAATATTTAAAGTTTATTTAAGATTTTTTCATAATTATCTAAAACTCTAGACCTAAAAGAACTTTGGGAATGAATGAAAATAAATTCTAGTTAAAATTCATAGGAATAAGTTATGTTTAAGGCGGGGTCCTTATACCAATGACAGTGATAGGAACCATCACCATAATTTCATATTTAATGCCTGGTTTATTTGATACTGGTGAATCCCATTCAATATTATCATCTCATATTTTGAATTTTATCAACCTTCATTTGGAACTTATGTCTTATGTGATGGATATTGATACGCCCCTCAGAAGGAAGAAAGAGCAAGATCTCTAATTCCCTTCTTATGCCTTCACTTTATCAAAGATCGATCTCATTTGGAATTTTCTAGTTATTGAAATGAAACCTATAGATGTCATTTTTGGTATGGATAATCTGATTTACCATAAATCTCAGATTGATTATTATCTTTGGAGGGTCTCCTTTAATGCCCCTAATGGGGTGTTCCATGTTTTCTAAGGAGAATGAGACTAGAGATCGAGTAGACTTAGACTAACTTTTTCAAAGTTGTATAGGGTGATATTTGTGTTTGATTTTAACCTGGAGAGATAATATTTTTATTGGTGATCTTCCTACTATGGTCTTTGAATTTCCCAACATGTTTCTTTCTGTATTTTCTAGATTACAACTGGTAATTGAGGTGGAGTTTTCCATTGACTCAGTACTAGGTACCCAACCTATCCCTATTCCCTCTTACCATATGACACCATCTGAATTAAAAGAGTTAAATACTCAACTATATGATTTGTTGGGTAAAGTCTATATATGCTTGAGTTTTTCTCATGGGGAGATAATTGTTATTTTTTCAATTAAATCAAATGAGAAACTTAGTCTTCTTATTTATTACCAAAAACTCTATCGATTTACGGTAAAGAAAAAATATTCTTTACCTCAGATTAATGATTTGTTTGAATAGTGAAAAGGGTTAAGTGGTTCTTGAAGATTGATCTTTGGTATAGTTATCACTAGTTGCAAATCAAAGAGTCTAATGTTCTGAAGATAGACTTCTAAAGTAGGTATGTCCATTATGAGTACCTTTTTATGATTTCTGTCCTAACCAATGCTCCTGCAGTTTTTATGGCAATGATAAACATGATATTCCAAAATTAACTCAAGTTTTGGTAGTATTTATGGATGAAATATTGGTTTAATAAAAAACTGAGGAGGACCATGTGCATTATCTGAGAGTAGTTTTGGAAATTTTGAGAGATCATTGAATTTATGACAATCCATCAAAATGTTGTTTCTGGATTTAAGAAGTGATTTTCTTAGGACACATGGTTTCAAAACATAATATTTCAGTCAATCTTGAGAAGGGGAAGGATGTTATGACATGGTAATGACCAAAAAATGTTTTCAAAATTTATATATTTTTGGGTTTAGTGAGGTATTACCCTCGATTCATCAAATATTTCTCAAAGTTAGCTTCTCCAATGACCACTCCCACTCAGAAAGGGGTTGAGTTCTTATGGGATTCAAAATATCAAAACTATTTTGAGGAAAATTCCTTTTTTACTTATGCACCAATGTTGAATCTTCTAACATTTGGGTAGGGCTATATAGTATTTTGTGATGCATCAGGTTTGGGTTTGGTCTGTGTTCTCATATAGGGTGATGATGTGGTGGCCTATGGTTCCTGATAGCTTAGGAAACATGATAAGAGATATCCTACCTATGACCTTGAACTCACATCTATGATGCATGCTCTTAATAGTTGGATACATTACCTTTTTAGAGAAGGTTTATCATTTATTAGGATAAAAAAAGCCCAAGTTATGTCTTCTTAAAAAATATATTTGAATCTCCATCAGAAGTGATGGGTAGAGTACATTTAATCTTTTGATTTAAAAATTGATTACATCCCTAGTAAGGGAAATGTTGTTAATGATTTCTTGAGAAATAAACTTCTGACCTAGGCCATGAAAAAATTGTCCAAAGAGTGGAAATTAATGACTCTCTTTACTTATATGCATTTGAGAGTCTAGGAGGATGAGACTGAGATTTTTCTGGAAAGCATGTAGTTAACCTCTTCTCTAATTAAGATGATTCTTTCGAAGCAGTAGTTTGATGATGAGATTCATGGAATTGGGTACTCTTTTTATGATGAGGCCATAAGTGAATTGTCATTTTCCTTCAAGCGTATCCTATATTTTCAGAGATGATACATCATAACTTTTCTTATGAAAAAATAAATGATGGGGAATTACCACAGTTCCTAGTGGGCAGTACATCATGGAACCACAATGATGTTATATGACATGTGGTGATGATTCTAGTGGCTAGGTATGAGATGAGAGCTTGTTGATTTTATTACTCATTGTTATACATGTCAGCAAGTTAAGGATGAGCACTAGAAAGCTTTAGGATTTCTTCAGCCTCTTTCTATACCGACTTGGAAGCAGGACAATATTTATATGGACTTTGTGTTGGGTTTTCCATGTATCCCTCAAGGGAAGGATATGATATGGGTAGTGATCAATCAATTGAACAAATCAATTCAATTTATCCCCATTCGAGATATAACCAAATTTAAGGAATCTGGAAGCTTATATGTACAAGATATCATCATATTTCATGAAGTTTCATCTTTTATAGTTTCTGATAAGGAATCCTAATTCACTTATCATTTTTGGAGAGGCCTCTAGGAGGAAATGGGTTCTCAGGTTAGTTTTAGAATGACATATCATATGAATATGGATGTCCAGATAGAACAATCTATACAGATTCTTGAGGTCATTCTTTGTGCCTTTATTCTTGAAATTAGTGGGGTTTGGAATAGACAATTGGGACTGATTGATTTTTACCATAACAATATTTACTAGTCTTCAATCAGCACGAAACCATTTGAGGCCTTGTATGGCTGACTATGCAAATCTCCATTATTCTGGTCATAGATTAGTGAAGCTTCCTTGCTTGGACTTAGTTTTCTCCAATATAAGATGACTAATATTATTTTTATTAATCATATATTAGTGATAATATAGATATGGTATAAATATTATGTTGATCATCATCAATTACCTTTATAGTTTCGAGTTAGTGGTCTGGTGTTTTTGAGAGTTTCACCCAGGTTAGGTCACTAGAAGCTTGGGAAACAAGGAAATTTAGTACTGAAATACATGGTAATGTTTGAGGTTATTGAGAAGATTGACAAGGTGGATTACCGTTTGGATTTTCCACCTCATTTGATGTCTATTCATAATGTGTTTCATGTATCCCTACTTAGAATGTATCTCTATGACCCATCTCATGTCTCGAGATGGGAGGAACTTGATGTGAAACCTGATTTATATATGATTGAGTGAACTATTCAGATTTTTGATTCTAAGATAAAGGTTCCTAATGGAAAGTCCATACACTCGGTTAGGGTGGTAGGACAACATGGTTTTGATTTTCATGAGATTTGGGAGCATGGGGCCCTGATGAGAGAGAGATATCATCATTTATTTTTCATGAATTCTTCTTGATAGGATTTATGGGGGGAGGGGGGTAAGAATTTATATTGGGGAGATTATAACATCCCATTACTAGATTTTAGGTAATTTTTATATCTTGTCTTTGATCAACTTTTTTTAGGCATTGTTTTGATTTTTCTCTGGAGATTTTGGAAATTTCTGGGAGTTTTACAGGGGACTACATCATGGATGGGAGCAGCTGTAGTATAGAGAGGGTGGAAATGGAATACGCAATCTAGGTGTGGTGTAAACAGTTTTGGATCCTCTTCCATTTTTAGAAAAAATATGACATAGAGTGGATGGTTGTGATGTAGAGGCTTGGGCTTCAGTTTTTGGTACCTATTATATTTTTTTTATCATTTTGGCATGGATGGTAGGATGCGATGTATACCCTTATTGATAGTTAGATAGCATGGTGTGGTGTTTTCTCTTATGCCACGGTCCCTTCCCAGTTTCCATATATTTAGTGTGGATCTCCTCGTATCTCTTGGATGCAGTTTTGACCAAGATCGATGTGGTGTGGTCTTTTCCACTATGTTATGTTCTGGATCCTTTTCACTAATTCTACGACATGGTGTTGTTGGTTATGTCATGGTCATTTTTTTCCAGTTTAAAAACCAAAACCCCTATTTTATATTCCAAACTTCCACTCAACTCTAATCCAATCCTATAGATTTTGGAGGCTCTAAAGAGGTTATTTATATCCTCCAACCTATCTTCTTATCAAATCAAAATGCTAGTGGAATTGATTGATCCCTCTCCGATAAGTGTAAATATCGTTGGTTGGGAATCCTACATTCTTCTTCTCTCACTTTCTTTGAGAGTGATGAATTCTCATGTTGTTGATGGATTGGATCCTTGATTTGATGGATTGTGATTATAGGGATTCCTCTTTGATCTTCCTCGCCTTCGACTTGAAGGTTCTAAGTGTAAAAGAAGTGATTTGTGGGAAATAAAAACAAATAAAATTTATTTATTTGATGAATTATTCACAATATTGTCAATGATGTAAATGTAGCAACCGATTTTTTTTCTAATCATATATTGACTTAACAGCAACCCAAAACCAGGAGAGAATCTTACATGTTAAATTTATAATTAATTTATTTATATCTAAAGAAGTATATTACCTCATTTTAGGTTTCTTTCTTTAATGTTTATGTCAATCATCCAAAAACACCCTTTCATATTGCCTTCATTGTGCGGTGGGGATCCAAGGAAATAATCCCTCTAGCGGTGATCCACATGTGTTTCTTTGATCTCTGAGAAACACTAATTGATCTCCAGGTACTAGCATGGAGGAATGATTGTCTTGAGTTGTTCATGAGGATCGCTTTTCCTTCAGTCTTGAATGAAACTCTCTTACGATTTTCATTCTTAAGAGGAAGATATAAGGAGGATTTGAGATACAATTCACTGTGTGCAACAATTATCTCTTTTGATTATTTGATTTAGCCTACACAATACCCATAATGGTCTATTTATAGAGTTAAGTTTTAGGTTAAATAATACTATTTAATTGTATACTAGACCTTAAAATAATATTATATTATTTAATAAATCTCATGCCACATAATAATAATATTATTATTTTATGGGGCACACCAACATGCACATATGATAAATAATATTTACCGACCTGTAAATAATTATTCATCATTAGAAATGGTCTTGGTCCATTCTAAATCCTCTATATTTACTGAATACTTGAATAAAAATTTTATTTATAAATAAATATTTTATTCACATACTGATGAATAAATATTTATTAAATATTCAATAAAATAAATAAATAAATTTTATTCACAATAAAACCAATAAATATTTATTTAATTTATTTGATTAATAAAAATTGAATAAAATTATTCATCAATCTTGAGAATAATATTTATTATATTAATGAAATTCATATAGAATTTAATCCAAATCAATAGAAACACTTAGTGTGTGACCCTCTAGGATTATTTCTTGTTAGTATTAGGTGGTTTTGGCTAAAGTCCAATATTACTATCTAGAAATGGGTCAAAACATCCAAGATAAAGAAATTAATGTTGCAACATCGACAACTACATACAAATATTCATGGTATAATATAATCACTTTGTCTAAATATCTCATCAAGAAGGTTTTACATCCGTGTCATCAACCTATTTTCTCGATACACCTTTCTTTGATTATCTGAAATAAACTTCATTACACCATGACCATGGAATTTATGTTATAGTTATATTTCAATCAAAGGTCTGAGATATTAGCTTCCATAAATATGGAATAGAAAAATCCTTCCTCAAATTATTATTAATAACATGTCATTCATGATGCACCCAACATATCCAACTTCACCATGAACTGTTATCATCATGGTTTATAATGTACATCTAAGTACGCATGTCATAACATTCATTAATAATAATGTTAAAGTACAATGACCATTATACATGTTCACAAATATGAATATCTGATGGAACCAAAACATATGGAATTTCTAATGGTGGGTTTGTTCTCATAATCTCCCGTCTTGGAGATTACTAAGTTTGAACTTCATGAGAAGAATCCTCATCCACTTACAAGTATTCACACATGAAATTCTGTGTACTATGTTCCCTATCATAGTACGTTATCCAACTATAGAACTATATTTAAGAGGCATCATCATAGCATCCCAAGATTCTCATAATTATTGGGAACTGTTATGACCTTATCAATGCTATTGATACTCTAGGACATTATCACATTAATTTTATGTAAATGAACAATAAATATGTGATAATAAATTTATATTAATATTCACTTATTTTAATATATAAGTAATATAAATACCAAATTAGTTGGTTCTAGGGCACCGACTCTAACAAACTCCCACTTTCGCTAGATCCAACTACGAACAATAGATTAATCCTTACATGTTAAACATGCTTCTTCTAAGTATGGCTACAGTTTATAGGCCTAACACATTTCCATGGCTAGGGTTGGTTAAGCCACATGTCTGTGCATCATATCTATTTACTGAAATATAAATATCTTGATAAAATCCCTCAATTATTAATTTAACTGAGCATCCAACTTTTATTCCTATGTCAAAATCCTAAAATCCATAATAAATCCATAAACAGAGTTTATCATAAAATGGTAAACCTATTTATTTTAGTATAACCCAAAATCAGAACATGATATTACTAAATTTCTTCTTAAGCTATATTAGAATACGCAATGTAATTGGACATTGTAGATATAGAAACCACTAGTTATAAAAAGTTTTTATTGCATATCACTATAACCTAATTAGTGATACTAGATCAAATTGAACTAAATGAATACAAGTGTTCAATTACATTAATCACTAGTATTCTCACTTCTCCATATACCAAGAAATCATCCCGTTCTACCTTTAAAGGCACTGTCGGATAGTTATAATTGAAAGTCTATGAAATTATGTTGGATCTATTTGATATTAAACAATTATGATTTATGCACCACTAATATAAAATGCCAGTACATATCATGGAATAAGAGATGAATTCCTAACAATTAATCTTGTTAAATTATTTTAATCGCTATAATCCCTTCCAATGCCCTTATATGTTCTACTGGAAGGATTATATGCCAACAACAATTCGGTCTTGAATTATTTAAACTTTTATTTTTAAATACTTTATTAATATATATATGTACTATGAATAGATTTAGAAAACACATAGATCCATTTTTATAGATCTTGTTCCCCAGAACACAGTTTCCACTTTAAGTCAAACTTGGATAAATTTCATTTCTTATTCTTAATAAACTTGTAAAACATAACACATATTTTCATATATTATTAACATATTTATCTTGAAAACTTATAGCACTCCCACTAATCTGCCCTAGACACATGTCATTCATTCGTTTCCAAATGAATATCCTATGATCACTATGCATTATTTATTCATAAATGAATTTATGTAATCTTCATTATTTATTGAAATTTGTTGATGTCACCAACCCTTTCAGTTATTCCTAGTAGACATATACCATAGGGTCTCCTTTTGGTCACATCATATAGACATATTATATAAGGATTCATCTAAATGAGGTGTCCTTGAAAATAAATAGTGTAATATGATGATCATAAAAATATGATTTGAAAAGTATAATTTAAAAATATTCTAGTCATGATGAGTGGTGAATAAGTTTTTTCATAGAATTAACCTTTAAATAATCTATCATGCCATATTGGTACCATCTTGTACCATCCATGTATAGTTTATCTTGAATACTCATCAACATTATCAATTATTAGAATCATTAAAAATATGGAATCCATGAATCTTTATACATGTAATTCATTACTTATCAAACTTAGCATATTTCCATTTGCTACTTATTTGTAGGAATCATTATTTTGAAAGAATAAAATATGTATCACCCACCACGATGAACATAAAAAATATCTTTGGTTATATATTCCTATGTTGTATGTGACTCTGGAACTACTCCTCCCACTAAGCTCAATGGATTCTAGTATTCCTATGCCAACCCATGTTCATCCAGAGCCTCAAGCCATAGAAGTTAAGTTTGATCCCACTATATTCAAATATATATATAGGCTTACATTATGGAAATATAGTCCGTATTAACTATATTTTTAATATCCTTAGTGGCTATAAGATCATTAAATTAGTTTCATCTTAGTGTTTTGATGTTATTTTTTAGTTAAGGAAAAATTTTAACAAGCGTTTTTAATAAAAAACTAGTGATATTGTCCTAATAGATTCTTATAATATCTTAATTGATATGATATCCATTAGAAAATATAGTTAGAATATGGTTAGTTATTTCACTTCTATTTTTGAAAACATATATTGGAAGGAAAAATGGAAGATTTGCAATATATATAAGACCCACCATTGATATTTATTTTAATACTATCATAACATTGATGTATATAAGGAAATTTTTATTAGGTAAAACCTTTACTCCACATATATGATCAATTATTACTTGGATAAAATGTTCTCCAATAACCTAGCTTAGAGATTCCAGAATCTTTTAAAGTTCACTCATTCAATTCACTAAGCGTTTCTAAAATTTATTAATGAAATATCATGAAGTATATAAAGTTGCCTTTAGATTAGGATAGTTCACATGACCATTTTAAACTAATTTTAAAAGCTTTGTAACACACCTTTAAGTATACATGTTTCTTTATCTAAAACATGATAAGTAATTTGTTTGTATATTCAGTACCTTAGCTCAATTGGGAATCAAATATTTTAAAGTGAATAAACAAGTAAACTACATTCATTTTTATTTGAAAAATAATTATCTATCCATAATGAGGTAAGAATCTTATATTTTATATTCATCATTCATTTTAATAGATATATGTGATTCAAGAGTTATTGAACTAATAATTTAGTATTTAAAGTAGCATAAAAAAGTTATTCCAAATGTGAAATATTGTCTCTTTTTGTCTAGCCGGACACTAAGATAAATGTTTTTGTAATAATTATTACAAGTTTGAATAAATATATTTAGCAATGAGAAGTAGATAGTTCCCTTGTATGACATAGGAATCACCCTTTCTTGGCTCTTTTTGAGTTGACTTTATAACCCTTATATTGTTTCTCATTTCTTATATCTAAAAAATGTATGTTGTAAGAATATTTTATTTAATATAATAGTGATGAATAGAAACTTTATGAAGATTCCTAAAGAGGATGCAACTTCTTTCTTATTCAATTAATTGCAATTTATTTTCTAGTGTCTAAGCTATCACATGAGAAGAAAATATCCTCCTATTCATTCTTCCACCTTCGAATCCTTTGTCTATTTGAAAGACGTTGTGAAGGATCTTTTGGATATATATTAACTATAGGATCTTCAAACTTGTCTTTTGAACATTTAACAATAAGGGGTGGAGAAATAGGTTTCAACAATTCCTTATCTTCTTGGTTAAGTATGGAAAAAAGTTTCTTGAGATACTTATCCAATTTGTTTATCTAGGCTTGGATAAATAAGGATAATCTGGGTGGTAAGGATAATAATAAAAATCAATGGATAGTTTATTATACAAGTGGAATCCTAATTTTTTTAATTGATAAATATACCCTATCATTTTGAAATAATGATTAGTAGTTAGATTTCCTTCTTATAGTTTACACTGATATAGTGCATTGATAATCTTATTTATTTCAAGCCTTTCCTTCTCTTTCTCAAGAGAATAAAGATGTGTTGTTATGGTGTAAGCATCCCTGTATTTATGTTGTATCATCAACTCTCAATTTATAGTTGATAATATAATACAATGGACATAAGAAACATCATCAACATATATTTTCTAGGATTCCATCTCACTTTTTTTCACTTGATGGGGTGGCAGAATAAGATTAGGGGATTCCAAAGCATAATAAAAAATTTATAATAATAGTGCATCACATAAAAAATTGTACCACATCTAAATTTTTTTATTTGTAAGGACATAACCTATGTTAAGGAATGATTTCACTACTTTTGGGGTTTTTGATTTCCATTTTTCTATAATAATTAAAACAAATGATTAATACTTTAATATATTACAAATTTTGTGAGATATAATAAATTAATTTATTTTATTAAATCTCCCACTATTTTATCAAGTTCCAATAGCCCAACCATTGGACTAGAAATGTTTAGTTTCTAGGAAATTCTAGTGGTAAGGATCTATATTATCTTTCTTAATAATACAAAATTTATCCATGAAAACCATAAGAAAGTAATTAGATAGGTAGTCTTGCCAACTGTGAGCTCGAAGCTCCTTTATCTGTTGAGTGGACTCCCCAATCCTAAAATCATGAATCGGTTTTCCTCAACACTTGCCTCAAAATTTGTATTGAAAAGAATTTGTCTTTTAAACTCAATAAAATTTTGGTTAAGTCAACCCAAAACCCTCATTAGAACTACCCAATAAAAGTAAGTATACAGACTTTGACCATGTACTACACTTAGTTCTATTGTTTCATTCCGAATCAAGTAATGGAAGGCTTAGTATGACTTATATTAAGTTGATTGATTTTAATATATTATGTATAAATTTTATCTTTTTTTTATCCTTTACATGTCTTTTTATTATTAAGTATATTTTACTTAATTAATTTAATCATGTTGGATAAAACATTTATATACAATCTATTTATTTAAATTTAATATTTATAGATTAATTAATTTATTTATGTGATTGTGGTGTTGCATAAATAAAATAAATAATTCATAGACATAAATAAATAAATAAAGTAAATGAACTGATCATGAGCTTATCTAACGGTTGATTTAATGATCCGACATTAAATCAACCTTTAAGCAAGGGGAAATAATGCCTTGTTCCGGTCTTGGCATGAGTTACAACATTTCACCTTTGCACCTATATATCTTATGAGTTGGAGTCATTATGGTCTAGTCTTGAATCGACTCCACACACCTTGGGATTCTCCATTAATTAAAAGTGTTTATAAATCATATGCATGTGAGGAGAACCAAATGATTGGTTAAAGGGGATTACATAAATAACTGTGTACATATAGGTCCTACATAATAATTGAGGGAGGGATGACTCACATTCCATTATTTTAATTTAATATTAAATAATTGTAAAACCATGCATTAAATTAAATTAAATAAATGACAACACATACATAGGTCTTTTTCAAGATCATGATCGATCATGATCGATCATATATGTAATGAATATGAAAAAGTAACTGACTAGAATTCATTTCTTTATTAGTTATTTATTATTAAGGTAAAAGTGATTGAATTAATTAATTAATTAATTAATTAATTAACTTTTATCTTAATGATCATATAAAATTATTTATATATGACCATCATTAATGAAATTCATGGCAAATAAATGGCAGAACTAATAATGGCATATTTATTATAATAACGTAATTGAGAATTTAATCTTATTTAAAACCATTATTAAATTTTCAAACACACATGCACTACGGGAAAAATGAGCATTTGCGATGGGGTTATTTACCCGTCGCAAATAAGTATCCTTTTGCGACGGGACAGCTTTCCCCGTCGCAAAAGGACTGGCGCGGTTTGCGCGCCAAATCGCGGGAAACTTATTTGCGACGGGAATATATTCCCGTCGCAAAAAACCGGCGGCGGTAAAAGGTATTTGCGACGGGAATATTCCCCCGTCGCAAATAGTATGTCGGCAGGTGGTTATTTGCGACGGGACCCGTCGCAAATAACTATTTACCCGTTGACCGTAATAAATGTCGGCTAAGGTATTTGCGACGGGTCCCGTCGCAAATAGTATTATTTGCGACGGGAATCCCGTCACAAATGGACCCGTCGCAAATAATCTAACCTATAAATACCCTCATTCGTTTTTTTCAAAACATTCTCAAATTCCATCTTCTTCTTCTCTTAAAGTTATATTTCTAAAGTTCAGTTTTTCTTCAGTTTAGTTTTTTTCTCCGGAGCTGATATTAAAGTTTTGAAGAACGATCAGAGCAGATCAATTTTCAAGATATTTATGTTCAATTTAATTTAATATTTATTTTTAATTTTTTATTAGTTTCAATTATTCTTAATTAGTTGTAATTTAATTATGTTTATATTGTTTTATTACTTAATAAATTTAAATTATTAGTATTGTTCATAGTTAATGGTAATTAGGAATAATTAGTAATAATTTTTAATAATTAAGAATAAATATTAATAATTAGTAATAAATACCAATAATTAGGGATAATAACATTATTACATTATTAGTCTATTTTATTATTAATATTAAAATAATATAATTTTTTTATATATATACAATTCTCTTTTCATCTGTGTGTTTGCTGTCTTCACATGTATTATTTGTATGTGGAGATAGAAAACGCACAGATGAAAGGAGAATTGTATATAAATTAGAAAATTATATTATTTTAATATTAATAATGTTATTATTTGTAATTATTGGTAATTATTCCTAATTATTGATAATTATTCATTTAATTACTAATAATTAGGAACAATTATCAATAATTACCAATAATTACTAATAATTAGTAATAATTACCAATAATTAGTAATAATTACCAATAATTAGTAATAATTACCAATAATTAGTAATAATTACCAATAATTAGTAATAATTACCAATAATTAGTAATAATTACCAATAAGTAGTAATAATTACCAATAAGTAGTAATACTTACCAATAATTAGTAATACTTACCAATAATTTGGAATAATTACCAATAATTAACAATAATTAGTAATAATTAGTAATAATTACCAATAATTACCAATAATTACCAATAATTACCAATAATTACCAATAATTACCAATAATTACCAATAATTAGGAATAATTAGGAATAATTAGTAATAATTAGTAATAATTAGTAATAATTAGGAATAATTAGGAATAATTAGTAATAATTAGTAATAATTAGTAATAATTAGCAATAATTAGCAATAATTAGCAATAATTAGGAATAATTAGCAATAATTAGAAATAATTAGGAATAATTAGGAATAATTAGGAAAAATTAGGAATGATTACCAATAATTACCAATAATTACCAATAATTACCAATAATTACCAAAAATTACCAATAAATACCAATAATTACCAATAATTAGTAATAAATACCAATAATTAGTAATAATTAGTAATAATTAGGAATAATTAGTAATAATTAGTTATAATTAGGAATAATTAGTAATAATTAGGAATGATTAGGAAAAATTAGGAAAAATTAGTAAAAATTAGGAATAATTACCAATAATTAGTAATAATTACCAATAATTAGTAATAATTACCAATAATTAGTAATAATTACCCATAATTAGTATTAATTACCAATAATTAGTATTAATTACCTATAATTAGTAATAATTACCTATAATTAGTATTAATTACCAATAATTAGTATTAATTACCAATAATTAGTAATAATTACCAATAATTAGTAATAATTAGTAATAATTACCAATAATTAGTAATAATTAGTAATAATTAACAATAATTAGTAATAATTACCAATAATTAGTAATAATTACCAATAATTACCAATAATTAGTAATAATTAACAATACTTACCAATAATTGCCAATAATTGCCAATAATTACCAATAATTAGTAATAATTAACAATACTTACCAATAATTGCCAATAATTAGTAATAATTGCCAATAATTAGTAATAATTGCCAATAATTACCAATAATTGGTAATAATTAGTAATAATTAGTAATAAATATTAATAATTAGTAATAATTACTAATAATTAGTAATAATTACTAATAATTAGTAATAATTACTAATAATTAGTAATAATTACTAATAATTAGTAATAATTAGTAATAATTATCAATAATTAGTAATAATTACTAATAATTAGTAATAATTAACAATAATTAACAATAATTAGTAATAATTAGTAATAATTAGTAATAATTAGGAATAATTAGTATTAATTACCAATAATTAGTATTAATTAACAATAATTAGTAATAATTACCAATAATTAGTAATAATTACCAATAATTAGTAATAATTACCAATAATTAGTAATAATTAGTATTAATTACCAATAATTAGTAATAATTATTATTAATTACCAATAATTAGTATTAATTACCAATAATTAGTATTAATTACCAATAATTAGTATTAATTACCAATAATTAGTAATAATTACCAATAATTAGTAATAATTAACAATACTTACCAATAATTAACAATACTTACCAATAATTACTAATAATTACCAATAATTAGTAATAATTACCAATAATTACCAATAATTGGTATTAATTACCAATAATTGGTATTAATTACCAATAATTGGTAATAATTACCAATAATTGGTAATAATTACCAATAATTGGTAATAATTACCAATAATTGGTAATAATTAGTAATAATTACCAATAATTAGTAATAATTAGTAATATTTACCAATAATTAGTAATAATTAGTAATAATTAGTAATAATTACCAATAATTAGTAATAATTACCAATACTTACCAATAATTACCAATAATTACCAATAATTAGTAATAATTACCAATAATTTGTAATAATTACCAATAATTACCAATAATTGGTAATAATTACTAATAATTACCAATAATTGGTAATAATTACCAATAATTAGTAATAATTACCAATAATTAGTAATAATTAGTATTAATTACCAATAATTAGTAATGATTAGTAATAATTAGTATTAATTACCAATAATTAGTAATAATTAGGAATAATTAGTAATAATTAGTATTAATTACCAATAATTAGTAATAATTAGTAATAATTAGTAATAATTATTATTAATTACCAATAATTAGTAATAATTAGGAATAATTAGTAATAATTAGGATTAATTACCAATAATTAGTAATAATTAGGAATAATTAGTAATAATTAGGATTAATTAGTAATAATTACCAATAATTAGTAATAATTACCAATAATTAGTAATAATTACCAATAATTACCAATAATTACCAATAATTACCAATAATTACCAATAATTAGGAATAATTACCAATAATTAGTAATAATTACCAATAATTAGTAATAATTACCAATAATTACCAATAATTACCAATAATTAGGAATAATTACCAATAATTAGTAATAATTACCAATAATTAGTAATAATTACCAATAATTAGTAATAATTACCAATAATTCGTAATAATTAACAATAATTAGTAATAATTAACAATACTTAGTAATAATTACCAATAATTACCAATAATTACCAATAATTAGTAATAATTACCAATAATTACCAATAATTACCAATAATTACCAATAATTACCAATAATTACCAATAATTGGTAATAATTACCAATAATTACCAATAATTGGTAATAATTAATAATAATTAGTAATAATTAGTAATAATTAGTAATAATTAGGAATAATTACCAATAATTAGTAATAATTATTAATAATTATTAATAATTCATAATAATTACAAATAAATAGTAATAATTATCAATAATTACCAATAATTATCAATAATTACCAATAATTAGTAATAATTACCAATAATTAGTAATAATTAGTATTAATTACCAATAATTAGTAATAATTAGTAATAATTAGTATTAATTACCAATAATTAGTAATAATTAGGAATAATTAGTAATAATTAGTATTAATTACCAATAATTAGTAATAATTAGCAATAATTAGTAATAATTATTATTAATTACCAATAATTAGTAATAATTAGGAATAATTAGTAATAATTAGGATTAATTACCAATAATTAGTAATAATTAGGAATAATTAGCAATAATTAAGAATAATTAGTAATTATTACCAATAATTAGTAATAATTACCAATAATTAGTAATAATTACCAATAATTACCAATAATTACCAATAATTACCAATAATTACCAATAATTACCAATAATTAGGAATAATTACCAATAATTAGTAATAATTACCAATAATTAGTAATAATTACCAATAATTACCAATAATTACCAATAATTACCAATAATTAGGAATAATTACCAATAATTAGTAATAATTACCAATAATTAGTAATAATTACCAATAATTAGTAATAATTACCAATAATTCGTAATAATTAACAATAATTAGTAATAATTAACAATACTTAGTAATAATTACCAATAATTACCAATAATTACCAATAATTAGTAATAATTACCAATAATTACCAATAATTACCAATAATTACCAATAATTAATTCTTAAAGGGTCAATTTTTTGGTCTATCTCAATAAAAAGTTTGCGTCTGTCGTGTATGATATAAACTCTATAATTATCCTAGCTTGAGTGTTTTTTCTAACAAATTATTCAAAACTAGTAATGCTTTTATATTTTATAGAGAAATATGGAACAACGAGGTCGTCAAAAATCATTATTAGGTGACCGCATATGGATAAATCAACATAGAAATCCAAACGGTTCTGGTTTAAATCCAGTATATGTAGAGGGTGTGGAGACTTTTTTATCATTTGCGGCATCAAATCCAGAATTTGTTTCAGAAGGCAAAATAAAATGCCCTTGCAGAAAATGTGCATTGAGAACGTTTGACACGTTTGACAAAGTTGGAGAACATCTCTTGCGTTTCGGTTTTCAAGCGGATTATGTTTTTTGGTATCAACACGGTGAACGCAGTTCCAGATCAGGTGATACCAACTTGATTCCGGATCCATCCCGGTTTCAAGATTTAGTACATGATGTTGCAGGTTCATCTGTTCAACATACAGAAACTCCGGCTGATATAGCTTCAAATCCTGAGTTGGCACCGTCTGAATTTTATGAGTTGTTGAAGTCTGCTGAGGATGCATTATATCCTGGCTGCAAGATGAGCAAGTTAGAAGCAGTTGCAAAATTTATGGCTATCAAATCAGATAACGGAATGTCAAACACCTGTTTTGACCAGATATTTTCTTTGCTGAAAACACTGTTACCTGAAGGCAATGTTTTACCTGCAAATTACTACGAGAGTAAGAGGCTGGTTCGAAATTTGGGACTTACTTTTCAGAAGATTCATGCATGTTCAAATGACTGCATTTTATATTCTGGGGAAAATGAGTCGTTGGATAGTTGTCCCACATGTGGGCAACTGAGATATAAAGAAGGACAACACGGGAAGTCTGGTTTGATTCCTGTAAAACAGTTGAGATATTTTCCGCTTACATCCAGACTTCAGCGTTTATTCATGTATAAGAATACAGCGACAATGATGTCATGGAATAAAGAGAATATTTCAACCAATAAAAGCTTGAATCATCCAGCCGATGGTGATTCATGGAAACATTTTGATAGAGTGCATCCATCCTTTGCTTTAGAAGCTAGAAATGTTCGACTGGGCCTTTCCACTGATGGTTTCTGTCCGTTTGGATCTTATGGTAGTCAATATTCATGTTGGCCTGTTTTTTTAACTCCGTACAATTTACCTCCATGGATGTTGATGAAGGAGCCATATATCTTTTTGACTTTACTAATTCCAGGGCATCCGAAGAAAAATATTGATGTTTATTTGAAGCCATTGATTGATGAATTAAATTTATTGTGGAGTAATGGTGTCAGTACATATGATGTTGCAACGAAACATAATTTTATACTGAGAGCAGTATTGATGTGGACAATAAGTGACTTCCCGGCTTATGGGATGTTATCTGGATGGAGTACACATGGTCAGAAATCATGTCCTTACTGTATGGGAGAGAACAAAGCATTTATGCTCATTCATGGAAAGAAACCTTGTTATTTTGACTGTCATCGCAGATTTCTTCCAGCTGATCATCCTTTTCGCAGAAACAGATCTCATTTCAGAAAAGGAACAGTTGAAAGGGATGGACCTCCAAAAATACTATCAGGTTCGGAGTTAAAATCAGTTGTATTTTCATTACCTCCCATCACTTTTGGTCCCACAATAAACCAACAGAAAATTTCTGGTTTTGGGAAAGAACACAATTGGATTAAACGTAGCATATTTTGGGATTTTCCATATTGGTCTGATCTGTTGGTCCGACACATGTTAGATGTCATGCATATTGAGAAGAACTATTTTGATAATTTGTTTCATAAAGTTTTGGATACGCTAGGAAAGAGCAAAGACAATGTAAATGCACGTTTAGATCTTGCCCAAATTTGCAGGCTTCCAGAATTGGAACTATTTGAGAATGTCAGAACAGAAAGGTTATTGAAACCAAAATCAGCTTATACATTGTCTAAAGAAAACCGTTTATTATTTTGTCAGTGGATTGCAGATTTGAGACTTCCAGATGTCTGTGCTTCTAATTTGGGTAGATGTGTAAAGAATGGTCATATTATTGGATTAAAAAGTCATGATTGTCATGTTATAATGGAGAGACTTCTACCCATTGGATTAAGAGGTCTGTTGAATTCTGTGATTTGGGATTCCATAACAGACATGTCTCTTTTTTTTTGGGAAATTTGTGCGGCTACGACAGATTATGATGCTCTAGGAAAACTTGAAAAAGATGTTGTTGTAATTATATGTAAACTGGAAAAAATATTTCCGCCGTCTTTCTTCGACTCAATGGAACATTTGATGTTACATTTTCCATATGAAGCCAAATGTGGAGGTCCGGTACAGTTTCGATGGATGTACCCATTTGAAAGATGCATGCAAAAATTGAAAAGAAAAGTACGTAACAAAGCATCTGTTGAAGGATCTATTGCAGAAGCTTATTTGCAAGAGGAAATATCTTTTTTCTGCTCCCATTATTTTGAATCTGAGTATCCTTCAAAACACAACCGACTGGGACGGAACGAGAGAAATATTGATGAAATCGACAATCAATTATCTATTTTCAACCAGTCAGAGCTTGGTTTTGGTGGAGTTTATGAATGCTGGATTTCAGATGATGAACATCAGAGGGCTCATACGTATGTTCTGCTCAACTGTGAAGAGATGACATCAGTTGTACTGTAAGTGTTTATATCACTTATTCTATCATTTATGTTACAGTAAATAACTTTGGTTTTTATAGGTTGTATGATAATAATATCAAGAAACAAATTCCACAAATTACAGCAGCTGCTCTCGAAGAATGTCGACTGAAAAATTTCTCTCAATGGTTTCAAAAACTGGTAACATAAATTCTTTATCTTTTAGAAACTCATTCAATGTATAGTTTACTATATTGATTATTATTTCACAAATTTTCAGGTGTCTCGACATGCTGATAAAATTGACAAATGGCTGTGTGTATTGAGTAACCCACCTTCCAAACTTGTTAAAACTTATAATGCATATGTGGTGAATGGATTTCGATTCCACACACATGCATATGGGGAATCGAAAAAAACAATGAACAGTGGAGTTAGCTTGAGAGGATCTCATCATCGAGAAAATGAAGTTGACTTTTATGGCATACTTTATGAAATCATTGAACTATGTTATCTTGGACAACATTACATAACCATGTTCAAATGTCGGTGGTTGGATACAGAGAGAGGCGTGCGTGTTCATCCGACTCATGGAATCATCGATATTAAATGTAAAAGTGTTCTCGCAGTAAATGAACCATTCTTATTGGCTCAACAGGCACATCAAGTTTATTATGCAAAGTACTGTGCTACATCAAGAGACTTGACTGATTGGTGGAGTGTAATAAAAATCAAAATTCGAGACAATCAGTTTAGTCAAAGTGAATGTGCTTTCACTGATGTGCAAAGAATTAAAGTTTTTCAAGAGAGTACTCAAAATCAATCTTTTTTGCAAAGAGACATGCGTATCGATGACGACACCCCACATTTAAGAGTCTGTGATGACGATGATGTTAATGATGTCACATATGAATTTGAAATGGTAAGAGATGAAGCAACTGTAACTCGAATGGATATCGATGATGTTGAGGAGGAATATGAAGATGACATTGACATATATGAAGATGATGATGAAGATGAACACTGATAGAATTCCATGGTATTTATATACAATCATATTATGTATATATGTATATATAATAGTAATTATGAATTATTTGCTAACAACATTAACATTTTCTGTTTTAGATGGATGACGCCACATTTCGTGAGTTGACGGATGCTGACCTGACTTTCGATGCGGATGAGTTGCTGCCAGATGACCCTCAGCCTGCAGGCGCTCCAGGGAGTACCCGGAGGGGGCGCGGTCTTGCACGATTGATGATTCCTGACCCCGTCCCCGAGCGACGTCCACGTCTTGGGTTTGATCCACACACACGGAGGTGTGATAACCTGTGTGATAACCTGTTGATTTGACTAAGTTTTCATTAATCTATCCACATAATAAATGTTTATTATTTTTACAGTTTTCCGTATATAGCAGTCGGACAGGGCAGTGCTATTTTGCGCAACTATTTCTCTCAGCCGTGGACCACATGGGAGCAGATTCCCATTGATGTGCAGCAGGCCATGTTCGGCCATTGGTTGGTACGCACGTAAATAAATAATTTTTATTTTGAAAATTATTTCATTTCTAACTTGATATTTTGATTTATTTGTAGGGTTTATGGTATCCGATCGAGGATACCATGCGTGACGCCATCCACGAGGCATGGGAGGTGGCCATGCGTGATCGCCTTCGTCAGTTTTTGCACAATTTAAGAAAAGCTGCGATGAAGAAAGCAGGAGTGTCATATTTTGACGAGTCATGTAGAGCACACCGACCAGAGTACATTTCATCCCATGTATGGGATGGATTATGTGCGCACTGGTTGAGTGGTGCCTTTCAGAGGAGATCATCGGTGGGGAGGCAGAATCAGGGGAGACAGGAGGTGACTCATCGAGCTGGGAGTCGTTCTTTCAGTACTCATAGACAGCATCTGGTACGTACATTATTTATAAATATTTTATATAACTATAAATATTAACAGTTTATTTTTTATTCTTATAGGCTGTCGAGCACCCCGATATTACGGAGTACGACGTATATCGGAGGATGTATAGTGATCCTGCTACTGGGGAGCTCAGAGGTGATCGTCATCATCACATCGTGGTTAATATTATTTGTTTTCAAGTTTAAAAATTAACTGTATATAATATATTCACAATTTTAATTTTAAATTGCAACTACAGGAGTCGTATGAGGCCGCAGCGTCACAGGCCCGACCTGAGAGTCAGGCCGAGTCATCAGATCAGACCACTGGCCGTCAGTTTGATGAGGCGGAATGGATGCAGGCCACCTAGTATGCCTTCGAGAAGGGTCGGGTAGTTGGTATCAGCTCTCGACTGACTCCCGAAGATTATTATGGCAGTGCTGCGATGTCGGCGTCCAGCTCGAGAGGAGCTCGTGCATCTTCTTCTGCTACACAGTATGAGGATCAGTTGCGATCTCAGACTGCACTGATAGAGAGTCTCCGACAGGAGCAGGAGCAGATGCGTCAGCAACATGAGGAGGAGCGTCGACGCTAGCAGCAGCTGTACGAGGAGCAGACGAGTCGGTGGCAGCAGCAGCATCAGGAGCAGATGGAGTACATGCGCCGACTCACTCATGCTTTAGGGATGAAGTTTCCTCCACCACCATCTGCAGATCCCCCACCTCCCCCCCTCCTTCAGATTAGAGATTGTACTTATGTTATAAAATTTGTGAAATCAAATTTTTTTTTTCTATTCGTAGTTTCTGTCTTATTATAAAATATTAATAATATTATATTTTTAAATAACAATATTAATATGAATAATAATATTATTTATATTTTATAATATTAAATTTTATATATATATTAAAATTTTATAATATTATAATTTAATTATATTTTTTGTAATACTTGAATTATTTTAATATTTGAATGTAAAATAATTCTATTATTTTTATATTAATTAAAATAAATTATTAATATTTATTTTATTTATGAATTATAATTATAATATTATTATATTAATTAAATCATTTATTAATATTCTATTATTTTTTATTTTTGAATTATAATTCTATTATTATTATATTAATTAAAATAATTTATTAATAATTTATTATTTTTATTTGTGAATTATAATTCTATTATTATATTAATGAAAATAATTTATTAATAATTTATTTTTTTTATTTTTTTATAGTATTTGCGACGGGATACTATGCCCGTCGCAAATACTAGTATTATTAATAGTTTTTTATTTTTTTTAAAAAATAGTTTTTGCGACGGGTTCCGTCGCAAAAACTATTTATAGTATTTGTGACGGGATACTATGCCCGTCGCAAATACTAGTATTATTAATAGTTTTTTATTTTTTTTTAAAAAAAGTTTTTGCGACGGGCCCGTCGCAAAAACTTTTTTAAAACTTTTTTACAAAAATACGGAGTACTATTTGTGATGGGGAGAATGACCGTCGCAAAAAACGGCTTTAGCGACGGGCCCGTCGCAAATAAGTGTTGTTGCGACGCCGTTTTCAGCAACGGGCTATTTGCGACAGGCCCCCGTCGCAAAAAGCCTTTTGCGACGGGATCCCGTCGCAAATGCCCCGTCGCAAATACCTGTTTTTCTAGTAGTGATGGTATGCCAATCAATAAAATAAGGTTTTAATGATTCAATTTTTAATTTTTTCCTTTAATGAGAGACTACATGACATATACAGACTAGACATGAACTGTGTATTTTGGATGTTGTGTATCTAGGGTACACGTCTGGGTCTACGGCGTGTACCTCAGTTTGACTACATGGTGTGTATAGACTAACTACACACCATTTGTTCTGCTTTCCATGTCTCTAGGATGCACAATTTGTGTCATGAACCAGCCCAGATCGACCCTAAACAGGTCACCCAGGCCGCTTCATGATAAGTCCCGAGAGGCATTCTCGATCCTCCCTGAATGACAATAAGAACCAAGGGCATCAGTATAGTGACAAGGGAATGATTTCACCCAAATATAAAAAATTAAATAAACAGCGGAAATAAATAGACAGCCCAATATATATTTATATAAAAGTTGAATTGAAAATTATTCTCACATTAAAGTGAAAGTACAACTGAAACAAAAACTCAACCAACCAAAAATGACAACCAACTAACTCCATGTGACCCCTATGGTCACTCTCCAACACAATGATCACACATCACCCAAGGGGATCAGACTCAACCTGAAACCTACACAAGGGATAAAAATAGAAGAAGACTATAGGTGTGAGTATTAAAACTCAGTAGGTTAGCCCGATATTCTATTCACAATGCACTTACTTTAAAATAAAAGAAACATAAATTTCAAATTTCAAATAAAATATATAAAAATATGTTTTACAAACAAGGTTCCATGCTACAAACATTAAGAAATAAAAATTCTTGCAAGTTTTCATAAACAGGAAATGCTAGTAACGAATTTCAAAGATATGTAACTTCAATGTGAAAATGCTTTTCAAGAGGGATACTTTAAAGAGAATACAACTTTAAATAAAACACACATGATACTGAATTTACAAACCAAAATCACTATATGATGATGGTGAATAAAATATATCGAATGATTACAAGTCATAGGAACACCCCTAGGCACTAGTTAGCTGTGGGCCTAAAGTACCTTGTATCTCAGTGAAAAGCTACCATAACAAATATCCGTTCTCATGCATGATCCATGAGTAGGAAACATAAACATAAACTATTGGTCCCCAAAATCATCATAATAGTTTAGTTAGTGTTTTTATTGTAAAATTTTCTATGTAAAATAGGGACAAAACCACTCCGGATCACTAGCATACTAGTACACTTCTGCCCACTTAGATACCCGCATTTCCCTCTTTGTGCTCAAACAAGTTCCACATGCCATCAAATTACATATACACATAAAAACACTAGTTCCAATAACAAACACTCAAAATATTATCTAAACATGTTTTTCACCCTTTTTGTAACTCAATAGACCATCTAAAATTTTTATAAAACAATTTCAAGATGTTTAACAAAGCTTTGCACATGAATTCTATTTAAAAATACACTTTTTAGGCCAAACACCCACCAATTACATAATAAACCAGATTTTTCAGCCCCAAAACCATTTAATAAATCAATTTCATGAATCTTAAAATGACCCCAAATGGTACAACATTCAATACACATGAAAACCCCCTTTTTTAAAAGAGAAATTCCAAATGGGCCTTTAAGAATTTTACCAAACCAACGTAAAACAAAGGTAAAAATTTCAATTTTCCTAAAGAGGTGTACAAACACCATTAGAGACATAAAAAAATTTACATAAACCATTTAAAACATTTATGTTATACATTTAATCTCAACCATTTTCATAAGAATGCCGAACGAGCCACTTACCAGAAACTCGTGCCAAAATGTGTGAAAAACCAAAACCCATCTCTTTATAAAACCAAAACCACTTTGTACAGCCATAAAAGGACACCAAAATATCACATTTCAATCTTCCCATACTTTAATAAATTCAAACAATTTATTTTATATCACATTTAGCACACAAAGTTCAACCAGACACTTTTTCGAAGACTAGGCGTGCAACATTTAGCAAAACAACTTCTATTTAACACCCAAAGGGGTAAAAACCCAAATGTGAATTCAAAAAATTTATTATAGTAGTTAAAAAAGGTCATGAAAATCATAATACATATGTGAAAACCTGCTGAAAATTTATTTGAACAAGCAGTGTGCACTTTTATAATGAAACAAAACATCCACTCACAAATTACCTTACCAAATCTGGATGATTTGAGAATACTTGAGAAATTTCTCCCTAATACGTGACTAAGATGAGTTCTAAAGAAAGAAAATGGAACATGGGGGTGATACTAGGGTTTTTGGGATCTAGTGAGAGGTGCAATCACTAAAAATATAAAAAAATTAATTATATATAAAAGAAACAATTGATTTTTTTTAAAACTAGAAATGTGCTCATGGGTTGGCCCAATACCTAAATAAATAACCCAAATCCACCATGATTATGAATTACTAAGGGGTCCAAATGGATATGGTGGTTTGAATAGGTTTGGGGAGGATAAGTGGGAAGTTGAATGAGTGAAAAATGTCGAAAAAATTAAGGATTTCTAAAAGAAACATATTTTGTTTTTAAATCTGGAAATGGGCTCATGGTTGGCCCAAATCTTGAAGTAACCACCCTTTTCTCCAAAAAAATCCCAAATAAGATATGGGTCACCCATGGTAGGATGATTAGAAATAGATGTTAGTTCAAAAATAAACATTAATATAATCTAAAATCCAAGAAAAGGATTGATATTTCCAACACACCGGATCAAAACCAAGACATCAAAAACCGGATGTGACAATTCTCCCCACCATTAAAGCTTTCCCCTTTGGAAAGCCATAACAATTTCCAGCTGAAAGATCAAAACCTAAGGATTCCTTATAAACTTGGTACAACCTCTAAATCCAAGGGCATATCATCAACCATCAACTAAACTTAAGCCTCTTTCTCAAACAAAACACCCACTCACAACCACTTCTTGAGAATCAATGGAAAGATCAATCCACCACCTCCAAAACCAAGCAAAGAACCAAATTGTTGGTCCTTCTCCCAATGATCACCCAAACCAAAGTGCACTCAATAAAACCAACAACTTGGGGGGGGGGGCAGAATGGGCTCACCACCATTAAATCACAACTACCATCTAACAAATCCTTAAAGAAAAGATATTTGAGACCCGCAGTGGGTCTTCCCACCATTAGAGACCAACTAGAAATAAACAAACAAGAATTTAAAATGAAATAGAATTAGGCCTCAACCACACATGACCACCAAAACTCTCCCACAACAACCTAAAAACCCAAGTTAAGAGGGTTAAAACATAAACATTTAAACCACCCACTCTCGAACGGAGGGGACAAGGACTGGGCCAACACTTTCGGCATGGATCAACACCCCCACCACTCAGGGCAAGAAGGGAAGGATACCCAATCGTTGGGCCATTGAAACCACACAATAAATAGAGAAACCACCCAAAACTCTCCACCTATGAATAGGTAAAACCAATACCACACCCGATTCACATTAGCAGTCCATATAGGGACATTGCTCAGAAACCCACATCCGAGAAGGCATAACCATAGACACTGCATGAGGGGTAAGTCCACCATGCTCTTTGAGAAAAAAAAAGAAAAAACACAGTGATGAGAAAACACAATGAAAACATAGAATCTGCCTTACCAAAATGGTGAAGGAAAAAGATTATTTGAGCTCCCCACACCTCTAGAAATTTCCTGACTGCATGAAAAGCTTCACTCTGAGGCCTATGAATGGAGCCCTGATGTTTGAAGCATATCTTACGCCGCAACCAGTATCTATGGGTCACAACACCCCATGAAACTCACTTTCTCAACAAAACACCTTCATCTAAATAGGAACTAAAATATACATAACACCATTCTCTCTCATTCCGAACAAGGAGCAGAATAGACAAGGAATACGATGAAACACAACAACATCACTGAACACAAATACTATATCCAAAAGAATTATCACAATAGGAAAACACTTTAAATAAATCCCAAACAACTCTGTATTCCATAAAATGAGTTGAGGCATCATCTGAAGAGGTGGATTTAATATTTAAAATGAATCCTTAGGTTGATCAACTAGAAGTCTTTCCAACAGAGAACCATCCATGGCCACATCACAACATCCAACATATCCTTAGAAGACCACTGAACATTGCTCCAAAACCGAGCCACCAAAAAGATATTATCTCAAGACACACCAAGAGTATCACTTCCAGATCATGAGGAAGCATAAAAAACAAACCAAACTTCTAAAACATGAAAAATAAACCCATATAAAAAACGGTTTACCAAAAACACAAAAAAATTTCAACTTAAAACACTTTTTAAAAACAAACAAACTTGGTGGATTTTCACATTCACAAATGATGTTTCATCAAGTCTCACTCACATGTACATTACCATGACACCTCGGGCACCTAACCACTATGCCATACCATTCATCCATCAATATATCTATACAAAACCATGCATGTGAGCACCCATGAAAGCACCAACGTCTAAAGAAAACATCACCATTTTATAAGACAAAATATTCAACCCATTTAAAAAATCATGTACCATACATAGTCATAATAACCACCAAGTCGAAAACAATTTTCATATTTCCACACAACAAACCAATTTACTAAGATTTAAAAAGGAACCCCATATGTCTCCATAAAAATCCTCTCCCTTTATTCAAAACATTTTCAGTATCTCAACAAACCACACTTTTAAAGAACCATTTGATTTAGAACCCATTTCATTTATTTTAAAACAAATACCAAAACAATCACACCATTCAAACATACCTTTCCCATTTTTAAAAATTAATCAAAGTATCTTTTCTTAAGTTGAAAACCAAAAAGGCCAAAACCCTTTTTAGGAAAACACCAAATGCTCAAAACCAATTCCCAAAACAAATTCATCAGATTCAAACACTCTTCAACAGCCTAAAACATCCCATTTTAAACAAATTTTCAGAATCAACTTAAAATAATTCATGCCTTCCAACTATTTTATTTAAATAAACTATAAGTTTAGATTAAGGAAATTTGATCCCATTAAATCATCACACTTTCTCCCCAAAAATTTGTTTCACAAAAACCCAACATTCTGAAAAACGTTCTTATATTAAGCATTGAAAACCCACTTCCACAATTCTCACACAAGGATTTTCAAAACAAAATTCAGAATTCACGAAAGGTATAAGAGACCCACAAAAGGGAACTAGTGTTGGTGGGTGACTTGACCATATGGTTAGCGACCATATGTCAAACAAAACACCAACACATAGAGCCTTATTCAGACCATGCCTCAGCTCCACATGGATTACTAGGACCTACGAGCTCATGGAGGCCATTAGTCCAACTCCCCTGGTCATATCCCAATCACCAAACAATCCTTAAGGACCAAAGAAACTAATAAAATCAGACTTCCCATGGACACCCAAGGATTGGAACGAGAAAGATTTCACAACGCTCTTCCCAAACCTACCCCTCAAGTTTCAACAATCCTACTCTATCTACCTTGAAATCCACTAAATAACACGGGTGATTCAAAAAGAAAGGTTCGCTAAGAGCTGGCCTCCTATGATACCATTTTGTCATGAACTAGCCTGGGTCGTCCTTGAACCGGTCACCTAGGCCGCTCCATGACAAGTCCCGATAGGCATTCCCAATCATCCCAGAATGGTGACAAGCACCAAGGGCATCAGTAGAGTGACAAGAGAATGATATCTCCCAAATATAAACAATTAAATAAATAGTAGAAAGAAATGGATGGCCCAATATACATTTATAAAAAAGTTGAACTGAACATTATTCACACATTAAAGTGAAAGTACAACTGAACCAAAAAATCAACTGACCAAACATGAAAACTAACTAACTCCATGTGACCCCACTGGTCACTCTCCAACACAACGATCACACATCACCCAAGGCGATCAGACTCAAGATGAAACCTATACAAGGGATAAAAACAAAAGAAGACTATAGGTGTGAGTATTAAAACTCAATAGGTTAGCCCAATATTCTATTACCAATTCACTTACTTTAAAATAAAAGAAACATAAATTTCAATTTTGAAATAAAATATATAAAAATATGTTTTCTAAATAAGGTTCCATGCTACAAACATTACAAAATAAAAATGGTTGAAGGTTTTCATAAACAGGAAATGCTAGTAACCAATTTTAAAGAGATGCAACTTCAACGTGAAAATGATTTTCAAGAGGGATTCTTTAAAGAATGTACACATTTAAATAAAACACACATGTTATTGAATTTAAAAAACCCAACTAAACATATGTCTATGGTGAATGAAATATATCAATGATCACAGGTCACAATAACACCCCTAGGCACTAGCTAGTTGTGGACCCCAGGTAGCTCGTATCTCGGTGAAAAGTAACCATAACAAATATCTATTCTCGTGCATGAGCCTCTAGTAGGGAACATACCCATAAAATAGTATTCCCAAACATCATCATAATAGTTTATTTAGTGTTGTCATCATCAAATTTTCTATGTGAAACATGTAAGAAACCACTCCGGATCACTAGCATACAAGTACATATCCACACGCCTAGATACTTGGGTTTCCCTCTTTGTGCTAAAACAAGTTCCACATAATATAAAATTACATTTACACATAAAAACACATATTCTGGTCACAAACACTCCAAAAATCATCTAAAAAAGTTTTTCACCCTTTTTGTAACTCAATAAACCATCTAAAATTTTCATAAAACAAATTCAAGAAGTTTAACAAAGCTTTGCACATGAATTCCATTTGAAAATGCACTTTTTAGGACAAATGCCCACAAATGACATACCAAAATAGATTTGGAAGCCCCAAAAACATTTACTAAATCAATTTCATGAATCTTAAAATGACCCCAAATGGTACAACATGTAATACACATGAAAAACCCTTTTTTAAAAGAGAAATGCCAAATAGGCCTTTAAGAATTTTACCAAACCAACATATAACAAAGGTACAAATTTAACTTTTCATAAATAGGTGTAAAAGCACCATTAGAAGCAATTTTTTTTACATAAAACCTTTAAAAAATTTAGGTTACACCTTTAAGCTCAACCATTTTCATAAGAATTCCAAACATACCACTTACCAGCAACTCGTGCCAAAACGTGTCAAAAACCAAAACCCACCTCTTTATAAAACTAAAACCACTTTGTAAAAAAATAAAAGGACAAAAAAATATCACACTTCATGCTTCCTATACTTTAATAAATTCAAACAAGTTATTTTATATCACATTAAGCACACAAAGGCCAACCGGGCACTTTTCCGAAGACTAGGCATGAAACATTTAGAAAAACAACTTCTATTTAACACCCAAAGAGGTAAAAACCCAAATTTTAATGCAAAAAATTTATTTTAGTAGTTAAAAAAGGTCATGAACATCAAAATCCATATGTAAAAACTAGAAAAACATTTATTTGAACAATCGGTGTGCACTTTTATAACGAAACAACTCCATTTTACACAAAACTAGAAATAAATAACCATTTTTTCACACCAAATAAATCATCCAAAGGTTAAAAAAATAAACATGTATATAATGTTATAATAGTAATAAAAATATGAAACTTAAATAATAAAGGAAAATTATTGGGAGAACCTACCTCAAAACCATGGAGAAATGAAAACACACACCCAAAAACCTTCCATGAAGGTTCAAAAACCATATATCTATGAAGAAAAGACCTCAAAGAATGAAAACACCATAAAAAATCATGGGATAACAGAAATCTAGGTCGTTAATGACTAGGGATGAAGAGATATATAAGAAATAATGGAAGGAGGAGGAGGAAGGAGGAGAAAGGAGAAGGAAACTCACTTTGAAAACTAGAGAACTATTCATCTTCCATTAGATCCACAACCTTACAGGAGATGGAATGAATTGGAACTCAATGAAGAGGGTATTTAGGTCTGGAATAACCAAGGAAAGAATATTTTTGGGGAAAAGATAAAAAAATGAATGATTCATGAAAGAAACAAATTACCTTACCAAATATGGATGATTTGAGAAGCCTTGAGAAATTTTTCCCTAATCCATGACTAAGATGAGCTCCGAAGAGGAAAAATGGAACCTTGGGGGTGATATTAGGATTTTTGGGCTCTAGTGAGAGGTATAATAACTAAAAAATATTAAAAAATGAATAAGATATAAAAGAAATAATTTTTTTTAAAACTGGAAATGGGCTCATGGGTTGGCCCAATACCTGAATAAATAACCAAAATCCACTATGATTATGAATTTATAAGGGGTCCAAATGGATATGGCAGTTTAAACAGGTCAAGGGAGGACAAGTGTGAAGTTTAATTAGTGAAAAATTTTAAAAAACTAAGAATTTATAAAAGAAACAAATTTTGTTTTTAATCTATAAATGGGCACATGGTTGGCATAAATCTTGAAGTAACCACCCTTTTCCCCAAAAACTCCCAAACAAGCTATGGGGAATCCATAGTAGGATGATTATACATTGATGGAAGTTCAAAACTCAACATTAATATCACACAAAACCCAAGAAAAGGATCAATATTTCCAACACACTGAATCAAAACCAAGACATCAAAAACCAGGTGTGACACTTGGGTCATTAACATGCGTCTCGATGGACTAAACAACATGTAAAAGACAACCAAACACCATGTTATCTTAATTCCATGTGCCTGTGAAACCCACTAATAAACTCAGCATGTTCTTAGATGAGAGACTACATGACATGTATAGGCTAGCTACACACTGTGCATCTCTTTATGTTGTGTGTATTTTTTTTTCACCGAGTGTCTTGACATTCTCTTCAAATGAAAGAATTGATGAACTAAACACCGTTTATATTATATACATGTCATGTATATCATAAATTCTCTATCCTGTTAGTCTCACATAGTTTGACCATGTATAATGACTACACGAGTTGCAAATTTTTTTCCACTAACCCTTGCAGACTACATAACATGTACAGACCAACTAAATTCCATGTAATCCAACATACCATGTGCCATACGGGCCCGATATACACATGATGTGAAATATATTCATTATTTGTAATAACTATGTGGAAAACTATAAATCCCATGAAATATCCAAGTATAATTCACTAGGGTACATGATGTGTACTCTGACTATATACCATGTAACCTGTATTACTGGAAAAAAATTTGGTAGTTCTTGATGGAATCTTTAGTCATTATTCATCTATTTTTAGACCTTTAAGAAAACGAAATATTGAATGAATATGATTAATATGTCAAATTATTTTAATTCAAATCAAATTTAAAAAATTAATAATGTGAAATGAAACTAATCTACAATTACACATACATAAAAAATCAAATAAATAATTATGAATTTAAAATGAGACTACTTTAATACCACTTGAAGATTCAGGGCATAGAAGAAGTGATTTTTTGGGTGATAAAAACAAATAATTTTTTTTGATCTGATGAATCATTCACAATATTGTCAATGATGTAAACACCATGACCAATGGAATTTTTATGATTAGATATTGACTTAAGAAAAACCTAGAACCCATAGAGGATCTTACAAGTTAAATTTATAATTAATTTATTTAGATATGAAGAAAGAAATTACCTCATATAAGGTTTATTTCTTCGATGTCAATGTCGATCATCCGAAAGTACCCTTTTAGATTTCCTTTGTTATTCTATGAGGATCTAAGGATAGAATCCCTCTAATGACGATCCACACACGATCCTTTGATCTTTGATCAATACTAATCGATCTCCGGGTACTAGCACAACAAATCAATTATCTTGCATTGTTCATGATGATCACTTATCCTTCGGTATTAAAGTAAACTCTCATGCAATTCTTTTTCTCAATAGGAAGAGAGATGGATGAGTCGAGAGAGAAATCATTGTGTGCAAAAATTCTCTATTTTTGATTATTTGATTTACTCTAAACAATAGCCATAACAGTCTATTTATAGAGTTAGGGTTTAGGTTAAAGAATATTATTTAATTGAATACCCAACCTTAAAATAATATTGTATTATTTAATAAAACCCATGCCACATAATAATAATAATAATAAAAATATTTTTCAATGTATTCCAACATGTTCATACGATAAATAATATTTACCAGCTTGTAAATATTTTTTCATCATCAGACACGTTCTTGGTCCATTTGAGCTCCTTGGTATTTAATGAATACACAAATAAACATTTTATTTATAAATAAATATTTTATTCACATACCAGAGAATAAATATTTATTAAATATTCAATAAAATAAATAAATAAATTTTTTTCACAATCTGATGAATACATATTTATTTAATTTATATGATCAATAAAACTTGAATAAAATAATTCCTTGGTCTTGAGAATAATATTTATTCTATTAATTAAATTCATATAGAATTTAATCATGATCAACAGAAACACTTAGTATGTTCCCCTTTAGGTTTATTTATCATTGGCATTAGGCTGGTCTTCCTAAAGCCCAATAATACTATCTAGCAATGGGTTAAGACACCCAGGAGAAAGAATTTAATTTCATAATATTGAAAACCACGTACGAACACTCACTATGTAATATAATTATTTTGTATCAATATCTCATCAAGCAGGTTTTACATCTATGTCATCAAAATGCTTGCGCGATATGTCTTTATTTGACTATCTAAAATAAACATTGTTACACCATGACAATGAAATTTATAAGACAATCATATTTTAATCAAAGGGCCGAGATATCAACTACCATAAAGATGGAAGGGACAAATCCTTCCTAAAATTATTATTAATAACATGTCATTCGTGACATAACGAGTGTATCCAACTTCGCTATGAACTGTTAACATCATGGTTTATGAAATACATCTAAGTGTGCAAGTCATAACATGCATTAATAATAATCTTAAAGTCTAAGTACCATTACACATGCTCACAGATAGGAATATCTGATGACACCAAAACATGCAAAATTCCTAATGGTGGGTCTGTTCTCATAATCTCCTATTTTAGAGATTACCAAGTGTGAACTTCATGAGAATAAACCTCATCCTCTTATGAGTACTCGTAACTTATAATATATGTACTATATGCCCTATCACAATACGATGGAATAGCCTGAAGGCTTTCATTTTTTTATTATTTTTGATAATCCACCTTTCAAGGGGTGAGGTGGAACCCTTACAAGGCCCGAAGGCTTAGAGAAAATTACATGACCCTTAGGTCTTAAAGGGAATCACCCAGGAAATACAACTTGGAACTACTCCTCCCCAGCATATTTCATGATATTTACACTCCCCCTTTTGTAGGGATGATCGGCTAGCTGTCCTATAAAAAGTTGCACATGCTCGGTACCGATGGAAAAGCCATACCCTCTCATTCTTCCAGTTCCAGTTAGCTCTGCTCTAGTGGATGCGCCTGCCCTAAATCCTCCTCCGAAGCCTTGTCCCTTGTAGTCTGACTGGTACATCTACATTTCAAGTGGCCCGAAGGCCTTGGGGTGGCCCTAAGGCCTTAAGGTGGCCTGAAGGCCTTGATAATCAATTGGACGGAAGGCTTTGGGTGGCCCGAAATCTTTACAGGACCCAATGACCAAACTGGTGGCCCAATGGCCCAGATGGATGAATAGTTCTGGCTGCAATAGTACCGAACAATACCTGCTGCAGTACCTGCTATAGTACCTACTGTAGTACCTGCTACGGTACTGCTATAGTACCCCCAAAAATCCTCCTCCACCCAGATTTGATCTTGGGTCTCTTAGATGCACCTTTCAAGTCCTCACCAACCGGGCTGAGGCTCATGTGCGCCCTATCACAATACACTATTTGTCTGTAGACTATATTTAAGAGACATCATCATAACATTCCAAGGTTCTTATCATAGAGGGGAAAAACTACAACATTATCAATGAAATAGATACTCTAGGACATTATCACATTAATTCTATGTAGAATAAAAATCAATATGTAATAAGAAATTTATATTAATATTCACTTGTTTGAATATACAATAATCTAAAGTACAAAGAAGTTGAGTCTAGGGAACTAACTCCAAAAAAATTATCCATTAGCTATTCCCAATTTGGGTATTTTCTTGATCGTATGATTAAAGGTATGTAGTTCCATAAGTATTTTCCATATAAATTAAAACTTGATTTGGTTACCTGATTTTCCTCCAATTGAGTGGATTTTATGTTTGACTTTCAAAAAGGAATGGATTTTTGAAATAAAAACTTTTTTCAATGGCTTTGATTGATTCAGTGGATTTTGAGAAAATATGGATTAAAATGAGAAATAATTTTGTATTTATTCTTGAGAAAAAATAGATTTAAATGAAAAATTATTTTTAAAGGCATGAATTTAAAAAACCTATGATTTGGTTTTTTGAAATTGAAATGTCATGTTGAAACCTAAAAGTGGGAAGTTAAATAGTGAATGATGATTTGAATTGATTTAACCATGTTTTATTGATTGATTAATTGAATGAAAACACATTTGAACATGAGTATTTAGTGGGTGAATAGGACAATCATGCTAGTAACATGACTCCCTAGAATTGGATTGATGATTAAAACTCTACAAATCAATCCCAAGTTGATTATATATGAATATTAAAGTTCCGCTCTATTGATTCACATAATATCAACCTCACAATCAATGTGTAAATCATTTGAGTGATCTTAAATTTAAAAAATCATTTAATTAACCATAATTTTATGTATTATAGTGATTATATGGATTCAAAACAACTAAAAAAGGAGGTAAGAATAAGATCAACTCCAAAAAGAACTATTCTTTCATGGGTGAAATTGTCATCATGGAGACGTTTTGATTAAGAAATGGTTGGAGAGGGTAGAACCCAATATCATCTCCACTCTTATATTCCAGTATAAAGAAGAAAAATAAAATAGTAAAAGTAAATAACCCAGAAGTTTTATTGAATAAAAAGAGGAGTTACAAGAACAAAAGAAAAGAAACACAAAGTAGAGGGGGGAGATGACCACCATCTTAAAAGATATCCTTGCATAAAGGATTCCTTCTTAAAAATGGTTAGGGAGTAAAATAGAACTAAAAATTTCTTAAAAAAATTACCAAATCCTCTTCCAACCCTCATAAAGAGTGAAAATATCATTTAAATAGATTGTGGGAGGGTTAGGGTTTGAAATGTCAACAAGGGCACATGTGAAATTTTTCCTCCAAAAGTTACTCCACATTGATATGTCTTTTAGACCAAGTTATCATGAAAAATATTGGTTCACGCCCAAATTTACCCAAGAGAAGAAGGGTAGAACGGTCCTTGTAGTGTAGCTTGGGTTGTCGATTCCACAGAGACCTAAGAAGATACCTAAGATACACAACCTAAGGGATGGATTTTTGGCTATGAAGTGGCCAACTTGGATTGATTTTGGATGGGTTTTAAAGATATCTAAAATTTTTAAGTGGATTCAATTTAAAAGAAATGAGTTGATCCTAGGTTATCGCTCGGGGTGGATTGGACGTATTTTCTTTTTAATGATTTCAATTTCTTAAATTTGAGATGGGTTCATTTAAGGAGATAAAACAACATCATCACTTACTGGTTTAATGCCTACACTCTCTAATACTAATCACCTATACACTTGAAGGATCAAAGTTTTGAGCACTTCAAGGTAAAGGATCGTATTAGTACTTGATGTGTGTGGCCTTAAATTCAACAAGGACGATGAAGTTTAAAAATCATCAAATAAAAATCCCAATTAAAGAAGTGATTATACATTAATTAGGTGATAAATAACATCCAATCCAGCCCCTTTCTACTCCCTTGGATCAACCCATAAGTGGGTTAGCCCTCCATTGATCCCATGGTTTCAATGGAAGCGGAAAGTAGACTCATGAGGGAGGAAATGGAGAAGTAAAGAAAACAACAAAAATAAAATGATCACTCCACCATTGTGTGAATAATTTCACAAGGGTTGGTGTGAATAAATTCACACCTTGATCCAACGGTATCAAAGTGATATTAAGAACAACAGAATAATATTATAATAAGAACTTTTATTAATAAACTAATGTGAATTGAACAATCTTACATGTGAAAGACAAAATTGAGGCGACAAAAATGCAGCATAACATTACAATTGAACAAAACATCCAAGATGATATGAAAAATATTCACCCACATTCCCTTCACCAATAGCTCCTTATATAGGCATATTAGGAGCCTTAGGTACATCCCCCAACAATTAATTCACCCCCCAACAATTAATAGAGTCAAATGGAGGGTGAATAATAAAAAGGAAATTGATGTTTCGAATTTGACCCGGAAAACTGTCCAGATTCGTCCACCATATTGACGTGTGAATTAGAAATTGAAGAAGGCCGAATCCGGAGGGGTTGTATAAGAGTAATGTCTTAGTTAATGTGTATTCTAGAAGCTCGAAAATTTTTAGGACATTTGGATCATCCGTTTGGAAGTTATGGTCGAAATGGTGGGATGGATTTCTGTGCATTAATGACGAGTCCACCATTTAAATCTCAACTTCAGATCCCTTTATCATCATGAAAACATCAGAATTAGCTCTGTCCACAGTTAAATAAAATGATCCTCATATTTTTATATTTCTACTGTATAAATTTGAGCTTCATTGGGCTTGGTTTCTGGGCCCCACATTTGTTTGATGGGCCTTAGGCCCATTATGCTTTTTCCAGTAAGTTTCTGCCTTCAGGCGCAAAATTATCCATCTTCCTTTGGGATTCATCCATCGGACCTAAAAGATAAAATGTTCCAAACAAAGTGATCAATCATATCCCAAAATTTCAAATTAAAATGATGAATATTGTAATTTCTACAAGCAAATTATTGAGTGGGCCCAAATTGACATTTTAAGCATGAATTGCACAATGATGGGAAATGAAGTTCAATTTCTGAATTGGACTAAAATTGATGTTTATAAACTTTTAAACACATTAATATTAAGAACTTAACAATGAATATTAGCCACTTTATGTGACTAATCACACCCCCCAACTTGAGTTTTGCTAGTCCCGAGCAAAATAAATTACAAATATGAAATTGAAATCCCCTTTTCCAAAAACATTTTAAATACACATTACTCACCCAAATATCTAATACCAAAAAAAATTATGAAAACCCATCAAAATCATTTAAAACAAGCTAGGTCCATAAGCATATCCCAAGCCCAAGCCCATTCCTTTGTTCAAATTCATCGCCACATTTCATCCAATTCCAATTAAGCATGATAAAGTGTTGTGTATCATAAAAGATATGGGGCCCATTTTATTGTTCAAGGGGAAAAAATGGAAGCGCTAGGTGGGAATCACATTAAACCTTAAGATGAGTATCCATTTTTTTAATTTTTTTGATTTTTTTTATTATTTTTTTTAACCACAATAGATATGAAAAGACTAACTCTGGGCAAGACAACTATGGAGTCACGATCCCAAAGTGCCGGACGCCACGCATTTTATCAATTTCATGCTCTACAATAGAGATATAAAGCCTAACTCTGGGCAAGACAACTATGGAGTCACGATCCCCAAGTGCCGGACGCCACGCATTTGGACAAAACATTGCTCTATGTGGTCTTTTTTTTTGTTTTTGTTTGTTTTTTGTTTTTTTTTGTTTTTTTTGGATACTCAAATTAAACTAAAAGTGACCCCAGAACCCTATGCTATAATGAAAGGGACCCGAGAACTTAAATTTACACCCACGATCCAGTAGACGTGCATTGTGGCATTTTTATTAAGAGGATGAAAATGTAAACTTTGAAAAATCACATCGGACAACCGCACTTTCCAAAAACTATGCTCATGAACTTAAACTTGCATTAAAATCAGAATCAAGGCATGCAAAATTTATTTGATATCCAATTTTAGAGTTTGCAATGTGTCTTTATCATGTTTATGGTTAATGGAATTTTTTTTCATGCATGTTCTTATTCAAAATAAAAATCATTTTTTATTCCCCCCCCCCAACTTAGAATAACACTGTCCCCAGTGTTTAAAGAAAAGAAAAGCTAGAAGGGGGTAGGAGAGGAGTTCAAAGAAGAAATTTAAAATGAAAATCATGGAATGAAGTCACCTGGTGGTTGATGATGATAGCACATTCCATAGTCTCCCTTCAGTCCTGGATTTGAGTCTCAGCGGCTTGGATGGTGGTGAATGGATTTTCCTTATGGCTTACGACATGTCCTTTTATTTTTTTAAACCTATAAAAACATAAAAATAAAAAAAAAAACAAAATAAACTGATGATACATTGTCTTCTTTATATTTTCTGGGTAAGGTATTACTCAGAGATCACACCACGTGACACGGATGAATATGGCGCTCCCCTTTCATACCCATCCTTACTCATAATATAAGAACAGGTCAACAGCTTATGGTAATTTATTATATGAAAAATAAAATGATTCAAAATAATTAGAAAACATGAAAACCATGGGTTGCCTCCCATGCAGCGCTTTTGTTTAACGTCGTTGGCTTGACTTTTACCCCCCAACTTATATAATTCCGACTTTCAGCATTTTAATTAACCCATATTTTTCCACTTCAATAAGATTGAGATTGATTATTTTTTTAGAATCTTTTCCTTTTATAAATCCATGTTCTAAAATAAATCTGAAGATACAAGGAATGTCAGAAATGGATGATCTAGTTTCATTTTTTGTCTTGCCTAAGACGTCAAGGTTCATTCCTACATTATTGGTTTCATGAGATGGATGAATGATAACTGAGAGGTCTTGTTTGTACCCTATGATGGGATGCCTGATTGGGGAAGTAAGGACATTGATTTTAAGTTCAGGTTGGATAGGAAATTCAAAAATAGATAAGGAATTAGAATCAATATCAATTTCATTTTCAAAATTTCCCAACATAATTGGTTCCCTTTGAATTGAAGATTCAACCCCAAAATTTTCTAGATGAGTTTCATAAATGGGTATGGGTTTGATGTTTGTGATTTCTCCTAATGGTTCAGTGATTGGTGTTTCTGAAAAATCATCATTGTAGAAATATTCCGAACATTCAATCTCTGAAGAAAAATTTCCCTCTTCTGAATTCATGAAATCAATTTCATCCTGATTTAAACACTCGTTAACAATTCCCTCATGTTCATTAGCTTGACTTTCAAAATTACCTGACCAATTCACTTCATTATCCAACTCTGTTTTCCAAGATTCTAAAGTGGGTTCATCACTAAATTCACATGAGTTATGTGGGAAACAAGATTCTTCTATAAGTGATGTGGAAGGGATAACCTGAGTTGGAGTGGGTTCCAAAAATGATTCAATGCTTTGTAGTTCAACTCTCAGTGATGAAACTTCTGAATTCATTTTATCCATTTTTTCACACAAATGTTCAATAATTTTTTCAGAATTAGGATTGATAGATGCTTGGACCTCATGAACTTCATTAAGTTTTATCTCTTCAATCATCCTCGAGAGGTATGGAAATTGATCCTTTAAACAATCAGCATCCCATTGATTGTACAAGTTATCGGGTGTGGGGTAATCATTCAAGTGTTGATCAAAGTAATTTTCTATCTGAGGGGATTCCCATTGTTGATTTTCTATTTGATTCCAGCATGAGTTTATGAAAGGAAATTGTTGATGATACTCCATTGGAGTTGAATGAAATTTGGATATGGATTTTCTTAGACACACGAAAACAGAAAGGGGAAAAGAAAAGAGAAATATAGGGTGAGAATAGAGAATTTGGGGTGAGAAAAGAAGATGTGGGTCTAAGGTACTTACTTGGGTCCCCGGCAACGGCGCCAAAATTTGGTTGACGCCCAAATTTACCCAAGAGAAGAAGGGTAGAACGGTCCTTGTAGTGTAGCTTGGGTTGTCGATTCCACAGAGACCTAAGAAGATACCTAAGATACACAACCTAAGGGATGGATTTTTGGCTATGAAGTGGCCAACTTGGATTGATTTTGGATGGGTTTTAAAGATATCTAAAATTTTTAAGTGGATTCAATTTAAAAGAAATGAGTTGATCCTAGGTTATCGCTCGGGGTGGATTGGACGTATTTTCTTTTTAATGATTTCAATTTCTTAAATTTGAGATGGGTTCATTTAAGGAGATAAAACAACATCATCACTTACTGGTTTAATTCCTACACTCTCTAATACTAATCACCTATACACTTGAAGGATCAAAGTTTTGAGCACTTCAAGGTAAAGGATCGTATTAGTACTTGATGTGTGTGGCCTTAAATTCAACAAGGACGATGAAGTTTAAAAATCATCAAATAAAAATCCCAATTAAAGAAGTGATTATACATTAATTAGGTGATAAATAACATCCAATCCAGCCCCTTGCTACTCCCTTGGATCAACCCATAAGTGGGTTAGCCCTCCATTGATCCCATGGTTTCAATGGAAGCGGAAAGTAGACTCATGAGGGAGGAAATGGAGAAGTAAAGAAAACAACAAAAATAAAATGATCACTCCACCGTTGTGTGAATAATTTCACAAAGGTTGGTGTGAATAAATTCACACCTTGATCCAACGGTATCAAAGTGATATTAAGAACAACAGAATAAGATTATAATAAGAACTTTTATTAATAAACTAATGTTAATTGAACAATCTTACATGTGAAAGACAAAATTGAGGCGACAAAAATGCAGCATAACATTACAATTGAACAAAACATCCAAGATGATATGAAAAATATTCACCCACATTCCCTTCACCAATAGCTCCTTATATAGGCATATTAGGAGCCTTAGGTACATCCCCCAACAATTAATTCACCCCCCCAACAATTAATAGAGTCAAATGGAGGGTGAATAATAAAAAGGAAGTTGATGTTTCGAATTTGACCCGGAAAACTGTCCAGATTCGTCCACCATATTGACGTGTGAATTAGAAATTGAAGAAGGCCGAATCCGGAGGGGTTGTAGAAGAGTAATGTCTTCGTTAATGTTTCTTCTAGAAGCTCGCAAAATTTCAGGACATTTGGCTCATCCGTTTGGAAGTTATGGTCGAAATGGTGGGATGGATTTCTGTGCATTAATGACGAGTCCACCATTTAAATCTCAACTTCAGATCCCTTTATCATCATGAAAACATCAGAATTAGCTCCGGCCACAGTTGAATAAAATGATCCTAATATTTTTATATTTCTACTGTATAAATTTGAGCTTCATTGGGCTTGGTTTCTGGGCCCCACATTTGTTTGATGGGCCTTAGGCCCATTATGCTTTTTCCAGCAAGTTTCTGCCTTCAGGCGCAAAATTATCCATCTTCCTTTGGGATTCATCCATCGGACCTAAAAGATAAAATGTTCCAAACAAAGTGATCAATCATATCCCAAAATTTCAAATTAAAATGATGAATATTGTAATTTCCACAAGCAAATTATTGAGTGGGCCCAAATTGACATTTTAAGCATGAATTGCACAATGATGGGAAATGAAGTTCAATTTCTGAATTGGACTAAAATTGATGTTTATAAACTTTTAAACACATTAATATTAAGAACTTAACAATGAATATTAGCCACTTTATGTGACTAATAAAATATCCTTTACTAAAATTTAATGAAATCATAGTAATCCTTTAAAAATGACAAAATTTAAGCCCATTCCATACACAGATAAAAAATTTATGACCTAAATAGTGAAGTAAGGTCCAATCTGCTGAATCCAGAACAACTATGTATTAATTTCCATTTTCATCCCTCCAAATGTGTGATCCAACTTTCATGGTAAAAATAAAAAATGTATAAATATTAGTTAATAATATTAAAATAATATTTTAAATCAAAATTCTTCACAAATAAAATTTTATGACAAAATATATAAGTTAAAATTAAATGGGGAAAACAAAATTTTCATGGAATTTTTAATTTCAAGATAAAAACACATATTTACATTAAATATTCAAATAAGGATCAATGTGGGTAAATTATATCAAATATTATAAAAAAATTATTCAAAAAAAACAAGTTTTATCAACTCCCCCACACTTAACCTTTATCACCCTCAGGCGAAACCCAAAGTCATGTAATCCAGAAAATGGTGCATGTTAAAATTTCTCAATCCATGATGAAAAAATGAGCATAGAAAGCATCACAAAAAATAATTCAATCACAAAAAATTGGGAATTAAATGTTTCATATACTGTATCAAAGAAAAATCTAGTGATATTAATGATGTGAACTAGGTGGAAACATCTTATGTGTCAACTGTTCCATAAATTCCCCATATATGTGTGCCAACCATTTCAAGTTTGTCCCTCCACCCTTTATCCAGTATATTATGGTCAATTAAAACTTGTATTCTTACTTGATTATATTCTAATAAATATTTTCAACATCCTTTATAATAAAATTCCAAAACCCACTCATTTAAGAATTTTTAAAAGTCAAACTTTAAGATCTTGACCTAGGTATCCTCACACGCTATACATTTCATCACTCCCCTCTTTATTGTTTATTTTTTGATTGTTTTTTTAATTTTTTTGATTTTTTGGGTATAAAATAGATGGATATTATGTAAACATGCATATTTTAATCTAGTATAGTAATGTAACTGATTGGAAGAGAGTAAAAAATATAAAAAAGACCAAGTTATAAGATGAAAAAATTACTTAATTTGGCTATACCTTTAATTGGGTAAGAGAAACTCACAAGTTATGATTGATTGAAAAGTTATGGAGGGATTAAATGATACAATTTTCCTACAAAATTACCACCATGAATGCTATCAAAATCTCAAAGGATTCATATAAACAATCAAACATATCATTTACCAACTTCCATTTTAACTAAAATCGACTATCAATGATGAAAAACTTTCCCATGCTTAATTTGTTTTAAATGAGGTTGGAAATATTAATCATGCATTCTCAATAGGATCCATGGAAGTAATGAGCATGTAACATGATTTTTTTTTGTTTTTATTTTTTTTTGTTTTTGATTTTTTAAAACAACCAAAATTCAAAGAAGAGACACACAAAAAGAAAAATACTAAAGAATCTACCCAAAATGTCATCCCCTCTCCCACACTTAAAATATTACATTATCCTTAGTATGGCTCTATGAAATGATAATATTCCCATGAAATATAGAATTAAAATTAGGGAAAATAACATAAAAGTGAGAGAGTAAGGGACAACCTGTTGTTTTTAAGTGATGATGATGTAATGTAGTATGATGACATCTACTGCATGTGTGGGGAATCCATCAAATTAATTTTTAAAACACTTTACATTATTTGTAAATATTCTTCCTGCAGCCTCTTTTGTGACCTCAACTGCACCATAAGAAAAAACATGAGATAAAATATATGGTCCCAACTATCTAGAATACAACTCACTAGACATTATCTTTAATCTTGAATTGTAGAGATAGAATTTTCTCCTATATGAAAATCCATTTTTGGATCATTCTACCCTAAGACACTTTTTATCTTTCTTTATAGAGCCTTGAGTTATAATATTATGATAATTTAATCTCCTCAAGCTCTTGAATTTGTAGCTTTCATTGATCTAAATATTGGACTAAATTCATGTTTCATTTCTTTATGTTCAATATGCCTGATGGTCGACCTCCATGAAAAGATGACATGCTTTCAAAAAAAAAAAAAATCCACTAGGGGGAAATACCAATGGGATTTTTGAGTGACATCCTATAAGCCCATGGAACATCATCCAAGCACTTGCTTCAATACTTCATATTTTCCTGCATTGTTTTCTATAATATTTTCTTAAACTCAGGATTGGAAACTTTTACTTGACCATTTTTAGGGGTGGTATGGTGTTGATGTTTGCGTGTAACCCCATATTTTTGAAGGAGGGAATAAAAATTTCAATTACAAAAGTGTGAACCTTTGTCACTGATGATATCCTTTGGTACTCCAAACCTATAGAAAATTTGATCCTTGAAAAATTCCTCTACAACTTGAGAATCACTAGTACTTATGGCCTTGGATTCCACCCATTTTTTTAACATAAACAACAATGAAAATTATATATAGAAAAACAAATTATCTTGGAAATAGACCTATAAAATCGATTCCCCATGCATTAAAAATCTGACAAAATAATATGGGATTTTGGGGCATCTCATGTCGCCTATAAATGTTTCTAGTGTGTTGAAAACATGAACATGACTTAAAAAACACATGAGAATCATGGAATAAGGTAGGAAAATATAATAAAAAGTCTAATACTTTCCCAGGTTTTCTTTGGGGTCTAAAGTGTGCACCATAAGTAAGTGTATAGAAAAAATATAAAATAGACTCAAACTCATGGTTAGGAACACATATCTTAATAAATCAGTCACTATTAATGCACCAAAGGTAAGGATCATCCCAAAAATAAAACCTAGATCCACTCTTTAATTTTTCAACTTGTAATTTCTTTAGGTTTGTAAGAATTTCATAGGTAACCAATTAATTCACTAAATCATCATACCAAGGATGCGTACCTAAGATGACATATGCTCATCCGGAAAAGTGTCCTAAATTGGTATCTGATTTGGGTTATCATGCTCCAACATGTGATTTATCCTTTTCATGTGGAGATCCACCAAGTTGTATGACCCCTTCTTATCCATTATCTCGATGTTAAACTCTTGGAGGAGGAGAATACAATGAATAATTCATGTCTTCACATTCATCTTATTTATGAGGCACCTCAAAGCTGCATGATTAGAGAAAACAACCACTTTAGATCCTGATAAATAATAATGTAGTTTATCAAAATAAAATATGATAGAAAGAAACTCATTTTTCATTGTGGTTTAATTTTATTAGGCTGAACCCAAATTCCTAGATTAATAAGCAATCACATGGGACAAACCTTGCACCCTATGAGATAATATTTCTCCAATTGAAAAGTTTGAAGAATCATACATGATCTCAAATGGGATATCCCAGCATGGGGGATATATGATCAGGGGTGTGGTGATACGTTTCTTCAAATCATCAAATTAAACCCTACAAGAATCATAAAACACAAAATTAGAATCCTTTTAAAGTAATCGTGATAAGGGAAGAGCAATATTATTGAAATATCTAATAAAGAATTGATAAAATCCTACATCTTCTATGAAAGATATAATATTAAAAACACATGAAGGATATGTTAAGGATTAACTAACATCTACCTTAGATGTATCAACCTCTATTTCATGTTTTGACACTACATTCCTTAAGACAATTCAATGCTCTACCATGAAATGACATTTCTCAAAGTTCAAAACTAGAGTCTTATCAATACAATGACACAACACCTTTTACAAAATAAAAATTAATTCATAAAATGAAAAACCATACATTGTAAAATCATCCATAAACACCTTCATAAAATTCTCAATAAAATCAATAAAAAAAGTCACTATACATCTATGGAAGGTACTTGGGGAATTACAAAGTCCAAATGGAATCCTTTGGTAGACGAATGTACCAAATGGGAATGTGAATGTTGTCTTATCCCAATCCTCTAGAGTAATAGGAAACTAGAAATAACTAGAAAATCCATCCAAGAAATAATAGTGCTTCCTTCCAGCAAGTCTCTCAATCATTTTATCAATGTATGGGAGGGGGAAATGGTATTTTTGTTTAGTTTCCTATAATCAATACACACATGCTAACTATTTTTCACCCTCATTAGAACTAAGTCCTCTCCCTCTCATTTATAACAATAGTAACACCACTTTTCTTAGGCACAACCTAAAAAGTACTAACCCACTGAGACTATGAAATGGAATAAATGATACTTTTCTTGAGAAAAATTTCAACTTCTTTTTCAACAAATTCCAAAAGAGTTGGATTAAGTCACCTTTGTGGTTGCTTTACCAGTTTATCCCCATCCTCTAATAGAATCCTATTCATGAAAGTGGAGGGGATAATACCTTATATGTCATCCAAGGTCCAGAAAATTTACATAATGTTGTCCTTAAAAATATTCAAAAGTTTTTCTTTATGTTCAAAAGGGATATTGTTAGTGATTATAATAGGAAATCTCTCACCACTCGCCAGGTATGAGTATTTGAAATTTGGTGGCAATGTATTGAGTTCCAATATTTGGGGGGGGGGTGTGATGTATGGATAAATACATAAAAGGAATAGAAATATGTGAACAATAAACATCAGTATCAAAATATAAATAATCAAAATCAGAGAATAATGCATCAAATCCATAAGCATAATCAACACCCATGTCATAATAAAAAAAAAACGTGCTCAAAATTAGAATATGAATCCACATAAAAATCAAATACCAAAGAGGTGTGTTCATTAGAAAAATATGTGGAAATGATCTTAGACATAAAACTATAACTAGTGATCATAATCTCTCTAAGAATAGAACAATCAAAATACAATGGGTTTTCATAGTATGGTTTAAAACGGGAGATGAAAAAAGAATAATTATACCCTTAGGGTCACTTTATTGATTCCATAACATTAAATCTCATAAATTCATCTCTAAAATACATGGAAACTATACCCTCATGGAAATTTATAATCTTTTGGAAGTTTTGAGGAAGGTACTACCTAAGATAATAGGATAATGAGAATTTTAGTGATCTTACTCCATGTTAAGAAAGTAAAAATTTGTAGGAAAGATCAAGTATCTTACATGAAAAAGTACATCCTCAAGGAATTTTAATAGATATATTTTAGATCTATTTGATAATCGGACCACCACTCTAGTTGGATTATGAAGAACCTGAGTGTTTTTTTGAAGTTGAAATTGTTTTCAATTAGTTAAAAATATGAAAAGTCAATGAGTTTTTAATTTTACAATTATAGAGCTATTCTTATGTTCAAAGACTTATAAAAATGACGCACATCGTTTACACCAATCTTTGAAAGAAGAAGAGAAACCATTTGAGTTTTGGAATTTTGTTTTAGGTAGGATTTTCATGGAATGGTCTTTATGATTGGGATAATATTTATATTGTCCTATATAAAAAATAAGTCCTTCCAACCAACAAGCTAAGGGATCTAGGTGCACCACTTCTTAGGTGGGAACTAGGATTGACCTAATCATTACTAGCTAGCATAACTACCAAGGTATGCATAGCTCACCATAAGAGAGGAGATTGGGAGCATTAGCGAGCCACCATGTAGGGAGATACATCGAAGGATCAAGGTGCTAACATGGGGAAATGCTAGCATATTAGAGGACAAGATCAGTAACTAATTATACTAAGTCAATGCAAAAACATTTATTAAAAAGGAGAATTCTTCCAAATAAGGAATCAATGTGGGATTTAGATCAACATATTACTATTAATTTGCTTTAAAAAATATAGAATGAACCAAGACCATCAGATATTTTATATTTGGGCTGTTGGATCAACTTTGTCCTGTCATCTTCAACCTCGATCACCTAAGGAGTTCTGTTCAATGGGATCTTCTTGCATCATCATCCAGGAGATCAAGATGAGGGTTCTGATTATCATTTGATCATCTTGAAGATCTGAACATGATCAGAACCAAAATAAACTTTGTTTTCATGTGTCAATAAAGATCCAAATGAAGAAAAACCAAAATGAAGTAATAAGTTTTTACAGTGACAGTGATATCTCACAATGCATATTCTGAGGAAGTGAGCACATGATCTATTTAAACATGTGGTTGTTTGTGAATATTAGAGCACTGATTCAATGGAATATTTTTCTACAAATACTTTAGACTGATCTCATTTTCTTGATGAGATTATCTTACATCTGAGAGTGATTTTTTGAGAGAGAAACAAATCCAAGGGAGAGCTCTGATTTTTCTAGATTGTTCCATGTGTGCAAGTTGTGTCACTGCTCTCGTGATCGCATGAAGATGGTGTGAGTTTCCATGAGTAAAGTTTTTGAGATCTTTCAAAGGATTGTTTTTCAAGAAGGAAAAATGAATTATCATTGCATAAATTTCTTATGAAAAGATGAGCAGATTCATTTGTGAACGCACAAGGGTTTCACACCGAGTGTGCATACATTTTTCACAAACAACTTGAGTTGAGTAGGATGCATAATTATGTGATGATTGAATAGCGTGTGTATGAATGTGAGTATACTCATGAACACATGATTACTTAATCACTTGAATAAACAAGAATGAAATATATTTAAGGCAGTGCATACATGCTTGATTTATTCATCATTTGTAACCACATGATATAGAACACACAAGGAATTGTGAAGTGTTTGTGCATTTTTATTGTTGCACATATTATGTTAAGAATACCATGTAGTGTATTGCATATATGAATTAAGTTTTAATAATTTAACATACAATGTACATTTCATAATTAGTGTGTAGTGTTTTTGAGACTGAAGCCAGATCATTATTTCAAAAGACATTTATATCTGAGTTTTTTAGTATTTAGTATGGTAGAATATTTAGGAGAAGAAAGAATTATTTCTTGAGCAATGTTTCACTAAGGTAGATGATTATAAATAGTGATTATATTTATTTGATCAATACCATAATTACTTCAAATGTTCTTGAAGTTATACACGAGCCAGTGTGATCTGGAAATCTTGTGGAGGAAGATCAAGTGATTATCCTACCAGTGGATCAGGTCTTAAATAGAAGAATAATGATATTGTGACTGGGGGGGTCTAACTAGTTGTTGAAGAGGCTTGAGAGGCTAGGGGTCTAACTAGTTGAACAATTGGGGTGTCTAACCAACTGAGGTTGAATATTTGGATTAATAGGGGGGTTTTAACTACTATTAGCTAAAGGATCAACTATTGGGGTGTATAACCGATTGCCTCCCGAACCATTGTAATTGATAAAAATATTATAGTGGAGAATCCATGTTGTGGGGGTGTAACAAACATGGAAAGGAGTAGGTTTTAGTACCAAAACCTGTAAAAATACCGCGTTCTATGTTTCATTTACTTTCTATATTGAATACATGATCCACTCATCTTAATAGGTGACATAAGTTTGAATTAAAAAGTGAAAAAGAATTTAGTAAAATAGGTCACACCTAATTCACCCCCTCTCAGTGTGACTATATGATCCATTGGACATTTCTATTGGTATAAGAGTAAATACCACCTCTGTTTGGATCTAATTTACTTGTATAGTTGTTTTTATCATAATTACATAAAGTGAAGATTTTATTTTGAAGAAAATTAATAATAGATTTAGATAGAAAAGGTTATCTCTACTCCTGATGTTATAAATGTTGAATTTTTAGTCAAGAATTAGAAAGAAATAAAGAAAAGAGTGGAAAATAATCCAAAGATGAATTAAAATATAAATGAAGATTAAATTCTAGCTAAATTAACTTAGAATGGTAATTGTTTAGTGAAATTAGTTGATAATAATTATGATGAAACAAGTTTAATCTGTGATGAAGATGTGATCAATTTTGAAATTAGAGAGCATCTAAATAAAGTCCCCAAATAAGTGGTCACATGTATGATTAGAGTTTTCCAGGAACTTTGGGATGGTAAATTACAACTATAATAAGAGGATAATTATGTGGAAGATTCATTGGCTAAAAAGTTTGGCACATGTAACAATATCACAAAATTTGTAAAAGAAAAGGAAGAAACAATATATCTTTACAGAGAAACATATGATGGAGAAATTGAATAATTGAAAAGTAATATGTGTGAGAAATATATTTTTGAAATATTCTTTATAAAATTTATCCATGCACTTGAGAAGTAGAAAAATAAATCTATGAAAGACAAAGATGCTCAGTTGGATGTTAAAGTAGAAAGAATCAAGGATCTTGACAGTTTATTACTAAAGTAAAATCAGATGTATGATGATGAGATTCAGAAGATGAAGATTCAGTGGGAAGCATGAAATTGGTTGAAGATGAGAATATTTCTATCAAATTAAAATGTATTGAACTAGAAGTGAAAATGAGAAATATGGAAGAAATACAAATTGAGACTTCCCAAACTGTTGATATTTTTTTACCAAAGATTCATCTAATAAGAGTCTTATTTCTAAAACGAATCAATCTAGTGGAAAAAAGAGCTTGATATTATATAAGGATAAACCATTGTAGGCTCATTGAAGAAGGAAACCCCTTGTCCTAATAAATATGTGTGTACTAATTCTATTTTTCTAACTAGTGCATATTCAAATTTAAAATATGAACAAACATGGGTGAAAAAAAATTCTCAAGAATCCACAATATCTTCAAAGATGGATGTGAAGAAGTGTGGAAATTCTTGTTCCCCAAATAAAGAACATAAGAAGAAATGTTCTACCCAAAAGAAAAAAAATGTCAAAGACTGTTAGAATGTCTCTCATAAGAAGAAATCTGGATTTTTTAGCTATTGTTGGTGTTGTTAGAAGTTTGGGCATTAGGAAATTTATTGTTGGCACAATATATCATTGTATAAAAATTATATAATGCCTAAATTATGGGTGTTAAATCTAGAGAGAAGTGGAAACCTACAAAACGCAATCAAAACTTATAGAAAAAGAATAATTATATCAAGAACATATATGAATACTTTGAAAATTTCTATGATTATTATAACAGAAGTGGTCATTGTTATGATGAGTGTCAGTATGTACCAATCATGCACAAATCATCTATTGATATGGATAGAAGATCATAATAAGAAGTGAATCAGTTAAGAAATAAAGATGACATGTCAGCCTTAGGATGTGAACAAAAGAAGAATGATGTGAAAAGTATCACACCAAAAGAAAAGATGCATATATTATTATAGTAAAGGTCACATCATGGACCATTGTGATTTATAAATGAACATCATTTCAAAAGGAATCAATCTAGAATCAGAGAAAGAATCAATCTAGAAGAGAAACAATAAGATTTCTTTGATGAAATACATCTATGATGAAGAATTTGAAAAGTTTCCTAACAAGTGTAACTTGATTAATGCTAAAGTTGTGTGTGAAAGGTGTAATATTTCTGGACATTTAGGTAAAAAAATGTTTGACATGGTTACTTGGACAAGAATAATTCTTGAAGAAGAAAGGGAAAATACTCGCGACTTCTAGTATTGGAAAAAATAATTATATACACAAACTGAAGTCTAATAATGTTCCTAAAGAATGCTTGATCATATGGCCATAACATTTTTAAGAGGAAAGAAAGATGGAGCAAGTATAGAAAACTAAAAATTATTTTCTATATAATGTGAAAAACCCTTTTTCATATAAGAAGATAGCTGAGTTGAGAAGAAACTCTCATCCCTACTTATCTAACTAAGTAGCATTGAAGAACCACTTTATTACCATATACATAGTGTGTTTGTTTTTTCATATAGGTGATTGAATGTGAAGCATGAATTTAGGTGGAGACCTGAATTAGATAAATTTTTTTAACATATTATATCTAGAAAGTTTTCCATCATGGAAGACTATTGGAATCATGTTGTCTTTTTTCAATATTCCAAAAAATATTAAAATATGATTGGAGTTTATTCTTGAAGAAATCCAATCATAATGTAAAAGTACTAAGTGCATCTCTTAAGGGAGATAATAAGAGATCAACCACTAGATATTTCTATCTCAGTTGATATCCTATGAGTACCAAATGTTTTAGTGAGGAATGAATATGATAATTCTAAATTATAAATGTATATAAATTGAAGCTTGTCATCATTGAAGTATGTTGGTTACATTATCCTATTTTTATGATTAAAAATAAATTCAAAAAGGGAGAGATTGATTACATAATGATAAGAGAAAAAGTAACATGAAAAGGGAAGTACATTTTTTCACTAGAAAATTTTTAATCTGTTTTTTAAGATGTATACAAGAGATTAGTTGGAAATATTTTGAATAATCTCTAATAACATGTTTTAGTGTTGGTATCACATGCTAGAAATTATTTGATAACATTTATGTTAAATTTGATCACTCTTATTTTATACATATAAAAATTATCCTGTATACTTAGAATTGGTTAATTTTAGCTTATTTATTTGTTAGAAGTGATTCCATTCTCATTTGGAGTACATCATATTATACCCATCAGAAGAGAAGATGATATTTTGAAATTTTGAAATTTTGAGATAAGAATTCCTTCCCATAGTTATATCTTTGGATTTATTTCTAATAAGGGAGAGAAGATATCATTGACTTTTAAAATGAAGTGGCTATTGAAAAAAATACAAAGGGGGAGATTGTAGAACCCAAATGATTTTTTGAAGTTAAAATTGTTTCTAATTAGTTAAGAAGATGAAAACTCAATGAGTTTTTAATGTGATGATTACAGAGATGTTCTTATGTTCGAAAACTTATACAAAAATGCACATTGTTTACACCAATGTTTGGAAGAAGAAGAGAAACCATTTTAGTTTTAGAGTTGTGATTTGGGTAGGCTTGGCATGGCATGGTATTTATGATCGGGATAACATTTATGTTGGACTCTATAAAAAATAAGGCCTGCCAACCAACAAGCCAAGGGATTCAGGTGCACCAATGCTTAGGTGGGAACTAAGATCAACCTAAGAATTATTGGACATCATAGAAGTTGTTGTATGCATAGCATACCACAAGATAGGAGAATAGAAGCAACAATGATCCCCTATGTGGGGTGGCACGATAGAGAAGTAAGGAACCAGTATGGGGCAATGCTAGCATATTAGAGGAGAAGATTAGTAAACAATTCTACCGAGTCAATGCAGTGTCTTGTATTAAAAAGGACCACAATACTGATCAAGGAATCCATGTGGGATATGGATCAATTAATTAATGTTCCTCTACTTTAAAAAACATGAAAAGAACCCAGAACATCAGATCTATTGTATCTGGGATGTTGGATCAACCTTGCTACATCATCTTCAACCTTGATCACCCAAGGAGTTATGTTCCTTGGGATCTTCTTATTGTATCATTAGAGAGATCAATCCAAGGATTTTGATCATTGTTTGATCATCCTGAATATATGAACATGTTTTAAATCACATGAAACATTATTTTCATGTGTAAATAAAGATAAAACTGAAGAAAAAACAAAATGGAGTAATATGTTTTTACAACGACGATGACATATCACAATGCATATTCTGAGGCAGTGAGTGCATGATCTATTTCAATGTGTGGTTTTCCATGAATATTAGAGAACTGAGTTGGTGTAATGTTTGTCTATAAATTCCTAAGACTGAGATCAATTTCTTGATGATCTTATCTCACATCCAAGAGTGATTTCTCGAGAGAGAAATAGAGATGATGGGGAGATCTGATTTCACTAGATTGTTTCCATGCATGTGAGTTGTATCACTAATCTCACAATCTCATGAAGATGGTGTGAGTTTCCATGAACCAATGTAAACATTAACACTATATTACATGATGAATATAAGAACATGTGAATACATTTACATGAAAAAGGGATTAGTCTCGTATGTTTTGTTATGAGATGAGTTTGAGAATAATTTGTGAAATATTATCCTCGTATTAAGTTTATTTTGTGTAGGAATTTTGAGTTTATAAAACCATATGTATGATTTGAGGAAGAGAAGAATCATGCAAGTGCAGGTTTTCAGTTATTGTGAAGGATTTATTTACGATAAGGATCAATTAAGTAGTATTTCATAATTTTCTTATGAAAAGAGGAGCATATCCATTTTTTCATGAAAAAGGGTTTCACACCAAGTGTGCATACAATTTTCATGAATACGTTGAGTTGATAAGGATGAATACTTATGTGATGATTGAGAAATTTTTACATTAATGTGAGTAGACTCATGAACACGTGATTACTTAATCACTTGAAGAAATAAGGAGTAAATTTAATTAAGGTAGTGTATATGTACTTGATTTATTCATCATTTTCAAGCACATGATATAACACTTGAAAGGAATTGTGAAGTGTTTATGTATTTTTAATTTTGAACATATTACATTGAGAATACCATGAAATGTATTACATACATGAATGAAGTTTTAATAATTTCACATGAAATATACATTGCATAATTAGTGTGCAGTGTTTTTGAGACTGGAGTTAGAGTATTATTTCAAAAGACATTTATATCATATTTTTTAGTATCCAGGGAGGCTAGATCTTCAATAGAATAAATAATTCTTTCTCGAGTAGTGTTGCACTAAGGCAGCTAATTATAGACCATGATCAAATTTATTTGAGCAAGACCACAATCAATGCAAAGGTTATTGAAGTTGTATACGAGCCAGTGTGATCAAGTAAGATCATTGAGGAAGATAAAGTGACCATCCTATTAGTATATCAGATATTCATAAGAATAAGGAGGAGCTTCTGACTGGGGGTCTAACCAGTTGCTGAAGAGGCTTTAGAGATGGGGGGGGGGGTATAACCAGTCAAATGATTGGGGTGTCTGACCAACTGAGGTAGAAGAGTTGGATTGTTTGAGAGTATAACCATGATCAACTGGAAGATCGACTACTGGGGTGTATAACTAGTTACTACCCAAACCATAGTATTTGATAAAAAATATTATAGTGGAGAATCTATATTGGGGGGTCTAACCAACATGGAAAGGAGTAGGAATTAGTATTGAACCTTTTGAAAATATTGTGTGTTGTGTTTTATTTACTTTCTGAACTGAATACATGATCCAACCATATTAAAAAGTGACATAGGTTTGAATTAAAAAGTGAAAAATAATTTAGTAAAAGAGGTCACACCTAATTCACCCCTATTAATGTGACTGCACAATCCATTGGACAATTCTGCTTCAACTCACCAACCTATAAAGAAGAGAAAACATAGAGGCATTAAATTTATCAAATATCCCAAATCACATAAATAATTAGAAAATTGTAACCCCTATAGTTTATAGGATGGTGAATGTCCCAAGATCCTTGCATTTTTTTTCATTTCTTGAGTCTGTTTAATGAGTGATAACACATTAATTATAAGATTTATCCACTCATTTTACCTGATCCCTCTTCAGTTGGTACAAAATTATTTTAAAAATTTATCATACCTTGGGATTTTCTTAATAGACTCAATAAGGTTTATGTTTATTTCGACACACTTGAATGTATCTAAAACCTCTTTTTTCATCACCTCTTTATCAACATTTTTGGTTTGTACAAATATATTTGGAAATGGAAAGGGTTTGGGAGGAATATTATAATTTTTTTCTTACCTTTTTTCTTTCCCCTTTTTTTTCTCAGTGATCAGAGGTGATGGTGGAATCCTCTCAGGTTGGGTGAATCTTGGTATACCACTAGGAACACTTCACTCACCTTTTTTCTTCCCACTAATCAATGTGGTAGCAATAACATTACCCTTGGGATTTGGAGTAGGTTGGGAGGGAAGGTTTCTAGATTTATTTTTACCATTTGTTATAGTGCAATGAAAATATGGATCTTTTTCATATTTAAATCCATAAACTCTATACCTTGACTCTTCAGCTCATTCTATTGATTAAGAACAATTTGTTTAAAAATATCATTAGTGTTTGAATATTAATTTGGATGGGGATTCCCATGTTGCTAAATCATTAATTCTTGAGATTAGAATATCTTTTGAGGTTGTTGAAAACCCTACTAGTAAGGTGGAGTTTTCTTGAATTTGTTTTTAAAAGGGGCCCTTTGTTGTTGTCCAAATCCATACCTATTATTTAAGTGATCTTTCCATTCTTGATTGTATGTTGGTGTGAATTAATCATACTTATTTTGTGGGAGTTATTGATGTTGTTGTTGAAATGTTCTCCCTAGGAATACCAATGCACAATCTTATGTATCTTATAGTTGTGGGAAACAATATGTTGGATGGTCTGGTGCAATACAAATTCTACAAATCTTCACTAGAGTGTGTGGAAACCAATTTTTATCCAAGGCTATCTATATCACCATAGTGGTTAATTAATCCATCTTAGTATCAATTAAATTATTTTAAAGAGAAGAGGAAATTACCTGATGCACTCCCCATATAGTCATTATACCTCGATCACTAAGTTTTTGAGAGTTTTATGTCATATTTTCAATCAATACATGAGTAGAAATCATGTGTTTTTCAACTAATTCCCCTCCTTCTGCCACATCCACCATGATCCTCTCCATGTGAGTGAGATCTTTGTATAAGTATTATATTAGGTGTTTCTCGCTAATTTGGTGATATGGAATTCTTTCACATAACTTCTCAAACCCCTCTCAGTACTCATACATTGAATCTCCTTGTGATTTCTTGATTACATAGTTCTCCTTTTGAATCTTTGTGGTCCTTGATGCTGGAAAGAATCTCTATAAGAAAATACATTTCAAATTGTTTTAAGATCTAATATCTTCAGGTTGTAGGAAATACATCCAATATTTTACAGCTCCATCAAGTGAGAATGATAATTCCCTTGATTTTATTTAGTCTTCAGATACATTACTTGGTTTACATGTTGAGAAAACTATATTGAATTCTTATAGATATTTGTTTGGACCTCACCAGAGAGGCCATGAAATTTAGGGAGAAAGTGAATTAACCCAGATTTTAGCTCAAAATATGATTCTATATTTGGATATGAAATAAATTTTGGGTGATAATTAACATCACATGAAACCAACTCTTGAATGTTTATTTCAAGTTTATTATTGTTTGCATCTATTTTTTGAAAATTTAATTTTGTTTGAGATGAGCTACCAGGATCACTACTATCAGAATGATGGAAAAAAAATTAAACAATGGAATTTTGACACTTCATAAATTTTTATATTGTCCTACTCAGGATTTAAATATTCATTTAACCATGGGTTCTAGTTCAAAATGAACATAAAGGTTGGATCATGTCATCAATTAGATAGAGAAAATGAAATAAAAAGAAGTGGACTACAATATCATCAAATGTGGTTTCAATTAATGGTGTGAAAAAGAAGATGAAGGGAATAAAGAAGAGAAATTAAGTGGGAGTAAAAGTGAAGAAACAAAATAAGAATGAAAAAGAAATAACTTACCTAAAATAGGTTGAATAAAACACTTTACTCCCTGAAAACAATGCCAGTTTGATGAGAATTGTCACATAATCTCTCAAAATATTTATGATTTTATTAAATGTAACATAGTGTCTGACCTAGTTCATTATATTATGGAGTAAGTTAATTAAAAATCCCCCAAAAATTAAAAATAAACAAATAAATGAGATGAAAAATTGGTACAAAAGAAGAGGGGTTTTGGTTAAGTGATTTCTGAAAAAAATGAAACAAATGATAAACACTTAATTTGAAAACACCAATATGAATGATTGTGGTTAATATAATATAAACCTTAATTAATAATTAATAATTATAAATTATGATGAAATTCATTAAATTATGATTCCCTAATTTGTTAACCCCAAACCCGATGGAAGAAAACATGACCATAAACCCTGAGCTAACTTTGAGACTTCCAATCGCGGCACCCAACATTGATTGTGGTCCAAAATCTAACTTATGATTAGTGTAAAATTATTAAAATAACTTAAATTTGGAAATTATAATGTATTGAGTTTTTATATTAGATCCAAACCCTATGAATCAATCCCATGTTGATTATATATGACAATTAAAGTGCCTCTCTAGAGATTCACACAATTCTGGCCTCACAGTCAATGCACCAATCTTTTGAGTGATATCAAATTTACGAAATCATTTCATTAACCATAAATTTATAAATTATAGTGAGTATATTCATTTAAAACAACTAATTAAGTTTTTAATAATAATATCAACCATAAAATAACTATTCTCCCATGGGTGGAATTGTCATCATGGGGAAATTTCTCATAAGAAAAGGTTGGAAAGTGTAACAACCAATATCATCCCCAATATTTTATTTGAGAAACAAGAAGCAAACAAAAAATTGTAAATGATTATAAAATATAATTTTTATCTAATAAAAATAAGAGTTACAAGCATAAATGAAAATAAACACAAAGTTGAGGTCGGAGAGGAGCGACTTATTAGAAGAGATAATTTCACAAATGTTTCCTTCTTCAAAATGGGTAGGGAGTGAAATGAAACCATTTTTTTGGAAAAACCTTCCCAAAACTAATACCAAATCTTTAAAAGAGTGAAAATATCATTTAAATAGAGTTTGGGAGGGTTAGAGATTGAAATGTCAACAAGAGTCGATGTATAATTTTCCTCCAAAAGTTACTCCATGTTGATCCACCTTTTATACCAAGTTCCCACGTGAACTAGCCTTTACTCCAGTTGAATTAAATTCTTGTAATTTAATCCTCTAATAGATGGAAAAATTTTATCCCATTCCATGGATGTATAAAAATTTTATGGTCCAAATAGTAAAGTAAAATCCAATCTATTAAATCCTTCCCAACTCCGAATTAATGTCCATTTTCATCCCTACAAATGTGTGATATAACTTTCATGGTCAAAATTAAAAATGTAGAAAAATTATTTAAGAAAATGGTCAAAAAATTTAAAATTGAAATTCAGCACACAAAAAATGTTATGAAAAAATTACTATGTTAAAATTAAATGGGGAAAACAAAATTTTCATGGATTTTTAAACTTCATGCTCAAAACACATATTTCCATTAAATATTAAAATAAGGATAAATGTGGAGAAATTATATAAAATATTATAAAATAATTATTCAGTAAAAACATGTCTTATAAAATCCCCCACACTTACCCTTTTGCACTCTTAGGTAAAACCCTATGTCATATAATCCAAAAAGTGATGCATGTTGAAATTTATAAATCCATGATGACAAAATGAGAATAGAAAAAATAACAAAAAACAATTCAATATCAAAAAATCAGGAATTCAAGGTCTCATAAATTGTATCAAAAAAAAAAAAATTAGTGAGATTAATGACATGAATCACATGGAAACATCTTATGAGTCAAATGTTCCACAAATTCCCCATGTGTGTGTGTGCCAACCATTTCAAGCTTGTCTCTCCACCCTTTATCCAGTATATTCAACATAATTTGTAATCAAATTCCAAAACCCAATCATTTAATAATTACTAAAAATAAAACCTTAAGCTCCTGACCTTGATATCCCCACGTGCTGTACATTTCATCACTCTCCTCTTTATTGTTTTTATTTTTTTTTGATTTTTTAGGGAATAAAATAATCAGATATTATACACACACACATAGGTCAATATGATATAATAATAGAACTAATAGAAATAGAAACAAATGTATGAAAAGAGCATGTTATAATCTGAAAATATTACCTAACTTGGCAGTACCTTCAATTGGGTAAGAGAAACTCATAAGTCATGATTATGTGTAAAGTGTGTGGAGAGATTAAATGACATAGTTTTCATAAAAAAGCACCACCATGAATGATGTAAAAATCTAAAAGTATTTATAAAGAAACAATCAAACATATCATTTAACAACTTCCATTTTCACTAAAATTTACCATCAATGATGAAAAAATTTCCCATGATTTACATGATTTCGATGAGGTTAGAAATATCAAAAATTAATTCTCAATATATTCCACAAAAGTAATGAGAATGTACCATGATTTTTTTGTTTTTTGTTTTCTTTGTGATTTTGATTTTTTAGAATAATAAAAATTGAAAGAGAAATCACCCAAAAAGAAAAATCCTAAAGAATCTACCTAAAATGTCACCCAAAAATTAAACTGTTACATTTTCCTCAATGTGGTTCTATGAAATGATAAAATTCACTTGAAATGAAGATTCAAAATTAGTACAAATAACATAAAAGTGAGAGGGTAAGGGAAAACCTGATGTTTTTAAGTGATGATAGACTCATGTAGTGTGATTACATCTACTACGTGTGTGGGGAATCCCTCAAAGCACTACTTAAACCACTGAACATTGAATATAAATCTTCTTCCAGTATCCTATTGTGTGACTTCCACTACACCATAAGGAAAAACATGAGATACAACATAAGGTCTCAAACATCTATAATTAAACTAACCAAGAATAAACTTCAATCATAAACTATATATAAGGACCTTTTCTTCTATATAAAACTCTATTTTTTGACTCATTGTGTCATGATAAACTTTTTATCCTTTTTGTAAAGAATTTAGTTCTCATATGATGACAATTGAATCTTCTTAAGCTCTTGGATTTATAGTTTTTTACGATCTTCAGCTTAGGCTAAATCCATATTGCATTTATTTATAGCCCAACATGATCTATGGTCAACCTCCATGGGAAGATTAAATGCTTTCCCAAAAATGATTCATTATAATGACATACCTATAGGAGTTTTTAATTCCACACCATAAACCCATAACACATCATCTAAGCACTTTCTTTAATCCTTCATATTCAGCTGCACTGTTTTGTCTAATATTTAATTCAAATCATGATTAGAAACTTTGAATTGAACATTTGTTTGAGGGTGTCATGGTGTTGATGTTTTGTGTGTCAATCCATAATTTTAAAGGATGGAATCAAAATTTTGGTTGCAAAAGTGTGACCCTTGGTCTTTTATGAATACCTTTGGTACTCCAAACCTACAAAAAATTTGAACCATGAAAAAATCCACTATAACATGATAATCATCAATTCTAGTGGCCTTGGATTTTAACCATTTTATAATATAATAAAAAATTACAAGTGTGTATACTAAACTGAATGATATTGTAAATATACCCAAAAAATCAATTCCCCATACATAAAAAATATCATAGAATAATATGGGCTATTAGGGCATCTCGTGTCTCCTAGAAATGTTTCCAGTGTGTTGGAAACATGAACATGACTTAAAAAACACATGAAAATCATGGAAAAGGTATGATAATATAATATATATTCCAAGACATTACTAGATGTCCTTTTGGGTCCAAAGTGTACACTACAAGAAAGTGTATGACAAAAATGAAAAACAGACTCAAACTCATGGTCAGGAACACTTCTCCTAATGACTTGGTCACTAAAAATTCACCAAATGTATGGATCATCCCACACATAAAACCTATATAACTCTTAAATTATTTAACATGGTGTTTCTTTAGGTTTGTGGTAATTTAAAAGGCAACCAAGTAATTCACTAAATCGACATACCAAGGATGCGTACCTGAGATTACATAGAGATGTTCTTCGAGAAAAGTGTCCTGAAGTGGTACCTGGTTTGGGGTATATTGCTCTAATATGTGAGTGATCCTACTAATGTGGTCAACCACCAAGTTATCTAACCACTTATTATCCCTTATCTCAATATAAAACTTTTAGATAAGGATAATCCAACAAATAATTTAAGGCTTCACATCCTACATTTTTAGGAGGCACCTTAAAGCTGAATAATCATAGAAAAAATCAGTTTAGATCCCAATAAATAAGAAAGGAATTTATCTAAAGTAAACATGATAACAAGAAACAAAATTTCCCCTATGGTGTAATTATCTTAGGTTTAATCCAAATCCCTTTATGTATAATCAATCACATGGGTCCGACCTTCCAGCCTTTGAGATAAGACTTCTCAAAATATGAAGTTTGAAGCATTACACATAAGCTCAAATAGGAGCTCCCACAATGGGGGATTTATGACTGGGGGTGTGGTGAGACTTTTATTTAGATCATGAAAAGAAACCATACAAGAATCATCAAACACAAAATCAAAATCCTTTTGAAGTAATCGTGAGATGGGAAGAGAAATATTACCAAAATATCTGATGAAGCATTAATAAAAGACTTAATAACCTAGGAAAGATCTAACATCATGCACACATGAAAGATATATCAAGGATGAAATAATATCTACCTTTAATCTATCAACCTTTGTTCAATGTTTTAACACTATATTCCCTAAGACACTGCCATTATTTACCATGAAATGACATTTCTAAAATTTTAAAACTATATTATTCTCAATACAATGATACAAAAACTTTCCCAAAATAAAAAGGAATTCATAAAATGAAGAACCAAACATAGTAAAATCATCCATAAATACCTCCATTAAAGTATCAAGAAAATTATAAAAAATACTCACTATAAATCTCTAAAAGGTACCTCGGGCATTGAGAAGTCCAAATGGAATCTTTTGGTAGGAAAATGTATTGAATGGGAAAGTGGATGTCATATTATTTTAATCCTCCAGAGTAATAGGAACCTGAAAATAACTATAAAATCCATCCAAGAAAAAACAATGTGTTATTTCAGCAAGTATCTCAATCATTTGATCATTTAATGGGATGGGAAATGATATTTGTGAATGTATTGATTTAGTTTCCTATAATCAATACACACGTGATAAATATTTTTCTCCCTCATTAGAACTAACTCCTATATCTAATTTATAACAAAAATAACACCACTTTTCTTTGGTATGAACTAAAAGGAATAACCCACTAAGAATCTGAAATGGGATAAATGATACTTTCCCTGAGAAAATTTTCAACCTCTTTTTTAAAAACTTCAAAAAGAGTTGTATTAAATCGCCTTTGTGTTTACCTTACCAGTTTAGCCCCATCCTATAAAAGAATACTATGCCTGAAAATAGATGGAATAATACCTGATATGTCATCCAAGGTCCACCCAATTTCACTAATATTCTCCATATAAGGATTCAAAAAAAAATTCATCATGTTCAAAATAGAGATCGTTAGCAATTATAAAAGGTAATCTATCACCAATGAATAGGTATGAGTATTTGATATTTGGTAGAAATGGCTTGAGTTTCAATGTGTGTTTGTGTGGGTGATGTATGAATAATGACATAAAATTAACTAACATATGTGCACAATAAACATCAGTATTAAAATAAAAAACATCCAAATCATAGAATAATAGATCAAATCCATAAATATACTCAACAACCATGTCATAATCAGGAAGAACATGCTTAGAATAAAAATATGAATCCATATAAAAATAAAATCCCATAGAGGTTAGTTCATTAGAAAATGGTGTGGGAATACTCTTAGACATCAAACCATAACCAATTCTCATAATCTCTATAAGTACAATACAATCAAAATATAATGGGTTTTTATAAGATGGTTAAAAATGGTAGATGAAAAATGTAGAATGATCCTCTGAAGGGTACTTCATGTATTATATAACATTAAATATCACAAATTCATTTATAAACTCCATAAAAATTATATTCTCATGGAAATTTATTATCATTTTGAAAGTTTTAATGAAGGAACCTCATGAAAATTTAAAATCATTTTAAAAGTTTTAAGGAAGGTCCTACCTAAGATAATTGGGCCATGGTAATTTACCTGATCTTCCTCCTTGTTAATCATATAGAAATATGAAGGAAAGATCATGTATTTTACCTGAATAAGTATATCCTCAAGAACTCCTACTGGATATATTATAGTTATATTTTTTAATTTAACCACCAATCTAGTTGGATTCAACCCACCAATTTATAAAGAGAAAACTGAGTGATAAATTACATTTATAGAATATTCTAAATCACATAAATCATTAAAAAAGTGAAACTCCCCTATAGTTCATGGGGTGGTGAATGTTCCAGGATCCTCGCACTTTATTGGCATTGCTTGAGTTGGTGTAATGAGTGTTGACACATTCCTTCCAAGATTGATTTCATCATTTATCCTAATACCTATTTGTTTGGTACACATTTATTTTAATAAATTTACATACCTTTGGATTTTATTAATGGATTTAATAAGTGGTATGTCTATCTTAATGAACTTGAATGTGTCCAAAACCTCTTTTTTGCATTGCCTATTTAGAAATATTATTGATTTTTACAACTATATTTGGAAATAGAAGTGGTTTAGGAGGACTATATTCAATTTTCTTCTTACCTTTGTATTTCCCCTTTGGTTTCTCAGCGATCATAAGTGGGGGTGGAATCTCCTCAGTTTGGGGGAATCCTGACGGACTACTAGGAACACTTTGATCTCCTATTTTCTTCCCACTTCTCAATGTGATAGTACTAAAATTCCCCTTGAAATTTGGAGTGGGTTGAGAGGAAATGTTTCCATAGTTATTTTTTACCATTTCATGTAGGGTGGTTGCAATCTTGCCCATTTTCATCTTCAACTCCCTCGACTCTGTACCTTGATTTTTCAGCTCATTATATTGATTAAGAACAATTTATTTCAAAATATCATCAGTGTTATAATCTACCTTTTTTTGGTGATTCCCTTATTGTTGACTCATTAATACTTGGGATTCAAATATATTTTAGGGTTGTTGAAAACCCTAATTTTAAGGTGTAGGTTGCTAGAGGTTATGTTGAAAAGGGGACCTTTGTTGTTTTCTAGAGCCATGTCTCACATCTTATTGATATTTCAATCCTTGATTGTATGATGGTGTGAAAGAATCATACTTATTTTTTGGGGGTTCTTGATATTTTTGTTGAAATGGTCTCCATGGAAATACTGCTACACAATCATCTATCTCTTATATTTGTTGAAAAAAATGGTTTGGTGTAGTAAAAAATCCATAAATCTTCACTGGATTGGGTGGAAATCATTTTTGATCCAAGGATATCTATATCACCATAGTGGTTAATTTATCCAAATTATTATCAATTAAATTATTTTCAATAGAATAGAGACTTATCTAATGTACTCCCCTTATAGTTATTGTAACTTGATAACTGAATCATTGAGAGTTTTGTACTATCTTATCAATAAATGTTTGAGTAGCTATCAGGGTTTTTCCAACCAATGCTCCTCCTACTGCCACATCCATAATGCTTCTCTCCACGAGAGTGATACCTTTGTAGAATTTTTGATGAGGATTTTCTCACTAATTTTGTGATGTGTTAAACTTGCACACAACCTCTTGAACCACATCGAGTACTCATAAAATGACTCTCCTTGTACTTTCTTGATTCTAGAGATCTCATTTCTAAACTCTATGGTCCTTGATATTGGAAAGAATATCTATAAGAAACTACTTTTCAAATAATTCCAATATGTAACATATTTAGGTATTAGGTAATACATGAAATATTTTTCATTTTCATCAAGTGATAATGGGAATTCCCTTAATTTAATTTGATCTTTAGTGATATTATTTATTTTACAGGTTGAGAAAACTATATTGAATTATTTTATATGTTTGTTTGGATCCTCACTAAAGAGGCCATGAAATTTAGGGAGAAGGTGAATTAACCTATATTTTAGCTCAAAGTAAGATTCAAGATTTATATATACAATGTATATTGGTTAATAATTAATATCATGAACATCCAACACTCAAATGGTTCTTTCAAGTTCATCATTGTTTGCATCCATTTTTTTTAAAATCAGATTTTGTTTGAGGCGATCTAATAGGATCACTATGATTAGAATTATGGAAATAATGATACAAGGGAATTTGAAAATTTACTAAATTTCAATATTACATGATTCAAGATTTAAATATTCATTAAGCCTTAGGGTCTAGTTAAAAATGAACATCGGGGTTGGATCGTGTCATCAATTAGGGTGATAAAATGAAACAAAAAAGAAGTGGAGAAAAATATCATCGAATGAGGTTTAAATTGATGGTTTGAAAAAGAATATGTGGGGAATTAAGAAGAGAAATGAAGTGGGAGTATAATAAAATAATTAAAATAATAATGAAAAATAAATAACTTACCTAAAATAGGTAAGAAAACATTTTCCTCCTTGAAAATGATACAAATTTGATGAGCGTTGTCATACACACTCTCAAAATATTTTTGATTTTACTAAGTGTAGTACAATGGATGAACAAGGGAATTATATTGAGTAGTATGTGAATTAAAAATCCCAAAAAAGGTAAAAATAAATAAATAAATGAGATGAAAAATTTCTACAAAAGAGGGGGGGGGGGGTTGGTTGAGTGATTCCTAAAAAAAATGAAACAAATGAGAAAAAACTTAATTTAAAAACACAAATATGAATGACTGTGGTCAATATAACCTCCAACTTCATTAATAATTAATAATTATCCCTTAATATGAAATAAATTCAATTATGTATCTCTAATTTTTTATCCCTGAACCCTATGAAATAAAACATGACCATAAACCCTAAGCTAACTTGGAGACTTCCAATTATGAAACCTTGTATTGATTGTGGACCAAAATACAACTTATGATTAAAAAAAATTAGGAAAAAATTTCCAATCTAGAAACGATAATGTATTGAGTTTGGGTATTATATCTGAAACCTATGAATCAATCCCCTATTTATTATATATGACAATTAAAGTGTCACACTAATGATTCACACAATCCCAACCTCGCGGTCAATGTGTCATCATTTGAATGATCTTAAATTTAAAAAAATCATAAAATTAACCATAATTTTATGAATTATAGTGAGCATATTGATTCAAAATAAATAATTATGGAGTTAAGAATAATATCAACCACAAAAAACTATTCTCCCATGGATGGAATTTCCATTATGGAGAAGTTTTTCATAAGAAATAATTGGAAAGGGTACCACCCAATACCATCTCTAATATTATATTACATCACCAATAAGAAAAATAAAATGTGGAAAAGATAATAAAATAGAAGTTTTATTAAATAAAAAGAGGATTTAAAATCACAAAAGGAATGAAACACAAAGTAGAGGTGGTGGAGGAGAAACTTCTTGCAAGAGATCCTTCTTTAAAGGGTTCCTTATTAAAAATAGATACGTAGTGAAATGGAACTAACCCTTTCATAAAAACCATCCCAAATCCTTTAAAACCATCCCAATTATTGAAAATATCATTTAAAAAAAGTGTGGGATGGTTAGGGTTTGAAATTTTAAGAAGGGAACATGCATAATTCTATCTTTATAAGTTAATTCATGTTGATCCACCTTTTTGACTGAGTTCCCACATGAACTATACTTTACCCAAGTTTAATGAAATAATAGAAATTTAATCCTTTAACAACTATATTTTTTTTTCTCATTATATGCATGGATAATAAATTCATGTCCCAAATAGTGAGGCAAGGTCCAATCCATCATATCCATCCCAACTCTGCATTTATGTCCATTTTCAGCCATCTAAATATGTGATCCAGATTACATGGTAAAAATTAAAAATATATAAAAATTAGAAAAGAATATGAAAAAAATTAAAATCAAAATACATTACATAGAAAATGTTATGACAAAATTACTATGATAATATTAAATGGGGAAAACATAATTTTCATGAAATTTTCAATTTCAAGCTCAAAACACATATTTCCATTAAATATTCAAATAAGGCTCAATATAAGGAAATTATATAAAATATCTTCAACAAATTATTCAAAAAAAAAGTCTTATTAGGGTTTCATTTTACTAACTTCTAAATTACCTGACATTATAGGTAATATATTTTTATCAATTGATAACACCATATATTTTGGACAGGAGTTTAAAACTAAAAGTGCATTAAAAAATGTGATAAATAAATACAAAAATAGAGTGAAATGTTTCATTTCTAGTTGACGAGTCCAACAAGGTAAAATATATCATTCTATGTGAAAAATATGGGCCAAACTATAAATTTTGAATATAGGAAATATATGATCAATTTTTTACATGTTGGAAGATAACTAAGTTGGAAGGCCCACATATTTATGTACATCTAATCTTGTCACATGATCACTCTTCAATTAATTTAGAGTTTATATAAACTATTATTTTTGATATGATATGAACATTTCAGGATGTTCCTATGTCCCTTGTCCAGGAACGAATACAATAGTTGTTGAAATACAAATATCCTATAAAAAATCTTGGAATACAAAAAAAAAAAGAAATTGTGAAAGTCTATAGGGATTGGGATTAATCAGATGTAGTTTTTACATATTTAATGGGATTTTTGTCTCTTAATAAAATGGTTATTTATTATCAGTACACCGTTGAGTATGTCTCCCTAGATCATCAAGTTGTTCAAACAAAGGTGAAGTTCCATAGGCTATTTTGGGCATTCAGGCCATGTATCACTGATTTTTCTTATTGAAAAAAATTAATTAAAGTTGATGATACTTTTATTTATGTTAATTATAAAGGTTTTATATTTATTTCTACCACACAGGATGATAATCTCTCTCCTCTACCACTTTCATTTTCCATTGTTGAAAAGGAAAATTTCAAATCATGAAGTTGGTTTTTGTCCTATATATGCATTCATGTTACACAAAGACATGAAGTATGTCTGATGTCTAATAATCATTGAGAGATTATAGATTCCATTAATAGTGATGGAGTTTCATGATGAGAACTAAATTATTATCATCAATATTTCATCAGACATATTTATGTTAATGTGCATAAGAACTTCAAAGATGAGGCAATAAATAAGGCAATCATCAAGTTGGGTATTTTTTCTTGAACTTATATTTTTTGGATAAAATTTTAATATACAATTAAATACATTGTTTTATTATAGTTTCAACATACAATCCCTATCAAGGAATGTTTGATCAGTGAATTGAAGAAATTTGAAGGGCTAATCAAGATGTATATGATTAAATGATGAATATTTCAATGGAGAAATGGTCATTAGCATATGATGTTGGCAAGAGATATGACCATATGAACACTAATAGTATGGTCTGAATAAAAGGGTGTTTAAATGATTTTTATAAACTAATGACCATAAGGTTAGTAAATGAGACATTTTATAAATGTGTGAAGTACTTTGTTGAATAATCCCAATAGGCCTATCATAGGATGGAACATGGAATGATTTTTGATCAGAACTTACAAAGAGATATTGAAAATATATATAAGGACACATTATAATTGCATGTTTGAAGATTTTATTAGGTAGTGGGATGATTTGAGGTAACATAGTGCCATGTCCCACTGATAGAAAATAATGATCAAGTGCCAGTGGTCTTACTAGAAATAAAGTACTATGATTGTGGTTCTTTCTAGGCATTGAGATATCTCTATGCACATGTTGTTAAAGATTTTTCATCAGTGAACTTGTTATGGTAACCCTATGTTGACCTGGTATATCATGTGAGCACTCTGGTTGACTTTTATAGTGTACCTTGGATGCCTATTGGTTATTTTTATACTTTTACCTTGCCTGCCGATCAGTTGACTGTGGTCCTTGATATTACCAAGTTGAACCCTTGGGGAAAACCAAAGCCTACTCATATAAAAAATGAGATGGACAAGAATCAATAATGAGAAGTGGGACTACAATTAAAAATTTATCACACTAAATGGAATACTCATTAAAATTTTCCCAAAGTAGCAGGAAGGGGCTGCACTTCACAACACTATTGATCGAGTTTATGTATTTTATCGTTAATGTGTATTTTTTTTCATATTTAGGATTGTTCATTTATGGATTATTTCATTTATATATTATTTCATTTATGAATTGTTTCATTTTTGGGATGTTTCATTTCTTGTTTGATTTTGAAATAATTGTTTGATATTTCAACTATTAGGAAATTAAACACATAGAGAAAATAAATAACAATATATTCATCCTTTAAATAAATTATCTTTAAATTTATCATTGAAATCACATGAAAGAGCCTCATGAAGATTTTCTAGAAGGCTTAAATTTGTGAGAAAAAACAGTGTATCATGGACTCTTCAAAATAAAGTGCCATAACATAGAATATCCACTTCCCTTCAGACATGGTCATTTGAATATATCATGCAGTCAATTATACTATGCAGTATTTTTATCACGATCGACATATCAATCATACAGTCACTTTAAGACATAAATTTTTTCATAATTATATAGAAAATAAATTAATTCCATATATAAACAATATTATTTAGAAATAAATTATGTAGGATTGGATATCATTAAAATAATAAATTTCTGTACTAAGATGAAAATATTAATAAAATATATTTGTTTACCTAATTTTTCATCATAATTATTAATTATGAATGATAATTTTCTACCTTATTTTTATCTTATATATTTTTTTAAAAATATTTTATAAATTGTATAAGTTAACTATAAAAATTAATGATGATATCAAATGCAGTGATGGTGTGCCTTCTATTTCTCACATTCCACGATGTACATGTTTCACATCTAGTCATAGAGGGACATCGGGTTATTGATTTGAATGTACAAAGGTCACATAATTTCCATCATGTTTCACAACATCCTATCATCATCCCTCATCTTTACCATAAAGGGTTCTATGGTGTAGTGATGTGTGACTTAACCTTTATCGATAATCAGATCATTGATACCCTAATAGAGAGATGGTGGACAAAGACAAAGACATTACATTTTTTATAGGAAGAGATTCCTATTACCCTTGAGGATGAGTACATTATATTGGGCCTCCCCTTCAAGGGTGAGGCTGTGATAGGTCGATTTGGTGTTGGTTAGTTTGATTTAGTTCATAGACTACTAGGAATTGAGGTCTATGACTATGGAATGTCCATCGTCGGGAGTTGATTATGATTTATATGGATAGATGAGAACTTCACCCATCTAGATGATAATGCTGACAAGATCATAGTGATTAGATTTACACGTGTATACATTCTGAGACTTATTAGCACCACAATCTTCATCGATCATTCCACTACATTTTCCACTTGATGTATTTACCATTACTTGAGGTCTTGGTCCAAGTAGGGAGGTATAAATGGGGGTCTAAATATCTTTATTATACATATAGAGTTCTATGTAGCATATGTCACATCAATAATATGCATATTACAATATGTGTTATTCTTATCCTGACATGGATATGATTGAAAATCCTTCTCTTAGCTCTGCATGCCTGTGCACCACTATCTATCGATATTTTATGGGTGTCCCCATGTAGATGATGGTATGTTATTCCTTCTTATGTGAAAATTAATTGTATAAATTTATCTTATGAAATTATAAGTATAAAAATTTTATCTATAGGTGAAGTTAGGCCCATTGATATTCAGATACCACCAAACATGATGTCCATGCTTATAAAATTATGTTTGACAGTCTTCTACTAGAGGGAATATGTGATTATTAAATATATGGTTAAATTATTATTGTGTACTGTGCATGACTTCATTTTTTAATTAATTATTCATTTTTTGATATTTTAGGTTTCATGGATGCCATATATTGAGCCTATCTTCCAGAGTCTCCCACATTATCGTATGTCAATTCTTGCTACCAGCTTATGTGACATGCCTATGATTCATTTTAATATTGTTGAGTGGAATCATGTTGATAGAGTTATGAGATAGTTCGGATTTTATCAACCTATTCCTTCACCGCTCAGTCGATTTCCTTGACTTTATTCCCTAAAGATGTCATGGAAGTGAGACTTTGACTGAAGGTGATATCATGTATGCTATATTGAGATGTAGGACATACTTCATGAGTCTGTTATGAGGGGAAGGCACAATACACATGAATCTATCATATCAATTGGATTATGATCCCTAATACGGCATGAACTCATTGATATATCTTACACAACACAAATAAGGCTATTATCATTTGGTAATAATTCTTATTTACACTTTTGAATAACTTTTTTATTAACTTTGGTTGACTTTATAATTTGTTTTTACATGATACTCATATGTAAAACCACATTCACATCACTAATCCTGCATAGAGAGACACATTTGACCATACATATTTTCATGGAGTAGTGAAAAATCTCATTATTCTCATGGATGAAATTTATTAAAGGATTTCTTTGATATGTTAGGTGTTTTTGAGGGTGATGAGCTTGATATAGATGCACCAGAGGGTAATGATCCTATTACGGATGCAACACATGATGATGTGGTGTAATATGAGGATGTTCACCATAATCAACCAAATACTCCTCCACTTCTTATTATAGATGAGCCACAACCATTGTTATAATCACTTACACATGCACAAGCACAAGAACAAGAAAAACCACAACCATGACCACCAGTTATTCCTATAGAGGGACCCATCTCATTTATTACTGATTCTATAACACAATATGTTAGTGTGTCCAATTTTACTACAGTGATAAAGGACAACTGGTCTGTGTTTTAGTCTCTATTTTACTTTGAAATATAGATACCCACTACATAAAAAATATTTTCTTCACATGATGGAGAGAGTTTCAATCAGCGACCACTTTCATTGTAGTTAGGATAGGGTAAAATCTTGGTGACTGTAGATCCACCACCTATAACACAAGATGATGTGAAGGTTGGTACTAAAGATTCTATACTGGGGGTTCATATGCTAGAGCATAAACATCGATGGATATGGCATGGACACATTATATATACACCATGTAACGCCCCGACCCCAGTTACCCAGAGTCAGTGCATTATTACATAACATTAGCATGATACAAGGAATCTTGTCCCGAAAGACTAATCAGTTTAGTAGACTTGGAAGTAATAGATACAAACATAAGTTTTACATTAAATCATGAAATAAAAAAACAACATTGTGTCCCCTTTTTAACACTCTTATATCCCTTAGTCTATTCCTACAGGTTAATCATAATATTCTTCTTCGCATCCTGAGAAAAATAAAACATAGAAAGGGGTGAACTCAGATGCCCAGTAAGGATAACAACCTAGCGAAAACTTTCATAAATAAGCATAAAAATTTAAAAAAATGTGTAAGACTAAAACAAAAGACTTTTAAACATAAAATTCAGAATAATATGGAAAAAATAAATCAAATAATTCCATTTAATTATTCACATGGATATTCTACTAGTCGAATAATCACATGCAACACCAATAGCCAATTTCATAATGATGGAATGCATAATGCCGGACATCATAACCACATAGTCAGGGCCTCATGCCAAGACTACAAGTAAGATTTTGTCAAGGAATTATTACAACACACTAGTTTTTCTCATGAGATATACCGATTCATTGGAGATCTATAGTGGGCTCCACCCGTCACTTACTAAGTCCAATGCATTCCTCATATGAAAAGGTTGAAACATAACATAAACATTCGTATTAAAAATAGCATAATAAATGTTAATAATTTAACCATAAACCATGAATGTTATAAAAATAACACATCCATAGTCAAACATATCACAAAACCTTTAATACAATATGGAAGATTGTATCATAATAAATCAACTTCAAACAAGTGTAAAATCCATCAAAGGATGTTGACATAGATGAAATCAAAACTATTTGAGTGAAATATATATTTCTATTTTGAAATCATTTAAAAGTAACATAATTATAAAATAAAATATTTATTTTTAAAATATTCTTATAAGCTTGTAAGGGAAGCTTCAAAGATGTTATAATGGCAGAAAATAGCAGCACTCGCCGTATAAGTTAAAAAAACATTTTTTCCTTAATTTTGTCGAAAAGGTCGTAAAGGACCTTATTTGGAAAATGATAGAAAGATTCCTTTATAAACATTCAATAAAAATTCAAACAAGGGTATAAATTAATTTAAACCATATTCTAGGAAATTGTAAAAATGTTTTGAAATACATTTTTAAGAAATATGGATGTGGATGATAAAGTGGTCCCAGTAGATACTCACGTATAAACAACCTCGGATAATGAAGAGATTGTAGAATTAACCCTTACCTTGTACTTTTACTTGATAAAGGGTATGTTAAAATACTATATAATAGTTAAATAATTGTTATTAAATTATACAATAACCACATACATAAATATGATATCATATATGATCCTCTAATATTGCTTTATTAATAATATTTCAGTAGCAACATTGTTTCAGGTGTTAACTGATTCATTTTCCTTTATATGCTTAGTTAAGTAAGCCATGATTGTTATGGATATGATGTACTTGATTCATATACATAATGGTATTAGTTTCTTAAAAATTATTTTTAATCATAAAATGAAAATTATTCTTGAATGATAACGATGGGGAATGAATCTCATCACATTCGTGAAGACGGTAATCCGTACGTATGCACGAGAGAAAATATCATTATATTGATGGTGAAATCATATGTAATTGGATGTTATACCATATTTAAAGAATACTTAACATGTTGTATTTATTATTTACATTAGTTACACTCATTATTATACCCATCCAAATAATGAAGTGTTTGAATGACAAACTACACCACAACGTGGAGGCGGTAAGCCGTACGTACGCACGTATGGTGAATTGTCATTCATAGTATGGATAGAATAATGAATATGGTTATAAAATATTTATAATAACATAAAATTATGTATAAGGTACCAAAGTTATTATTTTGGTATGGAAATAACAAGGAAAGAGGAAGTGGAAGAAGAAAAGAACTCTGAAAGAGGTGGTGAAATTAGTACCTCTTCTTCTGGTGTTTCTTTTTGAGTTGATCAAAATGGATACTTAGGTTGGATTTATGATCAAATTAGATCCTCTAGGTATATTTTAGGGTATTTGGGAGGATATTTGAGCAGGTTTTGGATGAGAAAAATGGCTTTGGAGGTGTGATTTTGAGAGAAGGAGAAGTACCCTTTTATAAGAGAGGTGAGGGTCACTTTAGGAAAAGCTTGAAATATTATTTTATTATACAATAATATTCGGTTTATAAAGGCTAAAAAATGATTTATTTTGAGTATAAGGTGGGTATGGGTCCAAAAATACTCAACCAATAGGTTTTATACTAGTTTAGGTCACCATATAAACCTTATCTTTTAGATTTAACTCTTGGTTAAATAGTTTAACATTTACCATGTCTCCTTATATCTTAATATTATATGGTTAATAAACTTACTATAAAATTAAAAAAGAACCCCAAGTGGTTCATTAATGACATATCTATTATTATATAAGTCTTATGGATGAAACTTAAATTTTTAGGACTATTATATTAATTAATAATAGAGTATTTGTTTTAAAAACCCATTTATGTCAATTTTGACACTATTTGGTATTTTGTTTTTGTGAAAGTATTAACAACTTTATCACTTTGAATTTTTTTATTTAATCAACCCTAACATTCCATATTAACCTATAAAATTAGTTTAATTCATCAAAAGTCTCTATTTACATTTATTTGGATATTTATAATATCAATTATTTTAATCTTTCATTAATAAGGTAATTACTACATCATCATTGTCTCATAAATAAATTTAATTATTTAATGTCTAAAAATTATAAATAAAATAACATTATATAGGAAATATTTTTATATTTCCAATTAATATTTATAGTCTAATTTATCTTATGTATAACCATATATTAAAAATGGTTTAGTTATGAAACTTTGAATTTAACACTTTTAACTCTACTTTAAATAAAATAATAATAAATGTACTAATCTAATATAAGTGGACCAAAAGGATCATATTTTATTCCTAAGGTTGATTTTGGTTGAAATAAACTTATCCAATAGAATTAGGAAATGTGTTAGGGTAATAATGTCATTTTTAACTTTAATTACCCTATTTACTTTTAACCGTGGTAAATAAAAGTCAAAAGTTACTATTCACCAAAAAATTATTTTCATTTTATTGAACCACATTTACATACTGATATAAACCATGTCTCTTTTATTTTTGAAATTCAATTCATAGAAGCAGTAAAATTACATTTTATGTAAATTTTCAAATGCGCCAAGAAGGTGGGTAAAAGACGGTAAAAAGTTCAATAAAAATTTATATATATAATATTATAATAAAATGAATCCAATGAATTACATTAAACATAAATAGGTATAATGTATCTATTTTTACCTAATATAAATTGTAATGCCCCGACCCCAGTTACCCAGAGTCGGTGCATTATTACATAACATTGGCATTATCACAAGGGATCAACTCCTAAAAGACCGATTAGTTTAGTCGCCTTGGAAACAAGATATATACATAAGTTCAATATTATAACTTGAAAAGAAATAAAACACTAATTTATTACATTAGAAACATCCAAGAATCCTAGATTATTCCTGCAAGTCACTCATAACTAACTTCTTCATATCCTGGGAAAATGAATCATAAGAAAGGGGTGAGCTGAAACGCTTAGTTAGAGTAATCAATATCGCGAAAGATAACATAAATTTTCGGCACAATGATTAATTGAAAAAAAATGCCTTTACAAATAATAAACATGAACACTTTATGGAAGGAATATGAGATAAGTAAATAATTCCATAATAAAACACAATCATGGGTATTCTACTAGTCAAATAACCACATGAACCATCAATATTATTTTCATAATGAGGGAATGTATAATGCGAGACATTCTGAAACATTTTGTCAAGGCCTCAGCCAAGATGTCTAAAAATGATTAAGGCCTGAGCTAAAACCATATATAAAATTGGGAAAGGCCTCAAACAATTTCATGTCTAATTGTATCATGAGACCTACCGATGCATCGAGGATCTATAGCAGGATCCACCCGTCACTTACTAAGTCTAATACATTCCTCATATGAAAAGGTTGAAACATAACATAAAAATTTGTATAAAAACTAGCATACAAAATGTCAATACTTTAACCATAAAACATGAATGGTATAAAAATAACACATCCATAGTCAAACATATCACAAAACCTTAAATACAATATGGAATATCTGTATCATAATAAATCAACTTCAAACAAGTGTAAAATTTATCAAAGGATGTTGACATAGATAAAATCAAAACTATTTGAAAGACATATCTCATTATATTTTGAAATAATTTAAGAGTCACATAATTATAAAAGAAAAAAATTATTTTTAAAATATTCTTATAAGATTGTAAGGTAATCTTCGATGATGTTATAACGGCAGAAAATATCCGCACCCACTATATAAGTTAAAAAAACATTCTTACCTTAATTTTGTTGAAAAGGTCATAAAGTAACATGTTTGGAAAATGATGGAAAGATTCATTTAAAATCATATAAGGTAAAATAAGGGTATAAATGAATTTAACCCATAGTCTAGTAAATAGTAATTTTTTTGAAATACATTTTTAAGAAACATAGATGTGGATGATAAAGAGGTCCCAGTAGATATTTACGTAAAAACAACCTCAAATAATAAAGAGATTGTGAAATTAACCCTTACCTTGTATTCTTCCTTATTCAAGGGTATGTTAACCTCTTGTGTAATGGTTAAATAATTGTTATTAAATTATAAAAGAATCCACATACATAAATATGATATCATATATGGTATTCTAATATTGAATTGTTAAAACATTTCAGTAGTATCATTGTTTCGGGTGTTAACTGATTCGTTTTCCTTTATATGTTTGGTTACGTGAGTCATATTTGTTATGGATAGGATATATTTGATTAATATACAGAATGATATCAAGTTCTTAAACATTATTTTTAATTATAAAATGAAAATTATTCTTGAATGGATACGATGGGGAATAAAATCTCATCGCGTTGTGGAGACGGTAAGCCGTACGTACGCACGAGCGACAATATCATTATATTGATGGTGAAATAATATGTAATTGGATGGTATATCATATATACAGAATCATTAACATTTTATATTTTTTATTTACATCAGTTATACTCATTATTATACCCATCCAAATAATGAATTGTTTGAATAAAAAACTACACCACGACGTGGTAACAACAAGCTGTACGTACGCATGTATGGTGAATTTGTCATTTATAGGATAGATAGAATAATGAATATGGTTTTAAAATATTCATAATAACATCACAGTATGTATAAGGTACTGGAGTTATTATGTTTTTATGGAAATGAAATAGGAAGTGGAATAAGAAAAGAACATTGAAAGAGGTGATGAAATAATTACCACTTCTTCAGGTTCTTCCTTTCGATTTGATCAAAAGGGCTCCTTAGGTTGGCTTTTTGGTCAAATTAAGGTCTCTAGGTTGAATTTAGGGTAGTTGGGAGGATATTTGAGCAGGGGTTGGCTGAACCAAATGGCTTTGAAGGTGTTATTTTGAGAGAAGGTGAAGTAACCTTTTATAAGAAGGTGATGGTCACTTTAGGAAAAGCATGAAATATTATTTTATAATAAAATCATTTTTGGTTTCTAATGGCGCCAAAATGATTTATTTTGAGGATAAGGTAAGTATGGGTCTAAAAAATCTTAAAAAATAGGTTTAAGATAGGTTTAAGTTACCATATTAACCTTATCTTTTAGATTTAACTCTTAGTTAAATAGTTTGACATTTACCATGTCTCTTTGTATTTTTATATTATATGGTTAATAAACTTACTATAAACTGGAAAGAGAACCCCAAGTGGTTAATTATTGATATATATAACTTTATCTAAGTTCTTTGTCCGAAAATTAGATTTTTAGGAATATTATATCAATTAATAATATAGTATTTGTTTTAAAAACTCAATTATGTCAATTTTGACACAATTTTGTATTTGATTTTTTTAAAGCCATAAAAACTTTATCGCTTCGAATAAAATTTATTCAATCAACCCTAACATGTCATATTAACCTATTCATAAGAAGTATAATTTTACATTTATTTGGATATTTATAATATCAATTATTTTAATATTTTATTAATAAGGTAATTTTTACATCATTATTGTGTCATAAATAAATTAAATTATTTAATGTCTAAAAATTATAAATAAAATACCATTATGTAAGAAATATTTTTTTATTTCTAATGAATATTTATAGTCTAATTCATATTATGTATAACCCTATATTAAAAATGGTTTAGTTATTAAACTTTGAATTTATCTCTTTTAACTATTCTTTAAATAAAATAATAATAAATGTCCTAATCTAATTAAAGTGGACCAAAAAGATCATATTTTATTCCTAATGTTGTTTTTGGTCGAATTACACTTATCCAATAGAATTAGGACACGTTTTAGGGTAATTATAATATCATTTTTACCATTAATTACCCTATTTACTTTTAACTGTGGTAAATAAAAGTCAAAAGTTACGATTCACAAAAAATTATTATCATCTTATTAAACCACATTTTACTTACTGATGTAAACCGTGTCTCTCGGAATTTTGAAATTCAACTCACAGAAGTGGTAAAATTATGTTTTATGTAAATTTGTAAATGCTCCTAGAAGGTGGGTAAAAGACCATAAAAAGTTTGATAAAATTTTATATATCTAAACTTATTATAAAATGACTCCAATGAATTACGTTGAACATATATAAGTATTATGTATCTATTTTGACCTAAAATAAATTAAAATAAAATAACTAATTACTTAAATAAAAAGTTAGTTTTAAACAATAACGTAGTGTTTTTCACTATTCATAAAAAATTTAAAGTTTTTAGAAAAATACCAAAAATTCACTCTAATCCAATTTCGATATTACGAATTCAAAAATGAAGTCCATATTGAAAAATAAAATTTATAAAATTTCAAAAAGCGAATATTACTATTCATAACGGCTAGTTTGATTAGTCGTGGTGTGTTAAAACTCCAAGTTGCGTACAACACAAGCTACTACATTATTCAAAAGGAAACATACCATGAAATCTTGGGGTGTTACATTCTCCCCTCCTTAAAATAATTTCATCCTCAAAATTTCTATAATATTACTGCATAAAAAGATTCGGGTGGTTCTTCATCATAAGTTCCTTGGGTTCCCAAGTTGCCTCTTCCATCTTATGATTTCCCCATAGAACTTTCACCAGACGAGTCATCCGATTTCTCAACACTTATTTTCTAGTATTAAGAATTAAGATAGGATCTTCACAATAAGACAGATTAGGTTCCAGTTCTAATTCTTCATAGGTGAGTACATGCGTATTGTCATGCATGTATTTTCTCAATAGTGATACTTGGAACACATCATGAACTTTGGAGAGACTTGGAGGCATTTCGAAATGATAAGCTACAACTCCAATTTATTCTAGAATTTCAAAAAGGTATGATGTACCTGGGACTCAATTTTCCCTTATTACCGAAACGTATAACACCCTTCCATGGAGATACCTTCAAGAAAACATAGTCTCATACTTGAATTTCAAAATCCTTCATTCAATTATCGACATAAATCTTTTACCTACTTTGGGATGCTTTGATGTGGGTTTGGATAATCTTCACATTTTCCATTGTTTCCTTAACAAGTTCTAGGCCTACGAGTTTCCTTTCACCAACATCATCCCAACAAGTTGGTGTATGACATCTCTTTCCATATAACGCTTTATATGGTGCCATCTGAATACTTGAATAAAAGCTATTATTATAGGAAAATTCTACCAGAGGTAAATATTGATCCCACATACCTTGAAAGTCAAGTGAGAAAGATCTCAACATGTCTTCTAAGGTTTGAATAGTCCATTTTATTATCCATCAGTTTGAGGGTGGTAGACAGTGCTCAAACGAAGTTCAGTATCCAAGGCATTTTGATGAATTTTCCAGAATCTTGATGTAAAATGAGGATCGTGATTAGAAACAACCGATAGGGGTACACCATGGAGTCTTAGAACTTCATTAATATATATTCTTGTTAGATGTTCAAGTGGTAAATCTTATCTTATAGCAAGAAAATGTGCTAACTTGGTAAGACAATCAACAATGACCCATATTGCATCATTCCTTATAGGAGTCTTTGGTATCCCCATGACAAAGTCCATCGTAATATTATCCTATTTCCACTCAGGTATGGGAATAGTTTGCATGACTCCTCCAGACTGTTTCCTTCCAACTTTCACTTGTTGACAAACCATACATCTTGACACAAAATCAGCAATCTCCCTCTTCATGTTGTCCCACAAAAATGTTCCTTCATATCTCTATACATCTTGGTGCTCCCAGGGTCTATAGAGAAATTGGAGCTATGAGCATCATCCAAAAATTCCCTTTTTATATTAGGTATATCAAGAACACAAAGTCTCTTCCCAAATTTCAAAATTCCATCTTTATATACGACATCACTCAATCTCCCATCATTTATAGCTTTAATCTTCTTTTGAAACTCCTCATCATCAGTCTGAGAACTTTTTATCCTTTCTAGTAAAGATGGTTTGACAAACATTTGAAAAAGTAATGATGATTCACCTTCCATGGTTATTCCCATATCCATGTTTACTAGATCCATGAAAACAAGATCCCTTTAAACTCTCATATTATTCAAAACTCCATGATCCTTTCTATTCAAAGCATCTACCACCTTATTTTCCTTCCCCGGGTGGTAGTGTATAGTGAAATCATAATCCTTGAGTAGTTCAAGCCATCTCCTTTGCCTCATGTTGAGTTATTTTTGTGAGAAAATATAATTCAAACTCTTATGATCAATTTAAATCTCACATTTTTCACCATAGAGATAGTGTCTCCATATCTTCAGATCAAATATTACAACTGCTAACTCAATATCATGAGTGGGATATTTTTGCTCATGAATTTTTAGCTGTTGTGATGCATAATAAATAACTCTATCATTCTGCATAAGGACACAACCAAGTCCTTTCTTTGAGGAATCACTATAAATAAAAAACCCATCATTCCCTGATGGTAGAGTCAATATAGGATCATTGACTAATCTTCTCTTCAGTTCTTCAAAACATTATTCACACTCTTTTTTTTCCAAACAAATTTAACCCCTTTACGTGTGAGCTTGGTTAATGTGTTTTCCAACCAGGAAAAATTCTAGATGAAACATCAATAATAATCTGCTAAACCAATAAAATTGCATACCTCCGTTATAATCATTAGTGCTAGCCATTCTTGGATTGCCTTATTCTTTGAAGGATCAACAGAGATTCCATCCTTAGAGACAATATGTCCAAGAAAAGAAACCTCTTCAAGCCAAAATTCACACTTGATAAACTTCCCATATAATTCATTTCTTCTGAGGGTTTATATAATAGTGCGCAAGTGATTTTCATGATATTAATAGATTTTTGATTATACCAAGATATCATCAATAAATACCACTACAAAGTCATCAAGATATTCGTTGAAAACTCTATTCATTAGATCCATAAAGACATAGGGTGCATGAGTCAATCCAAAAGGCATTACTGTAAACTCATAATGCCTGTACCTGGTTCAAAATGCTATTTTTTGGAATGTCTTCCTTCTTCACACACAACTAATGATATCCAGATCGAAGGTCAATCTTTGAAAAATATTGATCTCCATGAAGTTGGTCGGATAAATCATCAATGCGAGGTAGGGGATACTTGTTCTTTATTATTATAGAATTGATCTCCCTGTAGTCAATGCACAACCTCATAGATCCATCTTTCTTCTTAACAAAAAGGACAGGGGATCCCCATGGAGAAACACTAGGGTGAATAAATATCTTATTACTCAGTTACTCTAGTTGTTTCTTTAGTTCTAATAATTCCACAGTGGCCATTCTATAAGGGGTCTTCGATATGAGCCTTGAACTAGGAATTAAATCAATAGAAAACTGAATTTCTAATTTTGGAGGATGTCCAGGTAAATCCTCTGGAAACACATCAACACATTATTTCACAATAGGTACGTCCTCTATTCGAACATTCTTTTCCTCACCCATAATTATTTCATTCTCTTCCTCCCCGATAATTGAATTTAGTAGATCTACTGGGGGTGGATCTAGATAAGAATCAGATTGTGATGTTTCCTCTCTAAAAATAAGGTGCTCCTTATCATCATAAAAAATTGTAGCCTCCTTCTTCTTAAAATAAATTTTCACATCATGGTCTGAAAACCAATCCATACTGAGGATTATATCAAATTAAATCATGGGTATGATGATGAGATCAGTGGATAAAGAACATTTATATTCCCTAATGGGAACTGATTCACAAAACTTTGTTGCAATGATACTTCCCTTAGGAGTTTTTACTAACAACTGCCTTGTTAAGCCAAATTTAAAATATTTAATTTTCTTAGTAAACTGGGAAGATATAAAACAATGTGATGATCAAGAATCAAATAAAGCATTGGCTAAACTTGAGGAAACCATTAAATTACCTACCACCATGTCTTTCAGAGCTTCAACCTCAGTAGTAGTGATCGCATAAGCTTGGCCTTGATCCCTTGGCCTTTTCTAAGGTAATTTTCCTTGGTGCTTAGGAAATTAATTTTCATAATGTCCCATCTTCCTGCAATTGTTTCATTGAACATTGGTAGCTTCTTTCTTCACCTTACAATCACCTGCAAGATGGCCTTTATGTCAAAAGTTGTAGCATACTCCTTTTCCTTTTAGATAGGCACCAGGGTGCTTCCTTCCACAATTATCAAAGGGTGGAAATTCAACTTTTCCCTTCTTCTATGTTTCTTTATTTCTTTTCCTAGAGTGTTCATCATATCTCTTCTTCTCTTGCTTTGCTTTAATGTCATAAGGCTTAGAGAATTACTTTTCTGTCTTGATAGTAAATGAGACAATATCTTCGTATGATGAGAAGGATTATGAGACTAATGCTCGATGTAGAAATGGTCTTAACCCATCAAATAATCGATCAATCATACTCCCGGGTTACATTTATAATCTGCTACATGCCTTGCTAACCTTGTAAAGTTAGCCACATACTTTGCAATATTCTCATCCTAATTTTGCCTTAGACTTATAAATTGCCTTTCCATATCTGCTCGATGGTCACGAGGAAAGTATTTTTCTAAGAATATATCTTTAAACTCCCTCCATTCCATGTTTGATACCTATTCATATTTCTTTGTGTTTTGGATTAATGACCACCATTGATCTGCATCTCCTGTAAGGTGATAAACTTCCGTGAAAACTTTTTCCTTTTCACTACTCCCTAAAGCATGAAATATTTTCTCTAAGGAACTTATCCATTGCTCATATACCAATGGATTTTTAATCCCATTGAATGTTAGTGGTTGTTACCTCATGAAGCGGTCTAACATTGATCCTCCGCATTGTGGATCAGGGTGCTCCATATGGGTAAGGTTATTATTCATAACCTAAGTGAGTTATCCCAGTATAGTGATAAGCTGATCAGCACCAGTTGCATCACCAGCTCCACTATAATTATCTTGAGTAGGAGGGAAATCCCTACATGGATTACGTGCGTTGATACGGTTTCCATTCCTTCCACTAGGTGCCATTTTTAAAAAATGGCATACAATAGATTAGTTTATAAATCGCAATACATAATTCCAAACTTATAAAACACTTAACATAAATTGAGCAGTTTATGGATATAATCCATAATCATAAAAATGTTTTCTTTGAGGAGGTATATACTCATAAATCTTTCATAATGGTTTGTAAAGAAAATGTGAATTATCCTAAGCATATCCTCTGGGAGTGTCGTAACCAAGAGTGAAGCAAAACTTGTTGTTGTGTACCAGGATACCCCATGTCAAGCCCGAAACTCCTTGTCATAGTTTTCACTTCTAGGTACATTTGTGCTAGATCAACCTCTACCTACTCGTATTCAGACAGGGATGTATTTCTTAGAAAATACACAAAATCTCTACATTACCAAAATTATAGGAAGTTCTTATGTACTAATCCTCAAAGTCTATCTTAGGATAATGTTCTCTAATAAGAGTTTTTCTAAATATAGCTTCCAAGGTTTGTGCTAAACTTCCTCTGATAGAAACTGTAATGACCCAACCCTAGTTACCCAGAGTCGGTGCATTATTACATAACATTGGCATGATCACAAGGGATCAAATCCCGAAAGACCGATCAGTTTAGTCACCTTGGAAACAAGATATATACATAAGTTCAATATTACAACTTGAAAAGAAATACAACACTAATTTATTCCATTAGAAACATCCAAGAGTCCTAGATTATTCCTAAAAGTCACTCATAACTAACTTCTTCATATCCTGGTAAAATGAATCATAAGAAAGGGGTGAGCTCAAACACTCAGTAAGATTAATCAATATAGCGAAAGATAACATAAACATTAGGCATAGTGATTAATTGAAAACACATGCCTTTACAAATAATAAACATGAACACTTTATGGAAGGAATATGAGCTAAGTAAATAATTACATAATAAAACACAATCATGGGTATTCTACTAGTCAAATAACCACATGAACCATTAATATTATTTTCATAATAAGGGAATGTATAATGCGAGACATTCTGAAACATTTTGTCAAGGCCTCAGCCAAGATGTCAAAAAATGATTAAGGCCTCAGCTAAAACCATATTTCAAATTGGGAAAGGCCTCAGAAAATTTCACATCTAATTGTCTCATGAGACCTACCGATGCATCGAGGAGCTATAGTAGGCTCCACCCATCACATAATAAGTCTAATAAATTCCTCATATGAAAAGGTTGAAACATAACATAAAAATTCGTGTAAAAACTAGCATAAAAAATTTCAATACTTTAACCATAAACCATGAATGGTATAAAAATAACACATCTATAGTAAAAAATATCACAAAACCTTAAATACAATATGGAATATTAGTATCATAATAAATCAACTTCAAACCAGTGTAAAATTTATCAAAGGATGTTGACATAGATGAAATCAAAACTATTTGAAAGAAATATCTCCTTCTATTTTGAAATAATTTAAGAGTCACATAATTATAAAAGAAAACATTTATTTTGAAAATATTCTTATAAGATTGTAAGGGAAGATTCGATGATGTTATAACGGCAGAAAATAACTGCACCTGCCATATAAGTTAAAAAAACATTCTTACCTTAATTTTGTCGAAAAGGTCATAAAGTACCTTATTTGAAAAATGATGGAAAGATTCATTTAAAAACATATAAGGTCAAATAAGGGTATAAATGAATTTAACCCATATTCTAGTAAATAGTAAAAATGTTTTGAAATACATTTTTAAGAAACATGGATGTGGATGATAAAGTGGTCCCAATAGACATTTATGTAAAAACAACCTCGAATAATAAAGAGATTGTAAAATTAACCCTTACCTTGTAATATTCCTTAGTCAAGGGTATGTTAAACTCTTGTATAATGGTTAAATAATTGTTATTAAATTACACAAGAATCCACATACATAAATATGATATCATATATGGTATTCTAATATTGCATTGTTAAAAAATTTCAGTAATATCATTGTTTTGGGTGTTAACTGATTTGTTTTCATTTATATGGTTTGTTACATGAGTCATTTTTGTTATGGATAGGATATATTTGATTCATATACAGAATGATATCAAGTTCTTAAAAATTAATTTTAATCATCAAATTAAAATTATTCTTGAATGGATTCGATGGGGAATGAAATCTCATCGCGTCGTGGAGATGGTAAGCCGTACGTACGCTCGAGCAAAAATATCATTATATTGATGGTGAAATAATATGTAATTGGATGCTATATCATATATACAGAATCGTTAAAATTTTATATTTATTATTTAGACCAGTTATACTCATTATTATACCAATCCAAATAATGAAGTGTTTGAATAACAAACTACACCACGACGTGGAGACGGTAATCCGTATGTACGCACGTATGGTGACTTTGTCATTTATAGGATGTATAGAATAAAGAATATGATTTTACCATATTCATAATAAAATCATAGTATTTAGGAGGTACTGGAGTTATTATTTTGTTATGGAAATGAAAGAGGAAGTGGAAGAAGAAAAGAACTTTGAAAGAGGTGATGAAATAATTACCTCTTCTTCGGGTTCTTCCTTTTGATTTGATCAAAAGGGATACTTAGGTTGGCTTTCTGATCAAAGTAAGGCCTCTAGGTTGAATTTAAGGTAGTTGGGAGGATATTTTATCTGGGTTTGTCCGAACCAAATGGCTATGGAGGTGTGATTTTGAGAGAAGGGGAAGTACCCTTTTATAAGAGAGGTGATGGTCACTTTAGGGAAAATCTTGAAATAGTATTTTATAATAAAATAATTTTTGGTTTATAATGGCTCCAAAATGATTTATTTATTGGATAAGGTGGTAATGGGTGGAAAACCTCTCAAAAAATAGGTTTTAGAGAGGTTTAGGAAACCATATTAACCTTATCTTTTAGATTTAACTCTTAGTTAAATAGTTTGATATTTACCATGTCTCTTTGTATTTTTATATTATATAGTTAATAAACTTACTATAAACTGCCAAGAGAACACCAAGTGATTAATTATTGATATATATAACCTTATCTAAGTCCTTTTTCTGAACCTTAGTGTTTTATAAAATTTATATCAATTTATAATATAGTATTTGTTTTAAAAACTCAATTATGTCAATTTTGACACAATTTAATATTTGATTTTTTTGAAAGCCATAAAAACTTTTTCACTTTGAATAAAATTTATTTAATCAACCCTAACATGTCATATTAACCTGGAAAATTAGTTTAATTCATCAGAAGTCTCAATTTACATTTATTTGGATATTTATAATATCAATTATTTTAATATTTTATTAATAAGGTAATTACTACATCATCATTGTGTCATAAATAAATTAAATTATATAATGTCTAAAAATTATAAATAAAATACCATTATGTAGGAAATATTTTTATATTTCTAATGAATATTTATAGTTGAATTTATATTGTGTATAACCCTATATTTTTTATGGTTTAGTTATTAAACTTTGAATTTAACTCTTTTAACTCTTCTTTAAATAAAATAATAATAAATGTCCTAATCTAATCCAAGTGGACCAAAAGGATCATTTATTAATAAGGTTGTTTTTGGTTGAATTAAACTTATCCAATATAATTAATACATGTGTTAGGGTAATTATAATATCATTTCCCCTTAATTACCCTATTTACTTTTAACCGTGGTAAATAAAAGTCAAAAGTTACTATTCACCAAAAAATATTTTCATCTTATTGAACCAAATTTTACTTACTAATTTCAACCGTGTCTCTCAGATTTTTGAAATTCAACTCACAGAAGCGGTAAAATTAAGTTTTATGCAAATTTGTAAATGCTCCTAGAAGGTGGGTAAAATACCGTAAAAAGTTTGATAAAATTTTATATATCTAAATTTATTATAAAATGACTCCAGTGAATTACATTGAACATATATAGGTATTATGTATCTATTTTGACCTAAAATAAATTAAAATAAAATAAATAATTACTTAAATAAAAAGTCGGTTTTTAACAATAACGTAGTGTTTTTCACTATTCATCAAAAATTGGAAGTTTTCAGAAAAATACCCAAAATTCAACCTAAGACAATTTCGATATTCCGAATTCAAAAATGAAGTCCATATTGAAAAAGAAAATTTATAAATTTTTTAAAAGTGGGTATTACTATTCATAACAGCTAGTTCGATTGGTCGTGGTGTGTTAAAACTCCAAGTTGCGTACAACGCGAGCTACTGCATTATTCAAAGGGAAACGTACTGTGGAAGCTTGAGGTGTTACATAAATTTAAATAAAATAACTAATTATTTAAATAAAAATTCGGTTTTAAACAAAAACATAGTGTTTTTCACTATTCATCAAAAATTGAAAGTTTTCAGAAAAATACCAATAATTCACCCTAAGTTAATTTCGATATTCTGAATTCAAAAATGAAGTCCATTTTGAAAAATAAAATTTATAAAATTTCAAAAAGTTGGCATTACTATTCATAATGGCTAGTTTGATTGGTCATGGTGTGTTAAAACTCCAAGTTACGTACAACGCAAGCTATTGTATTATTCAAAGGGAAACATATCGTAGAAGCTTGGGGTGTTACACACCAGGCTGTGGCATGAAAGAGCACCCAAGATAACGACAAAAATTAGATTGATACATGTTATATGTTTTCGAAATCATTAGTTATAATTTATTTAAAATCCCACTAATATATTACATTTTGTAACATAAAACAAAGAAATTGAAATAATTATAAATTAATTAAAATGTTTATAAATGATTAAGAAACATAAATATTAATAACTATATTAGTAGTAATAATAATAATTAATATTGATTAATTATATTAACACTTTTTACTATAATTATTCATATTATATTTAATTAATAATCATATTAAATCTATTATTAAATATTGAGAATATTATTAATTATGAATTCTATAATTATTAAAAATATTATTAATTAATATTATATTATTAATTATATAAGTAATTATATAATTAATAACACATAGCATAATATATTATAAATAATATAATTATTAACTAATAAATATATTATTCCATAGAAATTATTTTATTTATATTATTAATCACTAAATATTAGTTATTATACTATTAATTATACTAATAACATAAAAATATATTATTAATTAATAGTACAATATAAAATTGATAACTAATCAATATATTTCCAATTATTAAATTACAAATAATTATATGAACAAAAATTTCACAAAACTTTCTAAATATATTAATTACTCTAATAAATTAATAAGCGAAAATATATTATATTTTATATAAATTATGAAATTTTAATTTAGTAATTATATTATTAATAAATTATTTATATCAAATATATTATTTATTAACTATTAAAAATTATTAAACTATCAAATAATTAATAATAATCTAATAATATATACAAAAAAACAGAAAAAATAGGAGGTGTGAACCATGTTCATGCTTCCTATATAAATTTCATACAGGAGGCATGAACTTGGTTTATGCCTCTTTCTGGATCCCCCAGGAAGTGTGAACGACGTTAAAACTTCTCTATACCCCCTTTTAAAAATGTTTAAAACTCTATCCCATTTTTTGTTATTTTTTATTTAAAAAAAACCAAAAAATTACTCGAGAGGGGGATATATTGAATTGAAGTTTAGCCTGCAAATCATTTTTTGATTTTCAAAAATCCGGTTTGAGGGTAGCCGGTTCCCATGAGCTGGTTAAAGGGTTTCCAGAACCCGAACAAACAATCCCCAACGACAACATATCAAAATTCAAATTCAAACCGCATACCATCATCTCCACGCACCACACCTTGGGCAGAGAGCCCATCATCATGCCACGCCATCACCTCGGGTCACGTGCCCATCTCGAGCCGCATACACCATGAGATGCGAGTCGATGCAGATCTCAACACCGCCTCCGACCATGTCGTCGGAGAGAAAGTCCGACCACCGATTCCATCGACGTCGTCGGAGAACAACGGATTGCAGCCACATCGAAACAAAAAAAAAACACATCAAAACGCCGGCGAGATTCACCGGATTTCGCCATCACCTTCAACCTCAACGCCGGCAGAAGCCCGTCATCGCCATTGCCTTCACCCGTGGTCAAGATAAAATCGCCACGGGAGACGTCGACATGCACCAAGAAGGGTCCAGAGCGCTCTGAAGAGTATGCCGTTGGACGAACCGGTCTTACACCCGTAGATCCAACCAGGAGCGCCGTCAATCTCACCGTAGCCGATAGCCAGCGACCATCGGGAAACATTCCATCCCCGGCCAGAAAACACCAGATACAGCTCCAGAAAATCAAATCACACATACAAATAAACAAAACTCAAACCATTAAACCCTAATCACGAGGAAATAGGAACCGTTGCAAGCAGAGGAACCCACAACATAGATCCCGTCGCCTCCGTCCTTATCGACCTCGAGAGCCACCGCAACACACCAACCGTCGACACCGGAGCTTTGAGCATCGAACTCTGACCGGCACCACGCCTCCAACTAAAACCCTATCCAACGAGAGGAGTCGGACAAGCAAGCGAGCATCGAGTGGTGGAGAGCCGGAGAAAACCCCGAAGCCACCAGATCTGAGAGAAGGAGGTGGCGAAAACCAAGGGAAGGAGGCGGCGACGAGGAGAGCTCCCAAGACCTGCAGCGCCCCTTACGGGCCCATTTTCCCAGACTATATGAATGGTGAATTGAAGTTTAGAATATTTGACGAATCTTCAAAAAGAGTAAAACTAAAAATTAAAAAAATTAAATGGCTAGATATTTGAAGATTACATGAGAGAGGGGAGGAATATTTTTAATGATATGTAATTTACTGAGGGTGAATAAATATTTTAATGGGTGTTTTTTAACCAATGATAAATATAATCATAGATACACTAATGTTCATTTTTTAATAAAATTTTTATTAGATCAAATAGATGAATACGAGAGATAAAGTTTTTTTAAATATTTTTTCGCTGGTTTTTATACAATTTGATATAGCTAAAGTAGTATTTGAGGCTACTAGAGAAACTTTTTTCATTTTTTTATATGATAAAATAATGTGTCCATGATTGTCAACATATTACCATACCAACAACACTTATAGTATATGGCACAACATGATATCTGTATACGAATATGAAATTCATATATATATAGTTGTAAAATTATAAAGAGTTTTTTTGTGTGGGCGGATATGTTATATGTATTGGAGTTAATTCATTGAAAGTATGGGTATAACTATAAATGTGGTATATACACGAGATTGTGATGTACAAAGGCTCTATGTGATTGTGATTCATACAAACATAGAAGGAGATCTAGAATATTGAAATCCTTTTCAAACTTATGTATATATGTATATATATATATATATATATATATATATATATATGATATCAAATTGAACATTTAAGAGAAAAGAGTTTCTTATGATATAATATTAATGGTATGCATGAGTGGATCCAAATTATGTGCATTGCAAAGGAATAAAGGAATGATATACATGTTTTTCATGAATCATTGAGTTTTTCACACTGAGTTAAAGGGAATCATAAAAAAATTTATGACCATAATTCATATATTACAACTGGTCATGGAATTACAAATCTATAAAGAAGACCGTAACATCCCTACCCTAGTTCACTATGAATAGTAATTGGAATGGGTCTCCATGTGACCTTAGGTATGTCTCCTCATATGAAAGAGGCTTCTGACAAGAAGTGGGGGTCTAGGGTGTGATTGTGGGGAGACTATACCATCATATTAGAGTGCGTGATATAAATAAAACCAAAAACCATCTTAAATAGTAATAAACAAAATACATAGAATCCACAATCACAACCATCAATAATAAAATAATATGGAGGAATAAATTCATACCATATCCAAGCATTCATCTGGTCGGTCATATATAAAAATAAAGGTAAGAGTAAAAATACACTGATGATCTACTGTTATCCCTAAGCCTTACGTCATCTCAGTCTTTAGTTCCATCTAAACTATCACACTCGATTAATCTACTTTGGGTATCTTCCCAACCTAAACCAATAACCAGTGAAATCTTCTTGGATACCCAAGTGCCATGGTTGATCAAGCAAGGTGTGAATTTAAATCAATTGAGCACCAACAACATGGTCCTGTACATAAACAATAAATATAGTGTACATATGGGATATGCATAGATTATAAATAAAGAATAGTGATGAAGCATAAATAAATAACAACCTTTGATCCCTGGGTTCTAGCATGGAACCTTAATTTACCCAAACCAGCTTTGGATAGTGTTGAAGTGTCTATGAGCACATCTCATAATTATTCCAACCAATTTAATCACTTAGGATCCGACTCACCTCTCTATATAGAAGACAATCACTTGGGTACCTAGATCACCCTAGTATACTTAAGAGAAACACCTAGGGGATATCCCACCTTGTTATACATGAGATACACACATAAGGGTTGACCACCCTAGTATACATGAGATAAAAACCCTAGGGTTGACCCACCCCGATATACATGAGATAAAAAATCAGGGCTTGACCCACCCCATTATACATGAGATAAAAACTCAGGGCTTGACCCACCCCATTATACATGAGATAAAAACCTAGGAGGTGACCCAACCCGATATATAGGCTCAACAGCAGACTCCCAATTAGGGAATTCCATAGTACCCAAATGTATTGGGGAGTTTCATCCCCCACCCAAAAATCCAAGGAGCATGTTCAAGGAATTCCAATATGTGTGTGGAGTCACATCCCCTACCCACATATCTAAGGATCTCATTCAAGGAATACTATGTATGTAAATACATATCAAAGGGGAGTACTTCCTCTATTAGCATCTCATCAAGGGAGGCCATCTACCCGAGCTCCTTCTGCATAAACAAGGTTGGCCTCTCAAGTGTAAAACTTGTAATTATCACACACTTAACAGGCTCAAATGTCAGTTTTGGTTCTAAGTTAACACTTGTAATAATCATTACCTAATTCCCATATAAATACTCTTCTTAGGGTAAACATATCACCCGAGAACCCATCGGGGTCTCCTATGTCTCATCATATCTGAGACACCTCATTAGGGTCCCTCAATCTTAAACTCATCTCTTGAGTCAACACCCGTCACTCCGAGGACATAGAATCCCTCAACCTCATCAAAATCTCATATTGGAATCATTGGCTTCCTAGGAAGTCCATACTAGCCTTGGTCTAAAGAGATGACACAAAGCCCATATGACATCCAAATTCATCACAAGGTTGGTCTGAACACTCAACCTATCATCAACTACCTAAGGCTCATTAGCCCATGTAACCACATCTCAGTGGGGAAGGAAAACTCAACCCACAATCATCTCACTATCCAAACATCTATATGGCATCTCACAACCCCATACTAACCTACTTGGTTTAAAGACTCTTAGTATAACACTTACCTTAACAAGTAAGCATCAAGGGAACCTATCACTAGGTCTGTTACATTTCACTCGTTTTATATCATTTAGTGTAAACCCCTCAGTATATCACAAGATAATAAATTTAAAATTTAGGCCTTATCCATCGACGCCAAGGAAATCAAGATAGTGCCCAAGGGTCTATAGTAGACCATGGAATTTATTCATTTTAATCATAGAATTTCATTTTTAATTAAAAAAATACATTTAAAATGAATAGGACAACCACCCTTAGTAGATATAACTTATATCACATGCTAATATAATTAAATAAAATCAATTACCATAGGGTAAATTTATAAGAACCACCTACCTCAAACTGAATCCAATTCCATTTAAAACACATGGTCCAATAGCTCCGCCTAGGATCGCCAAGCCTGTCCATGATCAACTAGTCATCGTTAACTCACACGAGGATCTAAATCATGTCAATACACCCAAAATAATTAATTATAACATTTATCATTAATTGAAAAATTAATTTACAAAGAGGCATAATGCTTAAAAACTCACTAGGTGCTCTCACTGCACTAGAACCATAACCAAACATAGATAGAGGATCCAAATCACACCATCAACCCTATCCCAAGAAAAATTCCCATCATAAAACACATAATTACATGGAGATTTAATTTAATTGTAAGGAAACCCCTTAAAAAATCCATCTAGCAATGTACATCCATGAAAAAAATAAGTGACGACATGCATACATCATTATAGGATGCCCTCTACACAGATTGAGAAAATGCCCACTCATTCTTAGACATCTTCTCTATTATCTAGTAAAATCATAATCAAATCCCTAAATGAAACTACCCAAGAATTAGTGTCTATGAAGAAGGTAAATAAGAATGAAGAGGAATAGAGTATCTCACCTTAAAAAACCACCAAAAAGCACAAAAAATTACCCCTTCAAGGGGGAATCGAAAGAGAGGGGGGGGGGGTGTTTCCAACCAAAATTCCATCCCAAACCCTTGTTTTATCAAAAAACCCAATGGGGTGGATTGTTAAATTACTAATCTACCCTGTTAAAACAAAAAATAGACCCCACTGGCCAGATGGACCAAGATCACTAGAGAGACAATGGCTCACCGACTAGCGAGTGCTTAACCACTGGATGTCTGGTGGCCCTAGTTAGTAAACTGAGACATCGACTATATCATTAGTGAGATGGTGGTAGGCTATTACTGAAATTCAACACCTCTGACACCCTGACCCATCTTTGATGCTCTCTCGATAATCCCATATCTTCTATGATCCTCATTACCTGTTCAAAAATAACCCTTAGGGTCATCCAAACTCTTGGAAACTCATTTTTAGTCCTGGTTCCCAAAAATGAACCATCTACCAAAATGAAAAATTCAAATTCCTTCTGATTTTCCTAACCTGTTCGGACACCGGTAATACAAACTCTCTACCATAACACTTTTCATACTTAAGAAGCCTCATCAACCATTCAATCAAAAAACCCAACCTACTCAGGTTTCCAATTCAACACCAATGGGATGTGTTCCATCTTTGAATGCCAACGGTTCTTTTACCATGAAACTCCTAATACAAGGAACACCATTTATAAAAAAATGAGACACCACTCATAAACATAACTAAAACACCAGTATAATGATCCATGATACCCATATATCCTGAGAAAAAACAATGTAATCATCCAGTTAACTATTAGTCCGGTGGCACTCCCCACCATACGAATTAGATCATAATGTTTGATTCTGAGTTGTGGTGCTCCCCACCATTGGAATCACCCATGAAAACAAAATACTAGAATTCTAATGATTCACTTGATAGAGTTTCTAATGTGCGACATATAATTACATATAAAAAATTAGTCATATCTCTTATGGATAACTTTTATAGAAAACACTCAGTCTCATCTACTAACGTTCTATCAAAACACCCAATCATGATTCATTAACCCTCAGAGGCATCCCAAGATCATCTAAATACACCCATTGAGATATGAACCCTACTTTTGGTTCAATTCAAAGGTCTCATCCTCAATCAACCAAACCAACCATCATGAACTGCTGTAGGCATTGACACACCATTGACCCGAAGTACGCTCATATTACCTCAAGATCATCTTGAGCTTGACACCAATACTCAAACCCCATCCATCATCACATCTTAATTCACATTTGGTATTCACTAAAGAATCCATGTAAAATTGAATTCACCCACAAATTGGTACCTCTATGTTACCATGACCATCCAATAATTGGTTTCATGCATCCAAGACCCTTACAACATGAGGGTCACACATCCACGACTGATGTGACACTCCCCACCATAGGAGTGTTCATATCATTACTCCATTGGATAAAAATATAGATATCCATAGAACATGATCTATCCATCACTGAAATCAATTATTGGATGTAGGAAAACTATCTCAATCCTAATAAATAAAATGAAACATTGATTCACCACCCATTCCTAGCTCATTAGAACACACCCCACGACATCTTCCAAAAATTTATTCACAGCGAGGGTCACTCCATACAACAACCGATGGTGCATTCCCCACCATTCGATTTACCTTATACCGCTCCCCCAATGAAACCTTAATATCTTCCATAATAAATACACATGTTTCACTCCTCCCAAGGCAGATCATCTCATAATAATCAACACCTATCTATGATCACTTCTCAGATTGACCATGCCACCACACTCGAACCATTTCTAAGATAGCCCTCACCATAGGGGGAATTTCTTATTTCATCAAAACTCAGTCACCCAAGCCTGCAAGTATCACACCATATCCATCAACCCTCAACTCATACATGACTACTCACTAATTTTCATTTCAAATGGTATCGCGTATAACCAACAAATACCATCTCGATCTCATCTGAACCCAATGGGTATACACTCCAGTACCATCCTATCCTATCAACTGACTCATGATATCATGATTCTCACATAATTGAACCTAAGATCATGCACCCAAAAATAATGACCATGATCCATGACATGTCAACCCCATGTAACTAGAATCACCCTTAGTGATCCTCTTCAAAATCAACATTTCGCTTATGCTAAAGTATATTACAAAAGTTCCCAACAACTGACATCGTTTCAAAACCAAAATCATTTACCCATGATCATAAGTGCATCCCAAATTCAATGGGCCTAGGTACTTGACTGATCCATCCCTCAAAATCTATCCCCAATACCAATAAATATAACACATAACAATCTACACCATAAAATAACAAGGTGACTCACAAGACTTTCCTCAAACTCCTCTCAAGGGTATTCTCATATGCTGGTCACACTGTGCCCGATCCAATCACATTAACCAGGCCTACCCCACCTTTGTTAAACATCCTCATGTCACCAACATTCCTAAATCAGAATCCAAAAAAATCTCCCATGCATAATTCTCAATATGAGTGTCTACCAATGATTTTGTCTTCAAGGGAACTCACAACCTAGGTGAACCCATCAATCGGGTCACCCTTGACCACCAGAACTCACCAACCCACCACTATATTAATCTGAACATCATGGTCAATAGTTCCTCCCACATAGACCATAAATCATGTCTCACATAGGTCAAAACACATGGGATGACATCCACATTTCCATATCAATATCTCAAGGTAAATCACAAGCCAATATACCCATCCTAGGTCTCACAAATACACATTAGACATACATGAAAGAACAAACTTCCCACTCCTAGGGCCCCCACTCTCTCTAAGTATCTACACACGAGACTACTCCCTATAGGACTGGGTATCATCCATACATCAATAGTGGGATTGTCTGATGGTGACCCATATTAATTGAATCATATGAAAAAGGTCCAGTTAAGTAGATTTCCACCAATAACCTATATGGGGAAACACCATATAGATTGTTGTTGAAACTTCAAGTAACTGAACCCTTTTCCTATTCAGAACCATCAGTAAGGCATCTAATACCTATACATACTCACTAAGGGTCACAATACCTCCAATGCATAAGGTAATTCACTATAATCATCAAGTCTCATCCCTCTGTAGATCCACATGACATTCCATTAGAATATATATATATATATATATATATTGTGGTCTAACTGAGTATAATGAAACCAAGAAATTATATGGGAAAACCTCATATAAGTTATTTTTGAAACTTTAAACAACTATACCTTGTATCATTAGTGATATCAATTACACATAGGTATTTTAATGTAATGTGAATCCTGTACTCTAAATATGATGCATGAACACCGGCCTCTTACTATTAGGCCAATAACTAAAAACCTAATAACTCATAAATCATAAAATCTAAATTATATGTGCATCAAGATATGTGAAAATCAAGTAACTGTAACATAAAAAACCAAGAAAAACAATCTCATATACTAGGTAACTTGGAATTCAAATTGGAAAATTTGTTCATGATGCTTCAGTACAACGTCTATCACAAGCACCAACACATTCCTATACCACTTATCTACCATCACCACAAATAATAAGATAAAAAAACTCAGATATATCCTATTATATTAGAAACATAAAATAATATGATACCATTTGTAATGTCCCCATCCATGTTCACTATGAATAGCAATAAGAATGGTTCTCCATGTGACCTTAGGCACACCTCCTCACATGCTAGGGGCTGCTGACTAGAAGGAGTCAAGGGTGTGATCATGAGGAGACTGTACCTTCATATCAGAGTGTGAAATATAAAATAAAAATAACCAAAAATCATCCATAATAGTAATAAATAGATTATGTGGAATCCATAATCACAAATATCAATAAAAAAAATAACATGAAGTCTTACAGTCATACAATATTTGACCACCTATCGGGTTGGTCACATATACAAATAAAAGGAGTAAAAATACACTAAGCCTATACTACTATCCTTGAGCCTCACCTCATCACAGTCTCTAGTCCCATCTGAGCTATCTTGATTGATCAAGATAATTTGGGCCTCTTCTCAACCTGAACTAGAAACTAGTGAAGTCTTCTTGGGTACCCATGTTCCATGGTTTCCCAAAAAGGGTGCCAGTACAACTCATTAGAGCACTACCAATGTGGTCCCATTTATAAACTATAAATGCAGTGTACAAATGTGATACTATTAGAGTATAAATAATTACAAGTGAAGAAGTGTAAATAAATAACCTCCATCAATACTCAGGTTATGACATAGAACCCATATCAACCCAAAACTACTTCTATCAGTGCTGGAGTATCTCTGAGTACATTTCATAATCGTACCAACCAATGTAATCACCTGGGGTCTGACTCACCCTGATATAAAAAAGATAATCACCCGGTGTCCTGAATCACCTCAATATACATGAGATAAACAACCAGGTGTTGACCCTATAACACCTTTAAAATTTAGTTTAAAATAATACTATGATTGATATCTTACTTAACACATAATACCAAACTTTAAGTGAATTGTGATATACTATAAAAATATTATTATTTAAATGTGACCATTATAACATAACCATTAAATATGTGGTATGAATAGGAATAATCAAATTATAAAAAATATGTATAAAATTTTATATAATGAAAATATATTTATTAATTCATAATAAATAAGTACACAATTTTCAGCAAAGTAATTTTATACTTCAAAAATATGTTTACTTTAAAATAGGGTTTTATGGCTTTTTGTGAGTGAATATTATAATTAATTTATGACACTTCTAGAAATTTTATTTTATAAAAAGGATATAATTTTTGAAATTATCATATTAAAATTATCTTAAGTTGAAATTTTGGTATTTTTTTTGAAAATATTAATTTTTTAGTGAATAGTGAAAAATACCAATTTTATAGAAAAATGTATTTTGTATTCAACTATTTACAAATTATTATTTTATTTTAAATTTATTTTAAAATTTAATTAGTTCATTTGTATTAAACATAAAACAATTAATTTATTTTTAATGGAAATTGTTCTTAATGTTGGTATGTTAACATTTTTATACTTAAAAATACATTTTTCTAGAAATCTGTTTTTATTGCGTTTTATGGGTTTATTTTAAAATAATTTATGCCACTTATAGGGATTTAATTTAATAAAATTAATTAAATATTTTTAAAATTCATGTAAAAATTTGGTAAATAGGATAACTTTATTTTTGGTCACAATGAATAGTAATCATGGTAAATATTTTTCACCTTGGTAAGGGTAAACTGGGTAATTAAGGTTAAAAATAACATGATAAGGCTCTAAAAACACATATAAAACCTACCTTATCTATATTGGATGAGTTTATTTCATCCATCCTAGTCCAATATTCGAATATATGGAAACTTGGTTCCATTTTCTTTGATAATTTCCTTAATATTATTTTAAGTAATGAATATCTCCAAAATGTCACTCTCTTTTTTAATAAATCTAATATTTATTTTCATAGAGATAAAATGAGGTTATGTTTGGTTATAAATGGATATTTTAAATATTAAATATTTTTTATCATGTCATTTATTTTTAATTTTTAGTGATGAAATAATTACCCTAAATTCTTTTACAATGCTTATACAGTGCTTGCGCAAGCAGTAGAAAAATCAAGTAAATGATATTAAAAACATAAAAAGTAATATGTTTTGGGTGATTTATGGTATTAAACATTTTTTTGGATAAATATAATTTATTATTTATGTTTTCAAAGTCTATATTTGAACTACATTACTATATTTCTATTTTTTTAAAGTCAATTATGCGCACAGTAGCGAAAATGAATTTAATGGTAGTTTATGTTAAATAATATTTTATTAAATGATTTAAAATTAATAAAAATATAATATTTGGTAAATTTATTGGTATATGGTCAGAAATTTTAACCATGTTCCACTAATGGGTCAATTTTCTTTTTTATATTAACTTTTATTACCCCTAAAGAGTAAAATAATTTGATATTATAGTAAACATAAAATGTGTTAACAAGGGATTAAAACTAAGAGATAAGGGTTAAATCATCAACTAATTTTTTCTAAATTTTATTTTATGTGAGTAGTTTGACTTATATCCATCCTAAATTATAAATATATTAATTTTTATCCACTTTAACACAAAAATTAATTTATAATAATTTTAATTAATTCCAAGGGTGCCTCTATCCACTCTTCCTCACACTTCTTGAGCCACTTAGCTAGACCAAACACTGATAAAAACTCTTATTAACTTCATTATTTAAATTATAGAGGTTTTTTATTCTTAAAATACCATCCCTAGGGTCTTTTATGAGATATCTAAAGGAGGTTCTTCAAAGAGGAGGTAGTCGGCTTAACTGAGCATTTTAATTTTACTTCTTCTTCTAGCTCCTTAAATTATATCATAAACATTCCAATATAATAAAATAATTATATTACATATAATGAGATATTATTATGCTAATTTAATAAACTTATTCATCTCCTTTTTCATCCTATGGGGGACAAAAACATTTTGCATGCATATATGTGAACTACCACCTCCACAAAGCGATGTGTTTTGTTTTTCCATCACAACCTATCATGGATGTCTATAATGATGAATTTAATGTATATATATGATATTAATGTAATAATTTTAATTATTTAAAGATAATATAACAAATTTTTTCCCTTACCCTTCTATCCATTGGAAAATGATAACCTCGTTTGTGCATACGTGTGAATTACTACCTCCATGAAGCGATGTGATCTGTTTTTCATGTACACCTTTTACAGATGGTTCTAAAATTACATTTAATTTTAAATAAATATAATTATATAATTATCATTATTATATAAATTATTGAACCATGAAATATTTTACCACACTCAACATATTGAAGTCTTTTTGAAATTATGAATTGAACGTCCTCAAAACATCCATCGTGGACTCAACCGATTAAGTAATTAAATATGTCATTGAAATAAATGAAATAAATGATTTAATTATAAAGTAATAAAAATTTAAAATGTTAATAAACAAATAAATAATTAATATAATTTTATTATAAAGGAGTTAAAGGACATAGATAACAAGTCTGAATTCAATGTAAGGGATTTCTTAACTCAATTTCTATTCATTGAGTTATACTTCTACTTTATTGACTATGTTATGCCAAGATTATATATGAAATTACCTATGATTGTATTATTATATATTTAAACTTATTTTGTGTGGTTTTAAAATTTTTAAACATAATCACTTAACTAATTAAATTCTAACTTCAATGATACGATCTTTGTAAGGATTATTCATCTCAATATTGTTTCTTTGAGACATGTCTTGTATTATGTAGATACTTTCACTTTATAAGTTATATATGATTCCTATTGAGGTAATATATCATGACTGAATCTGTTATGATGATATTTAAAGTTATTTGAAGTTCCCTCTTTTATTATATATTAATTCAAATGTTTTAAAAGTTGAAAGGGTTTTCATGGTGTCCTCCAACGGCCCGAAGGCCTTCATTTTTTATTGATTTTTGATAATCCACCTTTCAAGGGGTGAGGTGGAACCCTTACAAGGACTGTAGTCATACGTATTACATGGCCCATAGGCCTTAGAGGAATTAATTTCCCATAGGCTTCAAACATTACATACAACCCATACTAACTACTTAGAACTGCTCCTCCCCAGCATCTTCATCGTGAAATCATCTCTCCACCTTCGCATGGATTTTCGGATAGGCTTTCCCGTGCATGCACAGGCTTTTCCTGATGGAAGGTGCCATACCCTATCATTCTGGAAATCTGTTTAGCTTCTTCTATGGTGAAAGCTCCTTACTCCTCCTCCTTCTGAAGCTTGTTCCTTGTAGGTTGTCTAGTTTGCATCTGCACTTAAGGTGGCCCGAAGGCCTTGAGGTGGCCCGAAGACCTTACTGACCCGAAGGCATGGGTGGCCCGAAGGCCTTAAAGGACTCGAGGACCAAATCGGTGGCCCGAAGGCCCAAACGGGGGCATATTCCGGGCTGCTACAGTGCCAAACAGTGCCAGCTACAGTACCTGCTACAGTTCCCACTACAGTACCTGCTACAGTCTGCACAGTTCCTGCTACAATACCTACTATAGTACTACTACAATACCTACTATAGTACTGCCACAATACCCCGTAAATTATCCCCCACCTGGATTTGATCCTGGGTCTCTTGGATGCACTTAAAGAGTCCTCACCAACTGGGCTGAGGCTCATGTGCCAAAATGTGGGTTGCTAATGAATATTTACATATAATATCATGAATATTTTTATAGTCATGGTATTTTATCTTCCTTATTATGTTCTTTATTTCAAAGGGTTTTTTGGTTTTAAAAGGTCTTAAATGTTTTTTTATTTAAAAATGTTTCTTTAATAGTTTTATAGACTTTTAACCAAACTATTCCTCTGTATTCTTTATATTATTTTAAGAATATTATTTTATAAAAATAAATTATTTACTAAAGTTACTTTCCATGATCTTTTAAATTATTTTAAAAGGTTTTAAAAAGGAAATTTCTTAATGTTTTCTTCATGGGTCACTTTTGACTCTCTTTACAAAATTTTGAAAAGAATGTTTATTTTTAATATTTACAACATGAACATATTTTATAACGGTCATAACTATTATTTTATTTGTAGATTAATTTAAAATTATATATTATTATTTTAAAATTAAATAAATTTCTCAATATTTTTTGATTTTTTAGTTTTTAAAGGTACTGAAAGAAAAGGTTATTTTCACATGTTTCCCAAGAAACATTTTAAATGTTCTTTTAACGATATTTTAATCTATGTCAACATCACTTAATGATTCCTATGATTCAATGTGGATATGATCTTATTATACCATTCATGTCCTTTCTCTGAATGGTTTATGCTGATGTTTTAAAGTGATTTTCAAGAAAGCCATTTATTTTTCATAGGTAAATTATTCTATGATAGTTTTGATGAAATGCGAGCAATTATGTGTTTTGTTTCATGATATGACACTTGGAAATTATTAATAAAATAGGTATTAGAGATTGAAACCAAACAATTAAGGGAATTTTTCTGATATGTGATGGGTGGGTCTATTATAGACCTCCAATACATTAAGTAATGAGATAGAGTTAACTAGATGAAAGTTACTCCTAAAAGATGACAGATCTATACTACTCCTAAGAGATGATAGAGTTATGTTACTATAAAGGGATGACATAAATATATGTTACTCATTAGATATTAGATAGTTTACTGGTTATATGAAACTCTTAATAGATATGGTAATTATCTGGTTAGGTAATTACATGATGAATATTTGATGTTCCAAGATACCTATATAGTTTTTCAATGCTTGTTGTGAGTTCTAATAGATCCTTTACTCAAGGATTATTTTCACATGGCTCATGTTTTTGGACTTATATGAATCTTGTATTATGTTAATGATTTATTCCATGTATCATGATTTGTGATTCACATTTTTATGGGTATTAATTTTATTATGTCATGATCATGCACTTTGATTATGTCATTATACCCTGACGCTTATCTTATGATAACTGATGAAATTTAATTGTTAATGCTTATGTTTACCCTTATTGTGCATTTTATATCACCCTTATTATGTTTTACATTTACATAGGTTATGAATATTTATGTTAAATGAATTATTTTTAGAAATTTTTTATGTGTGAAGAATTTTATTTGATATGTTGAAGTATTTTTATGAAGTAAGAAAAGATGGGTATAGTAGAAAAAATGATCACTTGAAGACATGGGTATTGTTATATAAAAGTTTTTCCTAATTCTCTAAACTCTAAACCAAAAATTTCCTTGGGTATGTAAGTGATCAAATATTTTAATTTGATGTTTTATGCTTTGTATGGCTAAAATTGGGTCATGTTTATCAATATTAAATCTAGAAATGTAAATATTATGTTTTTAGAACTTGATCTGGGAGTATTACAACCCTTGTCTTAATTACACATTAATTCATGATTTATTACATAAGACCACATATATTAAAACCTATAAGATCAAGAATTATAGTGTCTTTGGGTAATTAGGTACATTAAATTACAAATTAAAAATAGGTGGTGGTACATCGACATTATTGAAAACTTCCTTAACATTCTCATAATATTCCATTGTTCTTAAAACTGTATGGGATGACTTGGGGACATACATAAGAAATGGGTGATCTATAAATCCTAGTTAGGGAATAAACATGGAATAAAATGAAAAAAGCATTAAGTTTTATACAATATATATATAAATGGGACATAAAAGTGGTGAGAATCATAAACATAAAAAAGAGGCATGATATATTATGATAACACAAAGGCAACATGGGAATGTGGCAACAACATTAAACATGAACTAATAAACATAGGTCAAGGATAACTGCCAATACATCATAAAATTATAGAAAAAGTACCATAATTAATTAGGTTCACTCCCTAATACTATATGTGATATCTCATGAGACTTAAACACTATCTAATGCATTGGAGCACTATATAATTTCGGGTGCACCCATCGCTTTCATATCATGTACATGCATATGTGTTCCACATGGATTATTCAACATAGGATCATTTTTAATCACATTTAATTATAATATCAAGGAGTGTGTAATAAATACATGGAAGTAAACAATAAAATAAGTATAAGTATGTATAGGTGAATACCCTTGAGTAGAAATAGTGATGTCATTCATAATAAAAAAGCTTGGCATTGAAAAATCATAGTGAAATTTCTGTAGCATAATGACAATAATTAAAGATTCAAAAAATGTTTTAATGATATATAAATGGGTATATAATAATTTTGAAATAAAATTTAAATAAATAGATATTTTTAAAAACATATACCAACATTATGAATCTGAAATAAAAGGCCTAAAATGAATAAGATTCTTGAATAAAGAGGAGAAGAAAAAGATCCCTTACTAAATTTCAACATAGTAACGGCTTAGGTAAATGCTATAATGACAAGGGATAAATTATATATAATTATTAGAAAATTAATTAAAAATTACATTTATATTTATAATTAAATTAAAATATAACCAATTGATATAAAAAAGGGATAAAAACAAAGAATGTGCTTGAATTGAAAAGAAGATAGAGAGGTCCCTTACCTTGAGAGGGTGATTCCAAAAGTTTGGGAGGAGATTTATGAGAGATTGGTGGAACCTTGGGAGGAATATAGAAATGGTATGTCAGATTAATGATGTTATCTAAGTTTTTTTATTGAATAGGATTGAGATATTGGGTGGGTTTATATAGGAAAAAACATGAGAGTTCATTATTATTTCCCAAACATAGGTCTTAGACTCTATATAATAAAGTAATCTAAACCACAAAAATTCCCATGGGTTTTTCCATGTTTTTAAAAAAATAGTAGTGGCTTTAATTATTTTATAATTTCAAGGGAATAAATCATTAAAATATTACCCTTTGTGATGTAAAAGTGAGACTTGTTCATAAAGAAATTATTTTAAAACCTTAAAATATAATATAGGTTTTGGAGGATTCATAAAGGCTTTATAAAATTAATAAAATAACCAAAAAATCAAATTATTTTAAAGGGAAAACATATATTTTATCTCAAATATATTTTATATCATTTATTACATCATTTTTGGTCATTATGATGTCATAATACACACTATATATTTATACCATATTTAAATTTTACCTGAAAATTCGACTGTCTTAGAAAATTTTGAAAAAATAACCATTGGATAATTTTGACGTTTTTATTACAAAAATAAAATTTATTTTATATAAATAATTATCTAAAAATGTGAATTATTACTTTTAAAATAAGAATCAACATTTATTGAGAAATTTTATGTTTTTTAACAATAAAAGTTTTTCAAACCCTTAAAAAATTACATTTTACTTTATAAAAATTATATTATAATTTATATTTAATAAAAAATATTTACTTTTATTATTTTATTAAAATATAATTTATTTTTAAAATTCATGAATTCATCAAAAATGAATGTCTTAATTGAAATTTATTATTACACAAAAATACAATTTGTGTTTTGTCGTGTCAAAATCAAAATCATTTATAAATTAACAATAATAAGAAGTAAATATAATCATTATTATATTGAAAATACAATATAAATCTTCATATTATTAGGGTATTGATACGTATCCCTTTATTACACCAACAAACTCTTTAAGGGTAATATGTGCACGGTGAGATTTTCATTGGGTGTTTCAATATACATGGTTTGAGATGTGATCTTGATGAGCTTAAACTTATCCCATATATAGTTTTTATCATGATTTTGTTGTTAGATATCAACTTGGATTTTATCATGGAAAAATCCCAGTGATTCTATCTCCCCTATAAGATCCCATAAATGGGATTCATAGGGTATAATTCTACTAGTCTAGGCCGTCATTTCCTTTGTCTCTATCAATTGGATTTATCAAAATCCTATATTTATACTAATCATATGATCACTATTTAATGACTATATTATCAATGGTCATAATGCTTAATGTTATTTTTAATCTAATAGGATATAATAAAATCAAAAAAGTGCATGTGTTTTCTATAACCATAACAAATAATAGAGCATTTAATTCAATAACAAAGGTAATGATATTTATAAAATTTGGGGTCATTATAATATTCCCACCTTCATAAAATTTTCCCATGAAATTTTTATCTCACAGATTAAAAAATACGAGGATAATTCTATTTCATCACCTCCTCTGATTCCCACATCACTTCTTAAAGATTTTGGTTTCTCCATATCACTTTTACCAGGTTCATTATATTATTTCTTAGAACTTTATCTCTACAATATAAGATCTTCACTGGAAGATCTTTATATAAATGATCATTCTCCAATGGTACCACCTCTAAATTTAGCACATGTAAGGGGTATAGTATGTACTTCTTTAATAGGGATACATGGAACACATCATTTACCTAGAATATATTAGGTGGGAGTGTAAGTCGATAGGCCACCGATCCAATGCGGTCAAGGATCTAAAAGGGATCGATGTATCTTGTACTAAGCTTTCCTTCTTCCAAAATATCATGACTATCTTCTTTGGAGATATTCAGAGGAATACCTTATCTCCAACCTCAAAATCTAGTTCTCATAAATGATTGTTAGCATAGCTCTTTTGTCAACTCTGATCAGCCCTTATGTTCTGCTAAATGGTGTTGACCTTTGCCACCATTTCCTTATAATTTTAGTACCCAACTATTCACGTTCACCACCTTCATCCCATCATGCAGGTGTTCAACACCTCTTCCCATAAATGGATTTATAGGGAGCCATTTGGATTCTTGAGTAGAAACTATTATTGTATGAGAACTCTACTAGAGGATTATTTTGATCCCATCCTACTTTGAATTCTATTGAGCATGCTCTCAACATTTCCTAAAGTGCCTGGATAGTCCACTCAAAATTTCCATCAGTTTGAGGGTGATAAGTTGTGTTAAAGTTTAACTCAGTATTTAGAGCATGTTAGAGGTTCTTCCAAAACATGGTGGTAAATCGTGAGTCTCTACCATATATAATTGATAGTGGTCTTCCATACAACCTCACCACTTCTCTAATGTATATCATTACAATTTTATCGAGTGAGAATTCCTCTCAAATTGTAATAAAGTGAGCAGTATTTGTAAAATGATCCACCATAACACATATATTATTATTTCCCCTTGATGTTTTTGAAAATAGAGTGACAAAGTCCATGGTTATTCTTTCCCATTTCCATATAGGTATGGGTAATGTTTGTATCATACAATTTTATTTTTCCCTTTCAGCCTTCAATTGCTAACACACAATACACCTTGATGTATATTTCATGATGTTATTCTTCATATTGTCCCAAAAATAGTTCTCTCAAATATCTTTATACATCTTTATGCTCCATGGATGGATGGAGAAGGTAGATATATGTGCATCATTCAAAATATCATTCTTTAACCCAATATTTGATGGTATACATAATTGAGACCCAAATATTATAACTCCCTTTTCACTAATTTTGAACTTTGAGGATTTCCCTTTGCTTATAGCTTCCACATTCTTCTAAATTTCAACATCATTACTTTGAGCATCCTTTATCTTCTCTAAAAGGGATGGTTGAGCAATCATTTATAAAAGTATTGATTATTTTCATTCCTTTATGATTCCCACGTCCATCCTTTTCAAGTTTAAGAAGATTGGATCCTTCTCAATTATAATTAATGATAAAATTACCAGATCCTTTCTACTTACAATGTATTCTATTTTATTTGATTTCCCACTATGGTAGTGGATTGAGTAGTCATAGTCCTTAATCATCTCTAACCATATTCACTGGAACACATTCAACTCTTTCTATGTGAATATATACTTGAGTCTCTTATGATCCATATATATTTAAAACTTCTACTCAAAGAGATAATTCCACCATATTTTCAATGTAAAGATTACTATAGACAACTCCATATCATGTTTTGGGTAGTTCTATTCATGAAATTTCATTTTTTTGAGGCACCGACTATCACTTTTTCATTCTTCATCAGTACACAAATCAAGCCCTTATTTGAAGCATCGCTATGTACCACAGAAAGTTCCCCACTTATGGGTAGCATAAGTATAGGTGTAGTGATAAGTATATATTTCAAATCCTTGAATCTTTCTTCACATTAATTATTCCAAACAAACTTGACTCCCTTTTGAGTTAGTTTGGTTAGAGGGTTTTACAATCGTGATAAATTTCTCACAAATCAATGATAATACCTAGTCGGTCTAAGGAAACTATGGATATCTATCACAGATGTTGGCCTCATTCATCCTTCAATTTCTTCCACATTTTAAGGGTCCAAATATATCAAATTTCTTGTGACAATGTTCCCTAATAATGATAATCACCTCAACTAGAACTCACATTTGTTATAATTTTCATAAAGCTTCCCCTTTTGTAAGGTCTTTAGCATAGTACTTAGATGATCCTCATGCTCCTCCTTGATTTTAGAGTATATTAGAATATCAACTATAAATACTACCAAATTTTTTTCAAGGTAATATCTAAATACTCTATTCATAAATTCCATGAAGATTGATGAAGCTTTAGTGAGTCTTAATTACTATACTATAAACTCATAGTGCCCATAACTTATACATAAACTGGTCTCAGGGATGTTCTTATTGTTTACCCTTACTTAATAATACCCTAACCAAAGATCCACCTTGGAGAAGTATTGGTATTAATGTATCTAATTGAATAAGTCATAAATAAATGTAAAAGGATACTTGTTCTTTATCATGATCTTGTTGAGATCATGATAATCAATGCAAAGTTTCATTGACCCATCATTTTTCTTGATGAATAGGACTGGTTCACCCCACAGTGAAGCACTTGGGCATATGGACCCTTTTTATAGATTCTCATATAGTTGTTTCTTCAACTCCTGAAATCTCACAATATAAATTATATATAGAGTCTTGTATATTGGAAAATACCTAAGTATAATCTCAATTGAAAATTAGACCTCTCGACTAGGAGGAAGATGAGAAAATTCTTTGAGAAACACTTCAACATATTCCCTCACAGTGGGAATGTCTTCAAGGATGATATTTTCCTTATAATCAACCATTTGATCTAGATACGCTTGATCTTAGGGTAATAATATCCATTATTGAGATGTTGGTTCTAAAGAAGATTCATCCTCATCCTTGCACTTGTATAGAATCGAAGGATGATTCGTGATACATAGAGTGATTTAATTCTTATGATAATTTATGTGGGCTCTGTGTAAGTAAATATAATTCCTACTGAGAATTTCTTAAATTCATCTAAAGGGAGTATCACAAGGTTCGCTGAGAAGTTCATCCCGAAAATATTGATAGGGGAGGAGTTATATACATGGGATGTAATAATTTTCCCATTTTTCATTTTCATCGACAGCTCTACTTCCATGCTTTGTGGGAGTGTCTGGATAGTTATTCTAAAATTTCATGATATAATGGAATTCATAGAACAATAATCAAAAATTATATTCACTATTATTGAATGAATAACTAGTGTACCTATCACTAATGCATTTTTGGGAACCATATCAGTGGTTGTGATGACATAATCTCACCCTTACTACCTTGGAGGTTGTTGGCACTTATTGTCTCTGACCAACCTTATATTAGTGCATTTTATTGAAAAGTAACCTTATTCCTTGTAGTTGAAACATTAGAAAATAGTATTATGGTTTATTAGATAATTATTCTCTTCCATTAAATTGGTGGGTTTCTCTCATCAACATTCACTAGCTTGGTGCCCTTACTTATCTCATCTAAATCATTTCTTCACCCACTTCAGACAATTTTATGGGTGTTTATTTCCACACTTTTGACTAGTGGGTTGTTAAAATTTCATAGCACAGTTATATTTATATATAACAAAATTAAACTCTACTTTACTATTTTATCCCCATGAGACCCTTGAGATTCTCTGATCTCCATTTTGACTTTGAGGGAACATTAGAAAATTTCCTCATATCAATCAAAGTCTCAGATTGCCTGGGGTTTTCATAGAATTAGTTTTATCCCACCAAAGAAGTGGTTAACTTTGAATTCTTGGGTATTGATAAAGATGGAGGTGTATCATGAAACTATTTTGAAGTTTTACTAATATGACTTAATGGATTCATCATATTTTTTATTGATGGAAATTAAATCCATTTAATTTTTAAGTTAGAGAGTGTAAAGAAAATATTTATCAAAAAACATTTTATGGAATTCCTTCCACCCCATCACTTTGATCGCTTCCTCAAGATTCATATTCTTAATCAATTTCAACCACTGACCAGCTTCTACCAACATACTATAAATAGATAGAATGACGTTCTACTTCCTAGAACATTTAAGGATAGATATCTTATTAATGTATTTATTCCATTTCTCTATTATTAAGGGATCAAATGATCCATTGAAATTCAGAGGCCTTTGTTGCATAAAGGTCTCAATTGCAGATTGTTCATTATTTAGGGGATTTGAGCGTTCCTCCTAATTCAAGTTTCTATTTAAAACCCAAGTAAACTAAGAGATATCATCACAAAGTTCTCAATTCCTTATCTCATTGAATTGGATATCTAATTTGGGTTGTCATCACATTACCCTTCACATTGGTTGTTTACTTGGTTCCTCCTATTTCTGAAAATTGTCTAGAATAAAGGGAAAATTAGGGATGAGTATTTTTATACTATTAAACACATAAAAAATAATCCAATAAAATTAATCATATAATTTATAAATGATATGTATTTCATTAACTTATGAATTTCTAGTCTTCAATATATGTTATCCATGATCTATTTGATAACATAGAATCTTATGAGAATTTTTTATTCCCTTAATAATGGTTTATAATGTGCATGTAAATTTACCAAAGAATATCCCATGGGAGTGTCAAAATAGGTATAAAACAAGTCCTATTGTCACACAACGGTTCCCAACTAATTCTAGCTCAATATGGTGTTTTTGGGTGTTACCCCTGGGTACATCTATGCTAGATCCACATCCACTTGTTGTATCAAGTCACGAATGCATTTTCTTGGAAACCACTTACTCTATACTTTACCAAAATTTATGTATATATTCTTATGTTTAGTATTATCCCTAATACTTATTCTAGAATTTTCTAATCCTAATACCAAGAGTAACTAAACTTTTCTTTGATACTAACTATGATAACCCTTTTCTTTATTACACATTAATTAATGATTTATTACACAAGAACACATATATTACAACTCAGGATATCAAGAAGTCTAGTGTATTTTGGTAATTAGGTAAATTACATTACAATTTAAAAATAGGTGGTGGTAAATTGACATTACAGAAAAATTACTTAACATGCTCATAATATTCCATCATTCTTAAAACTATATGAGATAACCTCAAGATATACATAAGAAAAGGGTGAAATATAAAGCCCAATAAGGGAATAAACATGGCACAACATGAATAAAGTATTATATGTTAGACAATATACATTTTAATGGGACATAAAAGGGGTGATAATTATAAACATGAATAAATAGGCATGATATAATATGATGACATAAAGGCCATATGGGAATGTGACAACAACATTAAACATTACATCATAAACATAGGTCAAGGATAACTATAAAGAACTCATAAAATTGTAGAAAAAGTTTCATAATAAATTAGGTTAACTAAATAATCCCATAAATGATGTCTCATGAGACTAAAAAATTACCCAATGAATTGAGGCACTATATAATTCTAGGTGCACCTGCTATTTTCATATCACGTGCATGCATAAGAAAGTCACATAGACCATTCAACATAGGATTATATTTCATCACATTTAATTACAAGATCAAATATTTTGGAATAAATAAATGGAATTACCTTATAAAAAAAGTTTTGGTATGTCAATTTGAATGCCCTTGAGTGGAAATAAAAATGGTATTCACAATATAATGGTTTGGTATAGAAAAATCACAGTGAAATTTTGACAGGATAACAAAAGAACTTAAAGATTCATAAAATTATTTAATGAGGGAAAATGGGGTCTATGATCATTTGGAAATAAAATTTATAGTAATATGGATGTGTAAAAACAGATAACAATATTAGGAATTGGAAATAAAAGGCATACAATGAAGAAGATTCTTGAATAAAGAGGAGATGGAAAGGATCCCTTTCTAAATTTGGCTTAGTAACAGGTAAATGCTATAATGAGAGGGAATAAATGATATATAATTATTAGGAAATAAATTTTATAGTATATGTATATTTATAATGTCATTAAAACATAACCAATTAATATTAAAAAGGGATAAATACAAAGAAGGTGCTTGAATTTAAAAGAAGAGAGATATGTCCCTTACCTTGAGAGGGTGATTCCAAAAGCTTGAGAGGAGCTTATTTAGAGTTTTGGGACACCTTTAGAGGAATAAGGAGATATTAGGGAAGATTAAAGATGTTATCAAAGGTTTTTTAGTGAATCCAAATAGGAGCTTGGGTGGGTTTATATAGGAAAAGAGAGTGAAGTTCTTTATTGTTTCCCAAACATAGGCTTTGGACTCTATATAAAAAAGTAATAAAAAACACATGACTTACCATGGTTTTTTTCCCATGGTTTCTACCAAATATGAGTGGTCTTAATTATTTTATAATTAAAATGGATTAAATTATTAAAATATTACCCTTGGTGATATGGAAGTGAGTCATGTTCATAAAGAAATGATTTTAAAACCTTAAAATATAATATAGGTTTTGGAGGATTCATAAAGGATTTATAAAATTAATAAAATAACATAAAAATAAAATTATTTTAAATGAGAAACATATATTTGGTCTTGGATACCTTTTATATAATTTATTACATTATTTTTGGGTCATTATGATGTAATAATACACACTGTATATTTATACCATATTTAATTTTTATCCAAAAATTAGACTGTCTCAGAAAATTATAAGAAAATAACTTATGGATAATTATAATGTTTTTATTTAAAAAATAATATTTATTTTCTCAAAATAATTTTATAAAAATTTGAATTTTAACTTTTAAAATAGGAATCAACATTTATTGAGAAATGCTGGTTTTTTTTACAATGATAGTTTTTCAAACCCTTACAAAATTACATTTGAATTCATAAAAATTATATTATCATTTATATTAAATAAAAATTATTTAATTTTATTATTTTATTAAAATATAATTTATTTTTAAAATTCATGAATTTATCAAAAAGTAATGTCTTAATTGAATTTTCTTATTACACAAAAATACAATTTGTGTTTTATCCTATAAAAATAAAAATAATTTATAAAGTAATAGTAATAAGAAGTAAATATAATCATTATTATATTGAAAGTAAAATATAAATATTCATATTATCAGAGTATTGATACATATTTCTTGATTACACCAGAAAATTATCTAAGGGTAAGGTGCGGGATGGTGAGGTTTTCTTAGGGTGGTTTGACATACATGGTTTGAGTCGTGATATTGAGAAGCTTGAAATTATCCCATAAATTGTTTCACTCATGCTTTAGTGTTTATATATAGGCTTGGTCCTGGTTAAGGTAAAATTCCAATGTTTCTGTCACTATTAGAATCTCCGATAAATGGGCTTCATAGGGTACAATCCTACTGGTCGAGGCCATTACCTCGTTTATCTATGTAAATTAGATTTATCAAAACCCTATATTTATACTAATCATATGATCATTGTTCAATGAATATATTATAAAAAGTTATGATGCTTAACAGTATTTTAAATACAATTGGATATAATAAAACTAAATAAGTGCATGTGTTTTATATAACCACAATACATAATAGGGTATTTAATTCAATCACAAAGGGAATTTTATTTATAAAAGTTCAGGTCATTATGGGGAGTGTGGGTTTGGTGTTGTTATAGTTGGTATCATACTAGGGTATATATAACTTTTTATATTATAGTGTTTTGATGTGAGGTTAATTTAAAAGTTATGGATACCATCGTGAGTTTATAAGTTTATGGTTGATCATATGTTTAAATGCACATACCCCCTTTTGAGGTTTTAAGTGATGGGATTTTAAATTGATTAATGATATTTTGGGAAAAGTTTTATTGGTTTGAGTTGTAAGTAATACTTAGGTGTATCATGTGATTTAACATAAATAATTATTTGGGAATATTGTAATTACATATTTGGGGATATAATATGAAATGTATGAGATAACATTTATGGTTAAAACATTATTTAATATTGAAATCATTGAGGTTAATTGGGATATAAGGTTATTTATTTATGGAATGATATAAGTTGAACCATTTGTGTTATTGAGGAAATTTTAGAGTTAAATTTATTTTTTATTCATATGAAGGTTTATTCATTTTTTTATTCTCTTACCTTGTTATAACCATTTTTTATTCAATAAATATAGAAACATTACCATTATATACTTGTCTAGATCCTACGACATTTTCAAAGTTTGTTCTTTAGACATAAGAAATATTTATCATGTATATTAATCACTTGGAATGAGATATAGGTGTGAACTTGTTAAAACATGAAATCTAAGTATGAGCTTACATTCATGGATTTTAAGAAGTTAGGTAAGTATATTTTCTCATGTTCTCTATCTTAATAGTAACAAAATCCCTCAAATCTAGGAAAAGGATATTAAAGTAAAAATGTTATCCTATTACCTTCATTTTAAATGAATTTATGGTCTACTTAATAACTTAATGATTTATGGTTTTGTGGTAATTAACTTTCTCATGAAAATGTTCTCTATCACTCACTATTATTCCTTGGATGTTATTTTTCTCCTCTATGTCTATATTTTTACTTCCTGCTGATGTTATCCTTATTTGGGAATTCGATTACATGTTATTCTAGATGATCTTAATGACCCATTTTTATTTTCAAAAGGATGTTTTATTATACCTTTTTATGATGTGGGTTTTCAATAAATGTATTTTCAAATATTAAAAGGGTTTTCCTTTCATGATTGTATGTTTTATCTTTTACTCCTCGGTATTAATTTTAAATTTTTTTAAACCCTTTTATTAGAATAAAGATAAAATTGTGAGGAATTGATTTATTTAAGGGGGTAGAATGAAACAAGTTAAAAATTTATCTTAAAATAATATTATGATCAATAGTTTTCTTAACACACAACACCATGCTTTAAGAAAATTGTAATATAATATAAAAATATTATTAGTTTAATATGACCATTATAACCTAGTAGTTAAATTAGTGGTATGAATATTAATAACTATATTACAAAAAATATGTATACTTTTTTATAATGAAAATTTATTTATTAATTAAAAATAAATAAGTACTCAATTTTAAGTAAAACCATTTTATAATTCAAAAATATGTTTTCTTTAAAAATGATGTTTTATTGCTTTTTATGAGTGAATATTATAAATACTTTATAATAAAATTAGAAATTTAATTTTATAAAAAGGATATAATTTTTGAAATCATCATATAAAAATTAGTTTAAGGTTAAATTATGGGATTTTTCTAAAAATATTAATTTTTCAATGAATAGTAAGAAATAACGATTTTATAGAAAACTGTATTTTTCATTCAAGTATTTTAAAAGTCCAATATTCTTTTGAATTGATTATAAAATTTTATTATATAATTTTTATTTTTATTTTAATGAAAATTATGCTTAATTTTGGTATGAAAACATTTTTATACTTAAAAATGCATTTATCTTGAAAACTATTTTTCCTCGTATTTTTCTTGTTTATTTTAAAATTAATTTTTAACACTTATAGGGATTGAATTTGGTAAAATGGATTAGATATTTGGAATCATAATTTAAAAATTTTCTAAATATTTCAACTTTATTTTTGGTCATTGAGAATAGTGATTATAGTAAATATTTGTCACATTGGTAAGGGTAAGTCATGTAATTAAGGTTAAAAATAATGTGATAAGGATTTAAAAATATATATAATACATTAATTATTTATATTATATAATTTTATTATGGAAATAATCATCCAATATTTTATGATATGGAAACTTGGTATCATTTTTCTTTGATCATTACCTTAATATTGTTTTAAGTAAAGAATAATCTCAAATGTTACTCTCTTTGTTTTAATAACTACAATATTTTTTTATAAGGATACAAAGAAGTTATGTTCAGTTATAAATTATCATTTTAAATATTAATTATTTTTAATCATGGTGATATATTTTTTAATTTTTAGTGATGAAATAATTACTTTAAATTCTTACGCAACTCTGACACGGTACTTGTGCAAACAGTAGAAAAATCGAGTAAATGATTTTAAAAACATACAAAGTAATATTTTCTGGATGATTTATGGCGTTACATGATTTTTTTTGGATAAATATAATATATTAGTGATTTGATAAAATTTTATATTCAAACTAGATTACTATATTCATATTTTCTTAAATTAAATTATGTGAATAGTCTCAAAAACAAATTTAATGGTATTTTATGTTAAATAATATTTTATTAAATGATTTAAAATTAATAAAAATATTATATTTAGAAAATTTAAATGGGGGTATTTTCAATTATTTAAACCATTTTACAATTATTTTTTACTTTTTTAAGAGTAAATTTCTTAACCCCTAAAGAGTAAAAGACTTTGATATCGTAGTAATCATCAAAAGTTTTAATAGTGGGGGGGGGGGGGTAAACTAAGAGATAAGGGTTAAAACATCACTTAAAACTATCTAAATTTTATTTATAAGATTATTTTGACTTATATATATCCTTTATTATATATATATATATATATATATATATATATTATTTTGGTTCCACTTGAACATGAAAATTAATTTATATTAATTTAATACTTTTAAGTAATTCCAAGGGTTCCCCTCTCCTCTCTTATATATGGACACCACATCTCCTCTATTAATCACAATTATTGAGACACTTATATTGAAAAAACATTGTAAAAAACTATTTATAACTACCTTAATTACTTTATGGAGGTGCTGTTCTTCTTAAAACACCATCCCTAGGGTACTTGAGGAGTGATCTAAAAAAGGTTCTTCAGAGAGGAGGTACTCTTCTTAATCGAGAATTTTCATTTTACTTATTCGTATAACTAGTTAAATTTCATCATAAACATTATAATATAATAAAATTAGTGTCTACCATATAATAATATGTTATTATATTAATTACATTACCTTATCCATCTCATTTTCCATTCTATGGGGAATAAAAACATCATTCATTCGTATGTGCGGGCTACCACATCCACGAAGCGATGTGTTTCATTTTCCATCACTACATCTAATGGATATATATAATGATGGATTTAATGTTTATATATATGATATTCATGACATAATTATCATTATTTAATGATAATATATCATCTTTTTTATTACCCTTCCATCTGTTGTAAAATGATAACGTTGTTCATGCATAAGTGTGGATTACGACCCACACGAAGCGATGTAATTCATTTTTCATATAAATATTTCATGGATGGTTATTAAATTTTATTTAATGCATAAAAATAAAAATAATTTCATGATTATTATTCTATATATTATTTAACCATGACCTATTTGACCATGGTCAATATATCGAAGTTGTTTTGAAATTATGAACTGAACATACACAAAACACTCGACATGGAATTAACAGATTAAGTAATTAAATATTTCATTGAAATAAATGAATTAAATAGTTTAATGATAAATTAATAAACCTATAAAAGGTTTTTAAAAATGTAAATAATTAATATAAGTTTATTATATTGGAGTTAGATGACATATACAGAAAGTCTGGACTCAAGATAAGGGGTTTCTTAACTCAATTTCCATTCATTGGGTAATAATTAGACTTAATTAATCATTTTATTACTAGATTATGCATGAAATTTACTATAATATTATTATGTTTTATTTCCATTTTTTTTGTTTTATAATTATAACACATAATCACTTCATTTTTTAAATTCTAACTTCAATGATATGATCTTTATAAGGATTATTAGTCTCAATATTGTTTCTTTGAGACATGTATTTCATTATGCACGTAATTTATTTTATAAGGTGTATATGATACCTATTGAGATATTATATCATGAATTTATCTTTGATCATGATATTTTAATTTTTTTAAGTTTTATTTTTTATGTGATATTAATTCAAATGTTATAAAAGTTGCAAGGGTTTTCATAGTATCAATTTTAATTCATTGAGACATAATTCATATTATACAACATATTTTATTTTATATAGTGTACTTACTACCCCATGAACATGTTTTAAAATATTAATTAATGGAAATTATTTTTTTACAGATTCATGTTAAGTTCCTTTATTCAATGTCTTTTTGATTCAAGCATTACCCGTGTTGCAAGGCTTTCTCATCTCAAACTTCCTCCTTTGAGACATGTTTTGATTGATGAAAAAATATTAATTTATATGGTGTATATAATGACTCTTGAAGTATAATATCATTAATATCTTTATACTCATGGTATTTTATGTTCCGTTTTATGTTCTTTCTTTCATAGGGTTTTTGGTTTCAAAAGGCCGTAAATGGTTTTTCTTAAAAAACATCACTTTAAAGTTTTTAAAGACTTTAAACCAAAATATTACTCCATGTTATTTATCTTATTTCAAGGGTTTTATTTTATAAAAAAATTATTTCTTAAAGATATTTTACATGATCTTTGACCTTCTTTTCAAAAGTTTTTTAAAAAGATATTTCTTAATGTTTTATACATGGGTCACTTTTGACTCTCTTTACAAAAGTTTGAAAAGAATGTTTATTTTTAACATTTAAAACATGAAATTATTCTCTATCCATCATAACCATTATTTATTTTGAATATTTATTTAATAATTTTCCATGATTATTTTAAAAATAATCAATTTCTCAATATTTTGTGAATTTATAGTTTTTAAAGGTACTGAAAGAAAATGGTATTTTCCCAGGTTTTCCAAGAAATGTTTTAAATGTTTTTTGAAAGGTATTTTAATATATATTAACATAACTTAATGATTACTATTATTCCCTAGGGATATGATATTATGATACCATTCAATTCCTTTCTCCAAATGGTTTATGTTGATGTTTCAAAAAGATTTTCAGGAAACCTGTTTCTTTTTCTCAGTTAAATCAATATATGATAGTTTTGATGAAATATAAGCATATATGTGTTTTTTTAATGATATGGTACTTGGAAATTATTTATTAAAGAGAGATTGGGTAGTGAAACCAAATCCTTCAGGGTCATTGTATGATATATGATGGGTGGGTCCATTATATCCATCTAATGCATTGAGTAATGGGACAGAGTTAACTAGATAGAAGTTACTCTTAAGAGATGATAATGTTTTGTTACTTCTAAGAGATTAAAGAGTTATATTACTCTTAATAGATGATTAAGTTTACCAATAGGTTACTCATAAGAGGTATGGGAACTATCTGGTTAGGTGATTCCATGATGAATGTCAGGTGTTCCAATATACCTACATAGTTTTTCAATGCTTACTGTGAGTTCTAATGGATCCTTTAATTAAGGATTATCTTCATACATCTCATTATTGTTGAATTATATGACCATCATCTAATGTTAAATATTTATTTCATTTATCATGATTTATTATCCATGTTTTTATAGGTATAAATTATCTTATGGTATGATCATGTGATTTGATTATACTATCAAACCCTTATTCTTATCTTTTGCTCACTGATGACATTCAACTGTTAATTATTATGTTTACTCTTAATATGCATCTAATCACAAACTTTTTATGTTTTCCATTTCCTTATTTTATGAAAATCGATGTTAAATTAATTATATCTAGAAAGGTTTCATTTGTGAAGAATTTTATGGGAGATGTTAAAGGATTATTATGAAATAAGAAAATTTTGGTATGATAAGAAAAAAGATCACTTGATGAGATGGGTATTATTATGTAAGAATTTGTATTAATTCTCTAAAAATATAAACCAAAAAAATCCTTGGGTATGTAAGTAATATAATATTTCTGTTTGATTTTTTATGTTTTATATGACTAAAATCGGGCCACATTTATTAGTATCAAAGCCATAAATGTAAATATTATGTTTTTAGCACTGAATCTGGGAGCGTGGTTTTGAAGATATTATAGATCCACCCTGTTATATTGAATATAAACACCTGAGGGCTAACCCACCCAAGTATACTGAAGATAAACACTTTGGTGGTGACCCACATAGAGATACATGAGATAAAAACCTAGGTCATAACCCACCTCGGTATACATGAGATAAAAACCCAGTGGATGACTCACACCGATATACATGATATAAAAACCTTAGGGCTAACCCACCCTGGTATACATGAGAGAGAAACCCAAAGGCTGTCCCAACCTATTATACAGAAGATAAAAACCTATGGGCTGACCCACCTTGGTATACAAGATCAATGACCGACTCCCAATTAGGGTAGTCCATAGTACCCAAATATGTGTGGGGGTCGCATCCCCTACCAGCGGATGCAAGGAGCATGTCCAAGGTATCCCAAGCTAAGAAGGAGATCACATACCCTACCTATGGATCTAAGCAGATATTTCAAGGAATATTATGTATTTAAATACATTTTATAGTGTATTACTTCCTCCCATAACATTTAACCTGGGTCAAATATCTTCCCATGCCTATTCTATATAAACAACCTAGCCTCTCAAGTGCATAACCTATGATTATCACAACCTTAATAGTTTCAAACACCAATTTGTGTTTTAAGGTGACACCCATAATCATCACTACTTGATTCATGTATAAATACTCTCACTAGGATCAAAATCTCACTCGGGTACCCACCAAGGCCCCATAAGTCTCTTCATACCTGGGATACCTCATAAGGGCCCCTCAACCTCAAATTAATATCCCAGGTCAACACCTATAAATCAGAGGGAATAACACCTCTAGCATCATAAAAACCTTCAAAAGGCTACACTGGACCCCAAGGAAAGACATACTAGCCTTGGTCTAAAGATATGGTACAGAGCCCATCTCACATACAAGTCATCACAAGGTTAGTTCGAATGCCCAACCTATCATCAACTACCCAAGGATCATCCACCAGGTAACCACATCTCATTGGGGAAGGAACACTCACCCCAAATCCATCTCACTAACCAAACTACTCTAAGGTATCTCACAATCCCATCCTGGATAACATGGGACAAAGACTATTAGTTCACCGCTTATCTTAATAAGGAGTCATCAAGGGAACCTATCACTAGACCTGTTACATTTCAATAATTTTATATCATTTATTGTTTTACATTAAAGTTATATACACCATATGAAAACACATTTATAATTTAGTACTTGACCATTAGTGTCTAAGGCAATCAAGCCAATGCCGAAGGGTCCATCGTGGCCCTTGACACTTTGTATATTTTAATTGTTGGAATTCATTTTTAATTAAATTATTTATTTAAAATGAATAGGTAAAACACCATTGGTGGAGTGAACTAATATCAAATTCCAATATAATTAAATAAAAATAATAACCATAGGGTAAATTTATAAGGACCAACTACCTCAAACCTAAGCTAGTTCTATTTAAAACACACAGTTTAACAACTCTGATCAGGATCACCAATCCCGTCCATGATCAACTGATATTTCTCAACTCACAAAAGGCCCTAAATCATGTCAAGAAACCTAAAAAAATTAATTATAACAATTATAATTAATTAAAAAATTAATTTCCAAAGACGAATAATTCTTAAAAGCTCAATAGGTGCTCTCGACATAGTAAAACCACAACCAAACACAACCAGAGTGTCCACAACACGGACCTACCCTATCTCGAGAAAATATCTATCATACAATACTTTATTAAATGGAGATTTAATTTAATTTAAATAATAAACTTTAAAAATCCACCAGGAAATGTACCTCTACATAAAAAATGAGCAACGATGTGAAAACATAGTTACGGGATGTCCTTTAGGAAGGTTGAGAAAAATCCTCATCATTCTCAGATGATTTCACCATCCTCTTGTGAAATATTCATCAAATACATAAATAAAACCACCTAATAATTAGTGTCTATGAAGGAGGGAACCAAGAATAAAGAGGAATGAAGGATCTCACCATAAAACATTGTCTAAAATCACTATAAATCACCCCCTTCAAGGGGGAAACAAAGGAGAGGAAGAGGGGGGTTGGTGCCTCCAACCAAAATGGCCTCCCCACCCCCAAGTTCATATAAAAACATAAGGGGGGTAGGTTGGTAATTTAACAACCCATCCTAATTTAGAAAAAAATAAGACACACCGATAAGTCATTCCAAGCTCATCAACCTACCGGTGGCTCACCGGTGGGCTGGTGGACCCATCCAGCAAGTTAGGCCACTGACCATCTCACTACTAATCCAATAGCTACCATCCTACTAGAAATTGGTAGTCTATGACTAAAATTTAGTATCCTTACCATCTTGTTCTAGGTCTAGAACTCTCCCAATCATCTTTAATCTCCTCCAACATAATTAAATTTTCAAAAATACCCCTTAAGGTCACCTAAACTCTTATAAACTCATTTTGAGTCCTGATTATCAAAGAAAAAACATCCACTAAAAAGGAAAAATTCAATTTTTTATGATTTTCATAACCCATCCAAACATAGGTATTATAAAAACACAAAATTCACACACATAATAAGTTGAGGAGACATGAACTTGATACCTTCCTAACACTCCACAAGTCCACTACCACCAAGATATACCCTGGAGGTGACTAAAATTCATATATACCTATAAATATTATTGAGAATATTATGACACCACAACATAATAAACTTTTGTTGCATCTTATTATGCTGACACATACTTAATTTTCATTGTTCTAAGCATGAATGCTCTTTTCCTTTTTAATTTCCAATGAAAACATATTCTATTAATAAAAAGAACTCCTTGAGAAGTATCCTTTCATTCTCCAACATAACCTACCCAAAACACATCTAAAAAACCATAATTATTAATAGATTTATCTTTTTCATATCTCAATCCATACTTAACAGTTCTTTTGACATTGAACAAGATCCATTTTATTACCATATGATGCGACTCCTTCAGGTTTCTTTGGAATTAAGCACAAAGTGTAAGAGAAAACATGATATCTAGTCTTGATGTTATAAATTATAACAATCAACCAATCATTCTATAGAATTAATTTTGAATACTTGTATAATATATTCCCAATTGATATGAGAGTGGTGACCTATCTTTATTCTTTCATTCCAAACCACTTCAAGAACTCAAGAGAAAATTTTTCTTCTGAAAGAAAGATGTAATATATTTTCTTCCCCACTAAAAATACTAAGAAAACTATTATATCAAAAATCATTTACATTTAATAGAATTTCTTCATTTTTTTAGAAAAGTCTTCACAATATTTCTCTCGATTCTTGAAAAAAAAATTCATAAACAAACATTTTCACAATTAACGAGTTAGTGTTGTTTTATTTGTTATAGAGAAGTTTTCACCATGACACTCTTTAACTTCATCCACTTTAATCCATTTTCAAGTTTTTGATGTCATTCTCAGGGATCTTGTTTAATCCCATGAAGTTATTTATTCTGAATCCACACTTAAGAAGCATCACTCTCAAGAATAAATCCTTATGGTTGTTCAACATGCACCTCCTATCAATGAAATTATTTTCATTGGGATGTGACACCAAATATCATATGTAATTATTTTCAATTTTATTTAATTCATCCTCTATAATAGAAATCCAATATTTATGCTATTAATACTCTTCAATAGTTCTTGTTCCCACTAGTGAAAGTAAGCTTTTATTATTATTCCCATCAAATTTCTTTGAGTATAAACACCATGGCTATTATCTAAAAATGATATTTCTAGGATCCACATGTTTTTATGTCTTTATAGCTTAAAAAAACTTTTATCAGGGCCTTAATAATCACTAGAATTATCTTAATTAGATTGAAAATTCTATGAACATGTTGTACCAATTTATGTTGTACCTTAATGATCATCACTTACTTGGTGAGTTTCTTCAATCGCATCATCAAACGACAATCATTTTCATGAATTAAAATGATACGCCATGATAATAACAATAGAGTTATTCAAGATATTTTTCAATTTTTTATTATAATATCTATAGATTCTTCCTCTGGGTGTATAACCAAGAAAAATATGTTTTTTGGCTCATTCATAGAATTTTCCCAAATTTATTCCTCTTATCTTGATAAAACATAGTCCAATGAACTTTCTAAATCTCTCTAAATTTTTATTATTCCTAAAACACATCTCATAATGTGTGTTTAATGAATTTGGTTAAACAAAACACTAATTGATAATTTATAAATTCAATGTTTTTTCTTGTCTCAAAAAATATTTTAAAGTTCCATACCCTAATAACATAGTTTTTCCTATGTCAATCAAAATTAGATTCTTCCACTCCATTACTTTATTTTTTAGTCTTGTATGGAGAGATATATTAATGGATTATTATATTGTTTTTAAGATATGAATCAAATTCCCAAATTGTGTATTTTATTACATCATTAGACTGAAATCTTTTGATGATATATGTTTTTTTATTTTCAAAATTTTATTGATAAATTTTAAATCTCTCAAGATCTTATTACTTACATGGAGTGAAATAAAAACATGAAATGTGATTAAATTAATCAAAAAATGTAATGAAATTATATCTATTTTGGTTGATTTAAGACTCATCAAGCCACATAAACTTGAATATATGAGTTGGAGTGGCTTCTTTGTTTTGATCTCCACCATTTTGTGACTCTTATTCACCATATTCCCTTTATGAAAAACATCACAAAAATTGATTTATTAATAGTAAAACTCCTTAATATTTCTCTTTTAATCAAACTTTATGAGTATACTCTTGTTCTTTTGGACTAGGTGAACAATTCTTTTATGTCATAGTTCACTCTCCTCTTTAAAACTCAAACAAAAAGAGTTTTTTTAGTAATTATTTGAAATAAATTCCCAATATCATGTTGTACTCCCATGATTGTTATTTTATCCTTAAATATCCTAATGATACATCCATATTTATAAAAAATAACTTTATTATCATTAGTACATAGTTTATATACACTCAGAAAATTATGTCTCAAACCATTAATAAAGAGAACATCATTTTAAGTGATCCAATTACCATAAATTTATATGCTTAAAAAACCTTTTAAATTTAAATAAATATCATTACCAATGGAAATAACAACTAAATTTCATTTTTAAATTCCTTTAAATATATTTTTAGTGTCATTTATATGTGACGAGAAACCACTATCTAAGATCCAAGTCTTTTCTTCTTCTGACGCTTTGTATACAACCTCATTCACCAATGCATGTTATTATTTTCTCATCTTTTTATAATATTTTGAGTTACCTTTATTCATCTTCACTTGTATAATTCTTTATCATTAATTTATGGTTTTTTATTAATCACACCTACCATAAGTCTTATTAAGTGCATTAATTCTATATTTCACTTTTACTTTCTCTTTGGACCAATCCATTGGTTTCTTCTTGGGATTTTCATATTATCTAATACTCCAATCATTGAATATTATTGATAAAGGGAAATAATTTTTTTTCTTCTAAAAAACATATATCTTGTTCCCATATACCCAAAATTATTATTATTTTCATTTAAATATTAATCTACTCATATGTTAGAAATTATATTATTCAAAATTTTATTGTTTTCTTTTCTTTGGTTATAACCTCCACTGATTTTCTTCAATATTTAAATATTTTGTTGGGATTTATTTCATAGTAGATTTTCCCAGAGACATATCATCCAATTTATTCATATTCCATGTGTTATTTTTTTTATGATTTTCAATACAAGTATTTGAAGTAACAATGTGTGTAGAAACTTTTTCAGATGAAGATGAATTTTTTCACTTATTATCATCATTGAATTTTATTTCTACTCTTTATTTTTTTCCCAAAGTGAGAGTTAAATACTTCTTAGGATAGTCATTTATTTTCTCAATGGAATCAAAAATTTTCTCTATTGATTTTGGTGATTCACCTACTTCTTTAGTAGAATTTGTAAAATAAAACTACAATTTATTAAAATAACATTAAAATTCCTTTTTAAATTCTATATTGAAATTATATTTGAATTTTTTTATTAAATAACGTGACTTACTTATTATGTTTTTTATTTTCTTTGAGACAAAAAATTATCTCCATTATTAATTGAAAATCATTAATAGTTTCTTTTTCATTATCATCCTCTTCATAACTTACTTATTTTCTAGATGATTTATTAAATTACTTCGATTATTCAAAAAAATTTATCCTCCAAGTCATTTTTCCACTTAATTTTATTTAATACAAGGTAATACTTAATTATTTGAAAAAATATTCCTCTTATTTAATGAATTAACATTTAAATTAATTTTATTAAATCTCCTTCCATCATGAACACTTGCCACCTTATTATTCATCTTTGATGATCTTTTTGGCAGATCAACCTCATCCTAATCATTATTCTTCTTGTGTAAATTAACTATTAAATGTCTAATATTTCCATAATTGGAACATTTAAAAAGAATTTTATCTTTATACTTAATTTTAACTCTTTTTAATCCTTCATATAAAACGATATAAAATCATTGATATCCATGCCAGCTTTATCAAATTCAAATTCTCCTTCATGTGACCTCTTGGTTCCATTGATCTTTGAGACTTTAGAGGATTTTAAATTAACCCCTTTCCCCAATAATTCCATATTCTTGAAGGTGATGCCTCTTATAATATAATATAATATCAAGATTTTATTAAGTTTATAAATTATGAACACATCCATGACTTGATACTCTATAAAAATAATCTTAGCATCAAAATTTTTTGGTATAATCCTCATCAACTTATTCACCACAGTTGAATCTTTAATTGTTTCTTCATAGATTCAAATAAAAATAAAAATTTTATTCACCTATATAAATAATTAATTAATCAATTTATCCTAATTCATCTTTATCTCTTAAAATTGATCCTGAAAAGTTTAAAGTCAAGACACTATCACTTTCTTATCTCATTCGTGAATTTCATGTAATTTTTTTCATATATCATTTACTTATTTTTAACATATAAACCTTATTAATTCCTTCTAAAAGATATACGAGATAAATATATTTCAAGATATACCTTAGGCTATCATATTCTTTCAATCCTATAAAGTAAAACTCACTCTAACTTTGTGTAGATTTAAATTATTCTCTATGATGTCAAAAACCTCTAAACCTAATAAGAGAAAAATAATGAGAAAAATTATAAAACCATGCTCTAATTTCATATATGAAATAAATTTCTATCAAACAAGGTGGATGGGAATCACTAAAAGTGTGGAAAGCACTAAGAGGGAGTGAATTAGTTATTCCAATAACTTTTCCCACAAAATAAATGGTACTCTCATCCCAATTAGTTCATAGAATATTTAATCGATCAAGAAATAAATGATAATGATAGATAATGATATATATATATTTACACATGAAAAAATATATTTTTACAAGGATCACCAACTTTTTTTATCAAGTGTTTTGTCTTTGGTGATCAGTGGTTGTTATCACACCTCACAAATTCTTGTATTTTTATCGATAAGAAAAAAAGGATGGATTAAGAATATAGTCATGGACTCAAAACAAGTATATAAATTGAAATACAAGGGAATTGAGATCAACAATGAGCATGTGAAATTAAATCTTGTAAAATATTTTTTCATCCTTATCTAGTGTCTTATATCAAAATATGATGTGTGAAACTTGTTCTTCTCTTAAAGAAAAACCTTAAAATCTTTGAAAAGATACCAAGAAAGTATGGGTGACTATCAATTCATTTTTTCACACTATTCTAAGTGAATATTAAATTATTTATAGAACCTATCAAACCATGGTGTGGTGAACATTTCTATATCATTTTTTCATCTATTAAAAGGTAGATTCAAAAACCATGATGAGAATCTTTAACTCCCTAGAAATCTAGATACCCTTTTCATATTTCCACTCATATCTTTGACTGAAACCATGATGTGTCTATCTCTAGGCCACAACATGATATTATTATTCAACTCCATGATCACCAAACCATGAATTTTTTTCCTTTATTCCATGACACTATCAATAAATCCATGATATAGTTTCTTCATGTGGAAACCAGTGATGTCAAAAAACTTCTCTAGATTATTTCCTCAGCCCATGATGCCTACCTTGACTTCTTTTATGAAACAATAGTGTAGTGACATGAACCACCTCATGGTATTACTCCTTTTTTGAAAAAAATCTATAGTAATCAACTATAGAAACCACAAAATAAACCATGACCATTTTATCCTTAACCATGACATAATTATTTGAACCATGTCATGGTTTACTTTATCATGAAATCTAGGGATTACTATAAAAATTTATAGACACCATGGCCAAAACCATGGTTGTTTTTCTATCATCATTAATAGTTATTTTTCTTCAAAAAACCAACCATGATGTGTTTATAATCCCACTGCATCACGGTTTTTACATATGTGATATTTCTTTATAAATTGGTTAGAACTACAACATGTTATGCCTTGTGAATTTATGTGGTTCTTTTAAAATTGAATATATTAATTATTTTACAATATATTAAACCCCACTTGATATCTAATAAATCAATTAGAATTCTGGAAATATATACAATATGAAACCATATTTAAATCTCATGAATCACTAACTCAAGAAACTAGTATTAGTGTTCCTCCAAATGAGAGAGTTATATAAACACCACATTTTCAAATAGAGTAATATTTGTGGGATTATTCTAACTCTTAGTGTAAAGAAAATCACTATGTTTACCAAGTATCATTGAGACATACTAAATATCTCACTTTATCAAATCACTTCATGAGGGATCTTCAGATATGATAAAAAAATATTCAAATGGGAAAAGATAAAATATATATTGCATATGTGAAAGTATAAATAAAAAATATCAACCACAAAAGGTTTATATGGTTTAAGAATTCCCTCCATCAATGGATAGGTTTAAAATTTTATAGTGATCATAATAAGATAGATAAGGAAATACATAAAAATATATAGAAACTAAAACTCAAAAAATTGATCCAATTGTGAAAAATAAATTTCTATATTACCATAAACCACATAATTGTTCACTATGCTATAATACTCTACTCAATAGATCCATGAAAGGAATTAGATATATGTTATATATCTACCTTCAACAAAAAAAATCAAGATCCATAATCCCAAAAAGAAATCACTTTGAATCCAAATTAGTGAATAACCTCCTTCTATACTTCTATAGTGTACATATAGTGTTCTTCCTCTCAATGATCATTTTTTATAAAAGAACAATAAAGGCAAAATAATTCCTCAACTTATAAATAAGAATTAAATTCATGAACATGTCTTCTAGAGAGTTGTTTCACCAAATATTCTATAATTTTATCTAATCATTCTATATCAATCCTCTAATGAAGTGTACTTCAACTAATTATTCCTCATCTTGGAATGAAATTCAAGGTCATTTATAAGATGCATCACTTATTGAAAATCACAATGTAAAATATTTCCCCCTATCTTTATGACCATATCCTTCAGAAAAAACATTATACAAACCATCTCCTTCCCTGCCTCTATTATATAAACATATTTAACATTTGTGTTAGATAGTGTTACCACCTTTTAAAAATGAGATATAAACACATTACATGTATTACTCCTATTACTATTTAAATAACCCATAAGGATAACATCCACACACCTCTATAGATAATTTCCATTCCCATGGATCATAGATATTTTAATGCTTTCCTTTAAGTAACTTATTATCCACTTCATGTTTTCCTAGTGATGTTTTCCTAGGTCATCCATAAAACTTATCATGATTCCAACTACATGAGAATTTTCTAGTCTAGTATAAACAAGTCCATACATCAAAATTCAGTAATATGATGCATAAGGAAGATTTTATATGTACTTAAAATATTCCTCTAAATTTGACGTATTCTACTTGGATTACTTAAAATGATTTTTCTATATAAATATAAACCATATTTCTTTTAGCATACTAAATATGATTAAATTTTTTTATGTATAGATTTGGGGATAACTATAAGGTTTTGACAACATTATCTCTATTAATAATTATCCCCAAAAAATTATTATATTCTCTCAGACCTTTCAACTTGAAAACCTCAACCAATATCACTTTTAACTCATTAATCATTTCCATGAAGGATCTCACAATAATAATGTTATGCATATATAGAATAAATATAAAGTATTTGTCACCAAATGACTTAAAATATTAGTCTAAGTCCATGTTATAAAATCTTTATGAATTTTTACTCATAAATACATTAGACATTTTTTTTCTATTTTTGGGAACCCACTTTAACTCATATAAACTAATATTAATTTTTTATACCATTACATTATTTTATAACACAAAACATACATATTGTTGATCAATATAGATTCCATGTTCTAAATATCTATAAAATAATCAAGTATTTACATCATTCTACTCAATATATAAAACCACAGATGCAACAATATTGAGAACTATCTTGATGGTAGTGAGTTTCAAAATAAGAGATAATATCATGGTGAAATACATAACATCTTATATTAAAATAATTTCAACATTATCCACTAATTATATATTCCTTTAACATCATGTTACTCCTTGATTTTATATACACATTTTTTCTATAGTGATTTATTTTATTATGTCAATGAAGTCAACTCCCATATCAGGTTAGCATGTAATGAGGATATTTCACCCTTTATCATTAGATCCCACTTTTTTGACTCCTCCATCTAGATTTATTATTAATAATATTCTCCATCTCAAGTATTATTTAATAGAAAATAGTTAAATTATAATGAATACCTCTGTATATGTATTCTCATTTTGGTTGAATTTGTCAATATTACTTAAGGAACATGATCTATATACTTTTCAATCTCATGATTTGTTACATTGCTATGATAAATTTCCTTTTGGAAGAATTTTTATTCACTCCCATTATCATTTTAAATTTTATAATTCTCATTGCACATGATTCCTTCAATAAATATAATATTACTAATTTTTATGATCTTCCTATTCTCATCATCTTAGAAGAAGTATGACAAATCTATAAAACCATATCCAATAATGAAACATGTTTTAGACTTAACATCAATAATGCATAAAAATATATATATATTCATATATGAAACATAATTTTGAATATAAAATCATAATACTATAATATTCATTCAATTTCTTATTAATCCTTTCTTCAACACCATAATGTTGTAGTGTACACATATAAAAATTCTCCCACATTATCCCATTATTTTTATAGACATCATTTAACTTTTTTACTTTCATACTATCCTTTAATTTTAGATATTAAATATTTTATCTTTAATCATTACACATTATTAAATAGAGTCTTCAAATTTTTAAGTTTCTAAGTAAGTAGTTATGTATCATTGAGAATGTGGGAGGGGGGGGGGATAAATTAGTGATACTATTTTTTACAATTTTTCTTTGAGATCAACCTCTATGAATGGTTAAAGTCTCAATCCAATCTCTTTAAATATCACTCTCACTTGTATGAAACTAAAATGAAATAAATAAAAGGCACACATAAATTTTTATAAGGTTCACTTCCAATGTGAGTGATTAATCCTTATGTTTGGATCAAGTCCAAGACACATATTTTCTCACTAATCAACTTTTGTGATTACAAAAGGAAATAAGGTATGATCCCTGACTCAACATTTATAAGTGGTGGGAATATATCATCCTTAACCCTTGGGAAAGTATTATACTTAATCCAATGATATATCTAGATAATATTATTTTGGATAAGATTATATAGGATCCCTATATTATTCAATGGTTATACTTATATGCTTTTGAGAAATATCTTTAGAATACTCCTATATGTCTCTAGACCACAATGTAAGATCTTATTTATCAATAGTAGGTCTTCGATTGCTAGAGAATTAATAACATCAATGCATGCATGTCATCCTTATTTTAAAACTTTTATAATGATCAATATTATGCATGGTAACATGAAATCATACATATTATTCTTACTCAACATCAAGGCCTCTATTGATAAGAACATGAATATGGTTTCCTTAACATAGATGAAAACTATCAGTTACCGGGGCTCTTCGATCTCTCTCACTTGCTATTATTTTTCATTATCTTATTCTAATTTCTTTTATTCATAGAATAATGTGAATATTATTTATATAATATGAATATATAAATATCCATTTAAATTATGGTAGAATTATTCTCTATTTAAAATTGGTTAAAATATCTCATAATAAAAGCTATAATTTCAATATTCAATAATTATTTTAGTGCACATGAGCCTCAGCCCAGTTGGTGAGGAATCTTAAGTTCATCCAGGAGAACTGGGATCAAATCCATGCGGAGGCACAATTTCTGGTCTACTGTAGCAGTACTGTAGTAGGTACTGTAGCAGGCACTGTTTGTCACTATAGCAGTCGAGAATTTTCCCCTGTTTGGGTCTTTGGGACACCGATTTGGTTCCTGAGTCCATTAAGGCCTTCGGGCCACCTCAAGGCCTTCGGGCCACCTTAAGTGCAGATGCAAACCAGACAACCTACAAGGAAAAATCTCTAAGGAGGATGAGCAAGGAGTTTTAACCACAATAGAAGCTACACAGATTACAAGAATTAAAGGGTATGACACCTTCCATCGGGACAAGCCTGTTCATGTACAAGATAGCCTATCCGAATAGCCATGCGAAGGTGGAGAGCTGATTTCAGGATGAAGATGCTGGGGAAGAGCAATTCCAAGTAGTTAGTCTGGTTTGTATGTAATGTTTGAAGCCTATGGGCAATGAATTCCTCTAAGGCCTATAGGACATGTAATACTTACGCCTACGGGCCTTGTAAGGGTTCTACCTCACCCCTTGAAAGGTGGATTATCAAAAATCAATAAAAATGAAGTCCTTCGGGCCATTGGATGGATGGATAATGATTTCAATTTTTATATTTGAAATACCCTAATTATCAAGATAAGATCCTCTCATTTTTTATTTAATTATATTGATTTGGATAGAATCATGGATTAATCCCTCAACATTATGATATTTATGACTTGAATATCATCAAAGCATTGTCTGACTAAAATCTATTGAAAACTAACATTTTCCAAACCGGTAAACCATAAATAAGATATATAATATTTTAAGTATCATAATAGTGAGCTCAAATATCATATGAATTCCTAAGAATATCTTTTTTATACTCATCATAATCTTATGTATTCTCAAAAAAATCTTATTTATCCCTTTTAATATCTTTTATATCAGATGAAATATATTATATATCACAGTGTGTCGAATACTTTTCCAATTTTTAACTCTGAAATATCTTTCATATCATCTAGGATATATTAAATATGCTCCAAATACCCTTTGTATCACAGTGAAAGATTTAATTTTCCACATTTTAACATGAACTTAATCACATGTTTTTTTATGCTCAGAAATATCTCACATATCAGCATAAGACATTGTATTAGTTGAATCTCAAGATAAAATTCAGTATATATCTTATGTATTCTTCAAATATATTCTATATAAACTAAAATATACTATGTATAAAAAAATAATGTCATATATACCATATAAAATATTCAACTTATCACAATGTAACTCTAGTATTTTTTTAAATTATTTTAAAAAACTGTAATCAAAATACTTCTCTAGGATTTTCAACTCAACTAAAAACATCTCCATTCACTTAAATTTATCTCAAATCACTTTAAAGACACATTTAACATCTCAAAAAAATTCTCAATAACATATAATTAACTTCACTCATGGTAGATGACAAATACAATACACCTTCAATAATTCCATGTGTTCTTAAATCACCTCCTTTGGATTATTGATAACTCTAGAAACCAACACCAAATTTCCTCTAATCATAGTTTTTATCAAAGAGAAATATCTTGAAAACAAATCATTATATGAAATATTTTTTTAAATATTCTCAATCCTCAAAGAAAAGTAAATTGCATCCTAGTGATTTTGATGCCCTCCCCATTAATAAACTCACTCATTTATTTCACTTTTTACAAGAATACCAGCTTTGGATTCAAAATAGAAATAAAAAAGAGTTGTTTAAATTTATCTCCCATTGAAAATAGAATATAAAGGAATATGGGGCATGATAAAGAGCCTCAAGTGAGAGGGAATGGTTAAACATGAATATCAATCCTCAAGCCTTCAAATCTTTCCTTAGGAATGACCATGGTGAAGATATCAACAATTTCATGCCTTATAGGAATTAATTCTAGAATCAAATTCCTAATTGGAACCTTCTATTTAATAAAATGATATTATATGTCAATGTTATTATTTCTATATCATCACACTAGATTCCTGAAAATATCAATTGCAATTTTATTATCACAGGAAAGTCCCAATGGTTTCCTAATTTTCACTTTTAAGTATTTCAATTTCTCTTTCATCTAGATAATTTATGTAAAATCATGTGTTGCATACACCTACCCTATCTAAATAGTGATTAATGTCATTGAGTCCTACATTTTATAATGTTAACTTACACAACTTTCTCTCATAAAAAATATACCACCCTATGAAGATTTCTTGTGATCATAATCCCCCACTCAATTAGCATCAGTGTATATAAATAGGTTTAGGTGCTCACCTATTCTCTAAATTAGCCCAAAATTCATATTACTTTTGTTGTATTTGATAACTCTATTATAATCCATAAATATTTATTCTATTTTATCACTCTGATACCTTTCATACAATGTTACTATATAAATAATGTCAAATTATGATGTAGTGAGATAAAGAAAACTACCAATATGCCATCTAAATTCTTTCTTATTCATATTATTTTCCTCCTACATCCTTACACTTCACCCCTAATATTATGGGTATGGATAATTTATGTGTAACATATCATGTTGATACAAGAAAAATAAGATTTTATCCTAAGAAAAATATATTAGTAGTGTGACTCAGGTTATCTTTAGGGAAGATAGTGCTACCAGTGTGTTTTATCTTGTTTAATGGGTTCAAATTGTAGAAACAATGGATTCAATTGAATTGATTTAAATCCAGTCTTAAGAAAAATGGTATATACTTATATTAGTCCCCCATTCTCCTATTGAATCAATATTCAAGTTGTTTCATACTTTTCCTCTAATCCAATGATACCTTATTTATTACTCTTATCTAGTTTTTTTTTCAGTTTGGATATGGAAATATAATAATCACTGTATCCACTATACTTTCCTAGAATAGTAATAAGATATCTCCAATAACCTTCATATTATCAAACTACTTTCTATTGAATGTATTTAATTAATTCTGAGTGAATCATGGTATGAGTATGAGAGAACAAAAAATTAAAAGTGAAATTTAGTAGAGATCTCCAACTGATTAAACCATTAAAATTCACCAGAGAAAGTAGCAGGAGAATTAACCATCAATGAAAAGAATTAATTAATAGTAGAATGGGTGAATTTCAGTTATCATGGCCACAAATGGCGCAATGTGCCATTATTGGATTATTATAGAATAATTAAAAGAAATTAAGCAAGAAATAATGAAAAAAATAAAGAAACATCTCATGATCTCAATCAAACCAATATTCATTTTCCAACACCTTTCTCTAGTAAAAAATGGATCTTCTTATAGAAAATAATATAGGTTAACCCATTCTTCTTTCCAATTGATTGACATGAATTCTTTCTTCATCCTTAAACAATTCCAGTACCTTCAAAAAAATTATTCATTTTTAGTATTGAGATTAATTGAGTTCTTCTTATAATTCATGAAACATGTCTCTATCAAGGAATATGATAGGTTATCTTGGTATATAGAATCTTACATAACTGATTTAAATTCCTCACACAATTAATCTTCTTTAAATTTAACGGTTAAGTGCTTCATTAATTTACAATAAAGTGGAAATCAAATTCTGTTTAGAGGATGATGATGGATGTATTAGGCTTGGAAATGGATTTTGGGCCTTAGAAAGTGGGCCTATGTGGAATTGGGATGTGATGTCACTGTACTGGGAAAAATTAACTTTAACATGTATCTATAGGAATTTCTTGCTCCACTTCATAATGTTCGACAACTCTGTTCATCAAAATCCATCTTCAGATAGCCTCTATCCTGCATACATAATTAGACCGATAATAAAATTCATTAAATATAAAAATACTCCACACATATACTCCACTGGACTTGAAAAACTAATGATGGTCCTCTTTAAAGCCCTGTAGGGAAGCATTTCCAATTGAGCCTCATTTTCACCCCAAACTTGACCTTAGATTCCTTAGACTAGCATGACCAGTGTCATAGATCCATAACTTAGTTTATGTCAACCTGATCATGGTACAATGCTTATGATTTATAAATTAATCATCCTCACAATAGAAAATTGTGTGGTTGAGCTCAGACATGGATAATTTTCATCAATATAAAACCCCAAAATAGTTATATTTTAACTCAGGTAGCTTAGTTTGTCTTCTTCATATGAGTTTAGAAAAATCACACTGTAGACTGGGAGGAAATCATTTGAAGAATTTAGTTGAATACCTGATGTGCAACTATTCTTGATCATGTAACCACATCATTATGATGGAACTATAGCCTTATTGGTCTTCATCAATTCATCCATGCACAATGAACGCATATAGGTAGTGATGAAAGAATTTGAATGTGTCAAACTCATTATCAATAACCTTGATTACTCTTTGGATTCAGAAAAGTAAAATTGGGTGATTTCTTCTTTATTAGGCCAATCTTGGATAAATTCAAAATGGTTCATCTTTAAGATTGAGCTCAATTCCTAGGTAGTATTTATTTGGGATGGCATGACATCTAGTCTTCTTTAAGCATGGTCTTAGAGGTTCTTCACATTCAGGGTGGTGAGATCGCAAGGTCATGGATCTTAATGGGTAAATCAACCTTAGATCACATCAACTTCTTTAGTAGATCTATGATGTGTCTCAAATTTATATTAATATTTATTCACTGCCATAGAATCAGTTAAATCCTACTTTCTTTAATTGAATAACCAAATTTGAATAGTCTTCACCCGATTCATCAGCCTCGCTCGATTTCTTCCATTATAGCTCAATAGAGGTTCTTCACCCTTTGATTTTATAAAATAATAGATTGCCATGTTTAATTGTGATGAATAAGAAGTCCTGGTAGGTGATGGGACATGAAATAGGTTGAAGGAAATCTCATGGTCAGTTGAAGATGGGGGGGCTCACAGTCACTTTTAGGTGAACATGTGCTAGGTTGGAGATGGATATTATAGCCAGTTGTGCTTCCCCTTATGGTTGGTTATAGTGATGGGTGGTTATCCACAGTCAGTTAAGTGACTATGAAGAAATAGTGCTATAGGTGTGGTCACTTGGGAAGATTTAATGCAGTCGGTATATTGACTATGAGGGGCATGGCCAATTTATTCCTTTGAAAAATTGTAAGCATGGTAGGACAGAGAAGGATCTTGCATATTTCTCATTCAATCGCTTCATGATGCTCATGGTGGCCACTATAATGACCATGAGAGGGGACTACAATCACTTGGTCCCTTGGCTTGATTTCCGACCAGCATTTCAAAAACATAATTTTTTTCATCACATGCATTTTTTCAATTAATTTAAAAAAATGATAAAATAATTAAAAGAATATTTATTTAGCATGTAACACCTTAAATTTAATTCCCCAATTAATTTTGGGTTTCATTTAACAAATAAATTAAAAATTAATTTTTGAAATGAAATAAAAAAAGAATTAATTACCTAATTCAATGACATTAAAAAAATTAAAATCATGGTTTTTCATCTCATATTTAATTCCAGTAAATTCAAAAACACATTCAAATTCAATCTTGAAAATACCTCCTAAAAAATTAAGGGTTAAAACATGAAATTCAATTTTTTCATCAAACACTAATTGCACAATTGAAAAAAATTATTACATTTAAAAAATAAAAGTATGGATTTTCCAAGTTGATTCAAAATTAATAAAAACTATTTTTGAACAAAATTAATAGCCTTTAAATAATAAAATTTTAAATATCCAAAAATCAATGTATAGATTTTCTAAAAAAATAAAAAATTTATTAATCCACTAAAAATCAATATTAAATCCAATTTTCACTGATTTATAGAATTTTAAAAAGTCTCAAGATAATACATATTACTTGAGTTTTTAATTAACTATGGGGGTAAAATTAAATGAAATATAGATAAAAAATTTAAAATTTTCACTCTCATCAATACCAATTTGGAATATTCAATTCCAAAATTCTTCAACAATTCCTTGGAATGATTTTATTATGATAGAAAGATGATGTCTTATTTTTTTCACAACTTTCCATCCTAGGAAGAATATCTTTTTTCTAAGAATAAAAATTTCAAAGTGCTTCTTCATTTTTCTAGAAAATTCCTAAAAAGAATACCCCCATCACATGAAATAATGGTTTCATCAACCTAAAAAATTATAATAAGAGTACCTATTCTAATTTCATTCATATAAATATTGTTTTAAAATTTTCATTTTCTAATGTTCATTTCCTTCAAATAGTTTTTCATCTTGCAATTCTAGGCTCTCAGAGTGTATTTTAGCCCATTCAATGTTTTATTTAACTTGCACATGATGGTTCCATCACTCTTAAGAATAAAACCTTTAGGATTCTCAATTTAAAATTATTCTTCAACTTCTCTATTCAATAAAGTATACTTCCCATCCATTTGATAAAGTTTTAAATCCCTATGAGTTACAAAATCCAATAATATTATTATAGATTCAAGTCTTGCAACATGAGAAAAAGTATCCTCAAAATAAACTTCATCAACCTAAGCATAAAATCTTAACACTAATCTAGAAACAACCACTTTTTTCAATGAAACTCAACCTTTATCATTGATCTTGTTTCTAAACACCCACTTTTTTCAATGAAATTCTTCCCTTTTGGACTTAGAACAAGATCCCAAGAGGAATTATTTTCAATTTGATCCACCTCATCATTTATTGAATTTATCTATTCTTTATGCTCCATATCCCCAAAAATATATTGAGGATCAACTTGAGAAATAAGGGTTGTTTGGTTGTCCTGTATCAAACTTATTCCACTCTAAATTGGTGCATTATGATTTCTAATTATATTTTCTAGTTATGCATGTTTTTTATCCTCTGATGTTTCGCTTTCTCTTTCCTAGAAATACCTTCATTACCACTAGTTTGATTTTAGTCAATATAAGCATTATCTAGTTCATTTTTATCTTCTTCTTCACTTATTTTTCTATAAATATACTTGTTTTATTCAACAAAAATTACAAAAACTGATCCATTTGGCTCCCCAAAATTATACTTAATTTCGATAATACTTATATCGCACAAATATACCATATTATAAATCCTCTTGTTCTAGCACTTATAGAATCTTACACTGGATAAATATCACAAAAAACACCTTCTTTATCTTTATCATTTAACTTTCCCAAATTTAAATTCTTGATATTCATCAAACATAGAATTATAAAAACTTCGATGTAGTCCATAGTAGGTTTCTTATTGTACTTGAAGTTTCCCTGTTAATATTCAAGTATCACTGAGAGGGGGAGTGGGTGAATCAGTTTTATCTTTTTATTTTATGTTTCCTTATAAATGAAACAACCTTTTCCTCCTATTAAATATTTCCTCTCCTTATGGAAAAAAATCCAAACACACATCCACACAAAAATAAGAATTTACAAGGTTCACTACTCAATATGAGTAGCTACGTCCTTCGTATGGTTTGTAAACAATACAATACCACACAATCCACTATAAAACAATCATTTTGAGTGGAATATAATGAGTAGGATATTACCTTACACTCATGTATCACTATGTAAACAATCCAATAGTGTGATCATGTAACACTATGTAAACAATCCAATAGTTCATGTTATTATTTTAGCATAAAAGATGTAATATAATTTTTATAACAAGCATGTTACTGTGATTATTGATCAACTTTAACAAATATGATCTTTAAAAACAATTCTTCACTTTCTTACCCAGAAGTTGGTAATAATATTCTTAGACTTCATAATGATACTCAATCCAATACCCCATTCTGATTTTCACACCTAATTTCTCACAAATGAAATTCCACTTTTCCACGTAGTGTTAGTTTGTGAAAATTTATTTTGCAAATTATTTTAGTTCCTTTGAGAACTTCCTTGAGTCCTATGTGAACTATCACGCTTCCACCATGAACTACCTGTATCGTCCATGTATTGAGTTGAACCACGTGGCACAAATGCTTCACATAACACTTCTTCTTTCATGGATCTCCTCTGCTTCTACAGATTGCCACTTCTACCACAGATCATCTCTTTTTCTACATATTGCCTTTTCTTCTGTAGAGTAATCCTACTTCCACGAAAAACCTCTCCATTTTTCAGACAACTTTTCCTTCAATGGATAACATTTCCTTTCAAAAACAACCTTTCCTTACATGGAAATTATCCCTGTGAACTAATATCCTTCGTGGAATTCACCCTCGCAAACTTCTTCTCCTTCACAGAATTCTCCCTCACGAACTCTTTCAAACTTACTTGAATTCTTCCAACAGTGATGATATATTCTAATAAAATTATATCTTACTAATGATATGATTATGGTTCTTTATATAGGAAAATAATATCCATAAAACCCACTAATTTGATTTACCTGAAACTTCGATGCGGTACAACCTTCACTGCAAACTACTATGCGGTCCGCATAACGCCTTTCTTCTATGCGGTAGATGATGTCTTCCACAAACAATATACATTTAAAAAATCCTAAATCACCACCTAATTCCTTAAACTACACTCCAACCATGAACTAAAAACCTCCTATGAACTGGTTTCCCTACGTAGTCTGTGTAGCGTGCCTTGCGGTCCGTATAACACTATTATGTGGAAATATTCCTTAGTTTATTTTCCTTCACTATTCCACGTACCTCCTATGCAGTAATCAAAATCAATACCCTCATCAAAAAAAAATTAACATCATTTGTGGTTTTTAATACTTCCTATTCATTCCTTTAACTTTGTTCCATTAAATACTTTTCAGAAAAACTTCCTTTTCCATAAAAAATTCCTGATTTTGAGGCCAAAAAATTTAGCAAACACTGGGAAACGACACCAACTTAAAAATATAATTTGGAAACACCAACCATACTAATTTTTATTCATATATATTTTTATGAAAAAAATTATAAATTGTTAAATATTAAACCATCTTCTACCAAAATTCACTTCTTTCCAAAACCACTCAATTGGTTTCATAGTGAACCTCATCTATTATGATATTTAACCTTTGATCGATCGCCTTTAAGCTCATCATATTTACAAAGGAAATTATTGTAACTTCCCTATCTTATAGGAAAATATATTTTTCCTAATAAAATGGATTTTTTTAAGAATTTTGAGTTTTATTTCTTGAATAAAATGGTCAGTCCGTTCATCCAATTTTACAAAGTGAGGTGATTTCTTTTGTTTTCAAACTTCCTTGACAAAAAATACTATATCTGAATATGATAATTTTCCTTATCAGCTTGGTCATAATAGTTCCACATCTAATAATGAGTCATATTATATTTAGGTCTCAATAATAATCTATTTTGAATATTCAAAACTATACTTATAGCTTCTATCCATAATAATTTTAAGCGTTTGGATTTAGTAAGCATAGTTCTTCCCATTTAAACCAAGATTTTATTCTTTATTCCTACAAATACATAATTCTAGAGAGTATATGGAGAACTATATTTATGTTTAATCCCATGTTTATCAATAAATAACTTAGAATAATTTCCAGTGAACTCCCATCCATTATCAGTTCTGAAATTCTTGATATTGACTCTTAACTCTTTCTCAACTTTTATTCTGAATATTTTGAACATCTCAACTATCTTAGAATTGTGTATCATGAACATAAAATTAGTTGTTCTAATGAATTAATTAATTAATTTAACAAATTAAATATCACCTTTAGTGGATTAATGTCTCATCATACCATATAAATAAAAATGAATTAATCCAAGTGGCCTAGTAGATTTAATCTCCACTCATTTGGGTTTTCCATATACCATATTCCCCCTTTGACAAGTTTTACAAATAACATCTCTATCTTCTTTGACGGGGTAAATATCTCATTACATTTTACTTTTATATTTTACATAAACCACTTTAACCAAGGTGTTTAATTCATCTATTACAAAGGTTATTTTCATCTTTTACACACAAATAATAGGAATTTCTCAAATCACTAATTTGGAACAAGTTACCATGTTTTCTTTTAACCCCCATGATAATTCTTCCATCTTGAATGAATTTGATGAAATAAGAGTTTATTATAAAAATTACTTCATTTCCATAATTAAAAATTTGTATTACACTCAATGATTTTTATTTAATCCCATCAATAAATAGAACATATTTAGATTGTAGTTTTTAAGCTTCAACCTCAACTGTACCAATTTCTCTATTTTTTAAATAACTTTTATTACCAAAAGTAACCATTCCTATACCATAAAATTCAATTTTATTCAATATTTTTACACCACCTATCATAGTATAGGAACAATTACTATCTTGTATTCATGAATTACTTTTTCCGCATTGACTTTTAAGGCCACTTCAATGGTAAAATACTTTTCTTCCTCCTTTATTTTTTGAACTTATTTTCCTCTTTTATCATGAGGAACATATTATATAATTTTAGTCATATATTCTTTAGAAAAATAACATTATTAGTAACATATTCCATATATTTCATCTAGACAATCAAATATATTCCGAGTATCCAGTCTTGATAGTTTTTTGTTCACAACTTTATTTTTATTAGAATCATTCCTCATTTTATTAAAGTTTATCCTTATATTTTTATTAAAGTAAGTGATATATTATACCAAAAAGAAAAATATTTATACACATAGAATCCACAACACCAACAATACCCCTTAAAAATTAATCCTCTATGAAGCTAATGATTTTTTCTATAAAATTCTGCTTGCTTTCCAGGTACATTCCAAGATTCCTTTTTCATTTAACTTGGGAAAATTTCCATTATCGAGAACTTACCTTAATATAAAAGTGGGTTTATCATGATTTTTCTCAATCTTAACTTAACCATATTTTTCTTTTGATCCATCACTATTATCTATGTGATTCACAGGTTCATAGTTTACCTAATATTTTTTTAAAAAATTCTCAAAAGTTTATGATGACTCTACCTTTACTTACATAGATTTTTTATGGCCATATATCATTTTTTCTAGGGTTTTTTCATATTTGATACACATTGATTGTATATTTTTAATCACTCATCCTTTATAATATATTTCTTTTCAAAATCATTCAATATTTTGTCTTGTTTATCAATTTTCACTTTGAGTAGTTTGATTTCCTCAATGTAGTCATTCTATTTACTATGAAATTTATCTTAATATTTCTTTAAATTATAAAATACTTTCTTTAAATATTTAATCTCCCTCTTATATTAGGTGTTCTGGTCAATAAATTCTCCAATATCATCTTTCAAGATGTTATTAGTTTAGGTTTTTTTCACTATTTTTATCACTGATTAAGGCATCCTTGTGTTCATAAATGTGAGCCATAAAGTTCCTAATAATTTCAGGAACATATTTTTTTTGATTGACTACTTTTATTGGAGTAATATCCCTCTTCTTTTCCTTGTATAATTTTTATTTTTCTTCATGGAAATTTTTCCTTGCTCTGAGCAGATTTCTTAACTTCCATAGAACTTCTTACACATTTCTTTATTTAAGGCATTTATTTAGGCTCATCATCTTTATACTATCCATATTTCTTATTTGGAAAATCAAATGAAAAATACCCAATTTCACCATACTTGAAATATTTTAGTGTGTATTTATCTTTGAACTTTTCCTTTCCTTTACTGATGTTTTTTGAAATAAGATCCATTATCTTCTTATTATCTTCATCCCTTCACAATCTTCAAATTCACTAGAGTAATCATCTTCCTCTTCCTTAATTTTAATCTTGTTAATAACTTTAAATGACATATCCTCTTTAATATTATTATTAAACATAGGGTATTTACTTATCTCATTGTTAATAAGTGTATTATATAATTGATCAAGATATAAGTCATCCTTTTATTACAAAGAAGAAACATTTGTATCAAATATATTAGAAAACAATTATCATTTGCATCATGAAAATGGTTGATTCTTACAAAGTGCATCTAAAACCCTTGATATTACAGACAATATCATTCACCCTTATGAATAATTCATCAATAGTATCACCATTATTCATTTTAATATCTTCAAACTTTATATGCCAATATATAGTTTATATTCCTTAACTTTGATGTTCCCTTCATTTTTTTAAGTTTATCCTAGATTTCTTTGGTAGTTTTGAGGCCCATCTCTATAATTTGTCAAATAAGGACATCAATATATCACTAATTACTTATGTATCAACTTATAAATTAATTTTATTAGTAAAATTCATAGGATCATATTTTTTAATTGGTGTAAACCCAACTGTAGTAGCATCAATAACCTCTAGGAAAAGTATGAGAAGATAAGGAATCATCCAGTTTCTCTATCCATGATAATTCTTGTCATCAAATGTAGGTACACCTATAAAGTTAGTATAATTTATATTCTACATAATTACTTCAATAAATATTGTATTTTTCCGTGGAAACCTAGATTTTAACAGATACACTTAAAGTTCCAAGGCAAGTGGGGATGTATCACTGAGAATAAGGGGGACAAATCTGTGATTATTTTTACAATTTATTCTTTGCAATCAACTTTTGTGACTAGTTAAAGTCTCAATAAACTATCTTTAAATCTCACTCTCACCCATATTAAAATGAAAATAAAGAAATACAAGGAATATAAATTTGTTTATAAGGTTCACCTCCAATGTGGGTGACTACTCCTTACTATGTTTTATTTGATTCTGAGACACATGTTTTATCACCAATTAATTACTATGATTACAAAATGTGAGAAGGTATCATCTTGGACTCTATAATTACAAGGGTAGGTAAGGTATCATTCTTAACCCTTGGTAATGTATCATCCTTGACCTAATGTTATCTCCTGATAATAGTCATTTTTATATGATTATATAGAAACCCACAATTTTTTAATGGTCTTCCTTATATTATTATGAAAAAGATCTTTAGTATACTCTTGTATGTCTCTGTATCACAATGTAAGATATTCTTCCTCAATAATAAGTTTTCGATTTCTAGAAAATGAATAAAACCATTTCATACATACGAGACTTCTTATCAAACATTTATAATGGTCAACATATGCATGGGAACATTAAATAACATGTTGTATTCTTTATCCTCAACCACAAGACTTTTGTTGATAAGAAATTGAATCTTATTTCCTTAATGTAGATGAAAACTAACAGTTGTAGGTTCTCATTGGTCTCTCTCACTTGCTATTATTTTTCATTCGCTTCTTCTGGTTTATTTTATTCACATAATCACATGAATATTAATTCCACAATTTAAATATATAAAATACCCCTTAAATCATTGAAACATTATACAACACTAAAAATGGTCAAAATATCTCCTGATAAAGGCTACAGTTTTGATATTTGGTATACAAGAAGATTTACATTAATATGATGAATACTTGTAATAGCCCAAGTATTTATTCATGTGTTAAAACACATGAATAAATGAGACAACACCCAAGGATCATCCTTGGATGATTATATATATATATATCACTACTATATAATGGAAGTTTCCTGTGTATGACGATGCTTGGTCGAACCTCCCCAAAACCAAAGGATCTCTATCTCCCACCTCTTCATCATCAGATACTAGAAAATCAAAGAGGGTGGAGAGTCCCACACATATGATGCATGATTCACCTTATCCCATGGATAGGATAAGGATAGGGATTTCCTTTGGATTCCCTTGATGATCTTTATCATACCATGTGATGATGATGAAGATGTTGTGCATGCTCTACACTATATGGTACAAACATATATATAAAAAAAGTTTCTTCATTTTAGTTTATGAAATTTTCATATTTAATGCATAGGAGATCCTGGATAAAGGATATAAGTCATTTCCACTATAGGTGGCACAACGTTCAATGTGGGGCCCATGGGGTATTAGCCGAGTGGTACCCGCTGGCTGTACCCCTCGCTCTCCGTGGGAACTGGTGCAGGCTCGAGTCCCGCCAAACTCGGACACTGTGCGTATTATGCACAGGGCGATTCAAAGCCATTACTTAGCTAGGGAGTGTGGAGCGCACCTAGGCTTGGTCGGGGCCCCTACTGGGAGTCGGTGTTAGCAACCCGCATTTTTTCCATGGGGTGTTAGCCGAGTGGTACTCGCTGGTTGTACCCCTCGCTCTCCATGGGAACTGGCGCAGGCTCGAGTCCCGCCAGACTCAGACACTGTGCATATTATGCACAAGGTGATTCAAAGCCATTGCTTAGTTGGGGAGTGTGGAGTGCACCTAGTCTTGGTCGAGGCCCCCCATTGAGAGTCGGTGTTAGAAACCCACATTTTGCACATGAGCCTCAGCCTGGTTGGTGAGGACTCGGTAGGTGCATCCAAGAGACCCAAGATCAAATCCGGGTGGAGGCTTATTTCCAAGGTACTGTAGCAGGACTATAGCAGGTACTGTTCGGTACTGTAGTGGGTACTGTAGTAGGCACTGTTCGGTACTGTAGTAGCTGGAACTATTCATACATCTGGGCCTATGGGCCACCGGTTTGGTCCACAGGTCCTGTAAGGGTTTCGGGACACCCAAGGCCTTCAGGCTAGTTGATTCTCAAGGCCTTCGAGCCACCTTAAGGCCTTTGGGACACCCCAAGGCCTTCGGGCCACATGAATGTAGATGTACCCATCAGACTACAAGGGAAAAGGCTTTAGAGGAGGATTCAGGGTAGGCACATTCACTAGATTAGAGCTAACCGAAATTGGAAGAATGATAGGGTATGGATTTTACATTGGTACCGGGCCTGTGTAGCTTTGAATAGGACATCTATCCGACCAGCCCTGTGAAGGTGGAGTAATGATATCATGACACATTCTAGGGAGGAGTAGTTCCAAGTTTTCTTGTCTGGGTTATTCCCTCTAAGACCTACGGGTCATGTAATTGTCTTTGAGCCTTCAGGCCTTGTAAGGGTTCCACCTCATCCCTTGAAAGGTGGATTATCAAAAAAAAAATGAAGGCCTTCGGGCCATTTCGAGTCTATTTCCACTATGAATAAATGTTATTAGACTCATTTAACTCCCAATACTGGTATTAGAGTGATTTTGTGCTTTTGATTTGTGAAATCAGGCATGAAATGAAGAAATTAAGAAAAACATATCATCATGTATTTGAATTCTATTTTTTTTACAAAATGAATTAACTTGATATAGAAGAGTTATGTATAAATTTCAATGCATTCTACCCTTATGCAGAGTGAACTACATAAGGGTTAGTCCATTTTACCCTTACGTAGAGGGGTCTATGTAAGGGTCATCCCTGAATATCTTTACATATAAGCATTCTATGTAAAGGTCATTTCCATTTTACCTTTATGTAGAAGGGTTTACATAAAGTATGGGGAAGATTACCTTTACATATATGGGTCTACATAAAGGTAATCCATGTGTACCATTACATAGAAGGGTGTACATAAAGGTAACCATTTATATAATGGACTCACGTAAAGGTAGTCTCAATATTACCTTTAAGCATGAGGTAACTCTCAGGCCACCCTTATGTGAATGAGGCTCCATAAAGGTACTCTATGTATTACCTTTATATAGGAGAAAAAATCTTGCATTACCTTTATGCATGTGCCCTGTGTAAAGCTAAAGAATTTTACCTTCACACAGGTCACCCCTTCCGCGTCAGGGCAAACAATTTTTTTTGAAATTTCAAATGGCTTTAATGGTTTATAAAATGTTTATAAATCATGTTAAAAATTATTTTTGGGAATATTTAATTTATAAGTAATTGATTATTTAATTAATTATTAATGGTTTACAATTAATTAAATAAATTATTATGAAACTTTTATATACCCAAATATTAATTATTAATATTTAGAATACTTTTTACCATATTATATGTAATGCCTTATGATTTATAAATAAAAGGGTTTAATTATAAATCATAAAGGGTAATTCATAAAGTGTTTATAAATTACATAAATAAGGAAAAATATAAAAGTTTATATTTATAATTATGAAATTTTCATAATAAATAAAATTTTAAGTGTTCAAATTAATTAGGCCTTACTTTTATATTATTTTTACTACATCAAAAATGTTTTTATCAATGGTTTAAATAAAAAAAATGTATATTATAATTAAATTATGTAAAATTTATACAATATTTAAATTATATAAAAGGTTTACATAATATAATTTGAATTTTAAAATTTTTATAATTCATGATATGTCATATATAATTTCCATATAATTAATAAAATGAAACAATTCATATTAGCTTTTATTTATGAATTGCTCACAAATTTTTATCTCATATTTAAATATTTTAAATATTTATTTATTTAAAGGCTATTTTCTATTGTGTTAATAGTTGTAAATTGTTTATATTATGAATATTTTTGTATGCTAAAATTTATATGATAATTTTTTTCTTGGATAGATCCTTGAATTTTCATGTTAGGATTGATTCCATAGGGAATTTAGTTTTTCATTTACCTTGACCTCAGTTTGTAATTAAAGTTATGAAATTGAAGTTAATTATTCAATATAGTTTATACATATTAGGTTTTAAATTTATGATGAATTGGATTTTATCCTAATTAAAGTATCCCAAGGTAGATGGATTTAGGGTTGGACTACTACCAGCTCAGAGGCTTATGCCTTCCTAGAAAGGTGAATGGGGTAGGCTATCTGTCGCTATGGGCTTACTCATGTAGAGATTGTCAGTCTCATATAAATATACTTCTTTACATGAAAATTTCATACACATTATTTATATGATGCATTTAGATATGTATGGATATGTTTGGAAACTAATTTTTGGTGAGTAACACAAACCTTTGGGTTGTGTAAAGGGTTACACATCAATATGGTTTGAACATATTGATTTGTTTAATGGAATATGATTCCAAAACTAAATCACTAAAATCATTCATACAAAGGAAATAAAAAGAGAAAATATGGTGAGATAAAATACCCTAAAATACTAAGTGTGAGATTTCATTCAAAGTGGAAAATTTTAAGATATGAATCATCCAACTAGGTATTGACGATCTCAACATGAGTACCCTAGGATTATTTTGTGTAAGAAAAACAAGTTATAAGTGACTCAAGATTAACTTTTCTGGTATTTTCAAGCTCAACATGAGTACCACTTGATGATTCCTTTTTTTTCTTATTTTTGATGTTTTCTTTGTCTTATATTACCCAAGAAACCCTAATGGTTATGATACTGAAGGAATAGAGTTGATTATATCCATATGATGTATTTGGATAAAGAGTTATCTACTCAACTATCCAATATTCACAACTATTGTGATTAGGATGATTTCCTACCTAAATAGACAAGTGATTGGAGAATTACTAAAATGACCCTAAACTTAGTGAAATATGGATTTTGTCTTACTAAATGGATATGATGTAAGGGTTTATCATTTTAGTGGGATAAAATTTAATAAAAGTCCTTATTAAATGGTTAATAAAACACTATACTCATCTGATAAAAGATTTTTTTGTATATTAATAGAGTCATCATCATCAAACTAAACTTTGAGATTAATCCTTGAATGGTGAAAATATAATGAACCATACTTTACATACATGGTTATTACTTTAGAATTGAAGCATACTTATTACAACATATAACAAAACCATGATAGGACTGTATAGGTATAGTTTCTTTAGAAACTGGGAAACATAAACAACTGGTTCATAAATCATCTACATTGTCTCCCAATTATTTAATCATATCTAGAGTCACTTTTGGAATATCCTACTTAATACCCTTATTCCTGACCTGGGGAAAAGAAAACATACAAAAGGGTGAGCTCAAATGCTGAGTAAGGGTAAACAAAAGAAATATCAATCATATCATATTCATAAAAACACAACATTTTGAAAATATTAACCTGCAAAAGAGATCATAATATCATAACATGGGATAAATCATAGTAGTAAAATGTAATCCCAAAAATCATAACTTAAAACATGAATCTTTTTAGAATACACATAATCATATAAAATCATTTCATATTAGTCAAGGCTCATTTCCAAGACCATCATAGCGGACAAAGTCCATTACTGAACTGAGTTCACTCCTCATTCCAGTCTTGTATCACTGAACCGGATTAACTTTCCATTACAGCCATGTCTATCTCATGAGATATAAATCTTTACCCAATGCATTGAAAGGATATATAGGTCCCACCCATCTCATAATGATACATTTCTTATGTGTTCCACGAGATCATAAATCATACATCATAGCATAACCCATATAATAAAAATGGGATTCTTAAGCATCATGCCATCATAACATAATCCATATAATATAAAGGACATCATAAAAATAATCCATCATAACATAATAAAATAAATGTAAAAGTAGGGATAGAAACATAACCCTATATTATCTTATATGGAAAATAATTTTGATAAAATACTTCAACTCCATTCTTGAGGAAAATATCCTTTCTACTTCAAAAATATTATTCCTTTCTTAACATGTCATACAATTTTAAACTAAAAGAAGTTGATTAAAAATAAACATGAAAAATTTTAAAGGAAGCTTCATAGAAATAATGTTATATGAAATCATAAAAATCCATTCATGCCGTATAAGTTAAAAAAATATTCTTCTCGTACTTTGGCCGAAAATGTCAAAAAGTACCTCGTACTAAAAACAACAAAAGATTCCTTTAATATCTTTTACTAAAAACTCAAAAATGGGTAAAATTGGATTTAAAAAATTTTAGGAGGATAGAAATAATATTACATATTGAGGAAACATGTATGTGGATGATAAATATTCCCCAGTAAATTCTGAAGTATAAACAATCTCGGATAAAAAATGAGATTGTGAGATTTTACCTTACCTTAGGTCCAATTTGATTCGAATGTATCCGAACCTCCGATATAATGATTTAAATAATGTAATTGACTTATTAAAGAATCATATTCATTGCTATGATATCATATATGGTCATATTCTTATCTATTTATTACTAATATTTTGTTGCTACTTGTTATTCGGGAGTTCATTGCTTTATGTTCTTATGCATGTCTTGTCGAATAAATTCTTATTCCTCTTTTTAGGTTATAGATACCTTATTTAAAGAATGATATTAGTGTAATATATATCATATTTATTCATTCAATTAATTTATATAATCATTATTCAATGAATATCATGTAGAATGAGTCGCATCACATCGTGGAGATGGTAGGCCATACGTACGCACGAGCAATGATATCGTTCCCATGATCGTGGAATTGTATTGAAGTGTATGTATACTAATTAAGAATCAATATCACTTTAAAATAATCATATATAGTTGTTCTTTACACCATTATACCCATCCAAGTAAGGTGGTGGTGGAAAACAGATTACACCACGGCGTGGAGATGGTATTCCGTACGTACGCACGCGTGATGATTTTGTTTTATGTAGGATGGATAGAAGGTGAAATAGGGTTGTTTCATATTTATAATAACATATAATTATGTGAGTGATACTGATGTTATTACTTCATAATGAAACAACTAAATAATAGGAAATAGAAGAAGAAATAAATTTGAAAGAATCAGTAACGGATATTACCTCTTCTTCGACACGCCTCTTTGAATCCTCCTCCCAGGGCACAAAATTGGTTTTTTAAGAAGACCAGAACCTCTAGTATGTTTTTATGGAAGTTGATAAGGGAAATGGTCAGGGGTTGGCCGAGATTTAAGGCTCAAAATTGTGTGAGGAGGAGAGGGAGGAGGTTCCCTTTTATAAGGGAGGAGAGGGGCACCTTAGAAAAAACTCAAAATATTATTTTATAATAAAGTCATATTCAGTTTTTAATAGCTCCAAATAGATTTATTTAGAAGATAAGGTGTTTATGGGTCGTAATCCTCTCAACAAATAGGTTTTAGACATGTTTAGGTTACTATTTTAACCTTATCATTTAGATTTAACTCTAAGTTAAATAATTTAACTTTTACCGTGTCTTCTTGTTTTCTTACACTATGTGGTTAATAAAATAACTGTAACAAGAAAAACAAACCCCAAGTGGTTAATTATTAATATATATAACCTTATCTAAGTCATTTGGCCAAACCTTATATTTTTAGGAATAGAATAACAATTAATAATATAATATTTTTTTAAAAACTATTTTATGTCAATTTTGTAACTATTTGGTAATTGATTTTTGTGAAAATCATAACAGCACGATTAGTTCAAAAAAAGTTAATTAAATCAATAATAACTTGTCATATTAACCTTTAAAATTAGTGTAATTCATAAAAAGTCTCAAATTAAATATTTTTGGGTATTTATAACATCAATTATGTTAATATTTCATTAATAAGGTAATTACTGCATCATCATTGTGTCATAAATAAATTAAATTATTTAATGTCTAAAAATTATAAATACAATAAAATTAGGTATGAAATCGTTTTATCTTTCTAATGAATATTTATAATCGAATTTATCTTTTGTATAACCCTACATTAAAAATGTTTTTAGTTATTAAACTTTGATTTTAACTATTTTAACACTTCTTTAAATAAAATAATAATAAGTGTCCTAATCTAATCCAAGTGGACCAAAAGGGTTATATTTTATTCCTAATATTGTTTTTGGTTTAATTAAACTTATCCAATAAAATTATGACAAGTGTTTGGGTAATAATAATATCATTTTTACCCTTAATTACCCTATTTACTTTTAACAGTGTTAAAAAAAAGTAAAAAGTTACTATTCACCAAAAAATATTTTTATCTTATTAAACCACATTTGACTCATTGATATTAAACATGTCTCTCAGAATTTTGAAATTACACTCACAGAAGCGGTAAAATTATGTTTTATGTAAATTTTCAAATTCTCCTAGGAGGTGGGTAAAAGACGGTGAAAAGTTCAATAAAATTTTTATATATCTAAAATTATTATAAAATGACTCCAATGAATTACATTGAACATATATAAGTATTATGTATCTATTTTACCTAAAATAAATTTAAATAAAATAAATTATTATTTAAATAAAAAGTTGGTTTTTAAATAGTAACCCATTGTTTTCACTATTCATCAAAAATTGAAAGTTTTCAGAAAAATACCAAAATTTCACCCTCGGCTAATTTTGATATTCCGAATCCAAAAATGAAGTTCGTTTTGAAAGATAAAATTTATAAAATTTCAAAAATTTGGTATTACTATTCATAACGACTCGTTTATATAATATTTTAATAGCATATCGTTGTTTAGTGAGACTCGGTATTGCGTACAACACACACTATCGTGGAAGGTCGCGATTGCATTCAAAGAAAGCCAAGCTAGTGTTGTGTGTAGTGAAATATTCCTTTGATGTTGTGTATAACATAATACATAAAAAAATATACTTCTCATAAACTATCAGGGTGTTACATTCTACCCCCCTTAAAATGAATTTCGCCCTCAAAATTCGTCACTTCGTAACAAACAGATGAGGATAACTCTCCCTCATCATATACTCAATCTCCCATGTAGCTTCTTCTAATTGGTCATTCCTCCATAAAACTTTCACCAAGAGAGTGGTCTTGTTCCGTTGAACTTTTTCACTACGATCTAGAATATCTATCGGTTGTTCTCCATAAGAAAGATCTTGCTCCAGCGGTACAACTTCTGAGATTTGTACTTGTGAAGGATCGGGTATATAATTTCTCAGGAGAGATTCATGGAAAACATCATGAACTTGAGAGAGATTCGTTGGAAGTGCCAATCGGTAAGCTACCTTCCCAACATGATCCAGTATTTCGAAAGGACCGATATACCTAGGCCTTAGCTTTCCCTTCTTTCAAAATCTCATTACTATCTTCCAAGGAGATATTCATAAGAACACTTTATCACCCACTTCAACCTCTAGGTCTTTTCTTTAGTTGTCGACATAACTTTTTTGTCGAATCTGAGCTGATCTTATGTGTTGTTGAATATATCTGACCTTTTCTGCCATCTCATCAACAAGATCAGGTCCCAATAGCTTTCTTTCCCCAACTTCATCCCAACAAGTTGGAGTCCTGCATTTCTTTCTATAGAGATCTTCATAAGGAGTCATATGAATAATTGAGTGAAAGAAATTATTATAAGAAAATTCCACCAAAGGTAGGTGTTGATCCCAACCACCTTTGAAATCTATAGAGCAAGCTCTTAACATGTATTTTAGAGTTTGAATTGTTCTCTCAGACTGACCGTCTATCTGATGATGATAAGAAGTGCGGAAACTCAACTCTATATCTAAAGTATGCTGAAGACTTCGCTAGAACTTCGAGGTAAACCTCAGATCTCGATCAGATATAATAGAAAGTGTTAATCCATGCAATCTTACCACTTCCTTTACATATATCTTGGCAAGATGATCCAGAGAGAAATCTTCTCTAATAGAAATGAAGCGTGCTGACTTCGTAAGACGATCAACTATGACCAGATAGCATTATTGCCTTTGGATGTTTTAGGAAGTCTGGTGAAAAAGTCCATAGTGAGGTTTTCCCATTTTCTTTTGGGTATGGGTAATGGTTGTAACATCCCCTTAGACTTTTTTCTCTAAACTTTAACTTGCTGACAAACCAAGCATCGAGAGACATATTCAACAACATCTCTTTTCATGCCATCCCACCAGAAGTACTCTTTCAGGTCCCTATACATCTTTGTGCTTCCAGGATGAATAGAGAATGAAGAACCATGAGCCTCATCTAGCAGCTCCTTCTTTAATTCTGGGATGGGAGGAACACAAACCCGATTCATGAACCTTATTATATCATCACAATCAAGGTTGAATTCAGGAACATTTCTCACCTTCTTTTGTAACTCTACATCTTCTTTTTGTGCCACTCTAATATTCACATGTATAGATGGTTGAACATTCATTTGAGAAAGATAAGATTTCCCCCCTTCTATTATAATTCCAAGACCCATCCTTTGTAAATACATAAATATTGGATCTTTTGTGATCCTCATCATAGATAAGCTAGCATGGTCTTGTCGGCTTAATGCATCTGCCACCTTGTTTGCTTTCCTAGGGTGATAATGAATTGAGTAGTCGTAATCCTTAATCAGCTCCAACCATATCATTTTGCACATATTCAGATCCTTTTGTGTGAAAATATACTTTAAACTTTTATGATCAGTATAAATATCACACTTTTCACCATAAAGATAATGCATCCATATTTTTAAAGCAAAGATTACCGCGACTAACTCCAAATCATGAGTTGGGTAATTTTGCTCATGGTTTTTTAGCTGTTGTAAGGCATAAGCTATCACCATATCATTTTTCATGAGAACACACCCCTGTCCCTTCTTGGATGCATCACTATAGATCACAAACCTTTCTCCACAACATGGCAGTGTGAGCACAGGTTCACTAGATAAAATTCATTTTAACTCTTTGAAATTCTCTTCAAAATCCACCGTCCACACGAAATTAACTCCTTTTCGAGTCAACCTGGTGAGTGGATTAGATAACCTTGAAAAATCTTTCACAAAACGTCGATAATATCCAGCCAGACCAAGAAAACTTTGGATCTCAGTTACTGTCGTTGGTCTTGAGCATCTTTCAATAACCTCTGTTTTTTCTGGATCCACAGATATCCCCTCTTTTGAGATTATGTGACCCAAAAATGAAACTTTTTGAAGCCAAAATTCACACTTGGTAAATTTGGCATAAAGATTCTCCTTTCTTAGGGTCTTTAATACAATTCTCAAGTGATCTTTATGTTCTTCCTTGCTCTTTGAATAGACAAGAATATCATCTATAAAGACTACCAAAAACTGATCAAGATAGTTTCTAAAGACTCTATTCATTAGATCCATGAAGATAGCAGGGGCATTAGTAAGACCAAATAACACCCTTATAAATTCATAGTGCCCATAACTTGTACGGAAAACTGTCTTTGGTATATCATCCTTTTTGACCCTTAATTGATGATACCCTAAATGAAGATCAATATTGGAAAAGTATTGATCTCTGCGTAGTTGGTCAAATAAGTCATCAATGTGCGAGAGAGGATATTTGTTATTGATAGTGATCTTGTTAAGTTATCGATAATCAATGAAGAGTCTCATTGATCCATCTTTCTTCTTAACAAACAAAACAGGTTCTCCCCAAGGTGACACACTAGGGAATATGAATCCTTTATCAAGATTCTCTTGGAGTTTCTTCTTCAATTCCTGCAACTCAATTGGGGCCATTCTATATGGTGTCTTTGAAATAGGCATAGCACCCGGTATGAGTTCTATTGAAAACTCAACTTCACGATTTGGTGGAAGACCTAACAATTCCTCCAGAAAGACATCATCAAACTACAATGGGAATATTCTTAATCGTGAGTTTCTCTCCAACCATTTGAGATAAATAACATTCATTTATTGGAATAATGACCCATAACAGGGAAGAAATTTCCACTGGAAGGTTATATTCATCCTTGCATCGATAGATGATAGTAGATTGATCGGGAATATTAAATGTGATTTACCTTCTTTGAAAATTGATATGAGCTCCATATAAAGAAATCCAATCCATGCCAAGAATCACATCAAATTACACTATGGGAAGGATCACAAGATTTGCAGGAATCACTTTCCCACAAACTTCAATTGGAGAAGAATTGTAAACTTTTGATGCAACCATTGTGCCATTAGGAGTTGTCACAGCTAACTCAACATCTAATTGTTGAGGTAGTATGGTGATACCCTTAGAAAATTATTCAGAAATAAAAGAGTGGGTGGATCCAGAATCAAATAAAACATTTGCTACTTTAGAGTGGATAGTAAGTGTACCTTTCACCACTTCGTTATCATACTCCACATCACTGATAGAAATTGCATGTGACTTTCCTTTTTCTTTGGCCTTAAGAGTTTGTTGAAGTCGATAATCATCAACAACCCTTGGATTAGGGAATTTATTGGCATAATTCCCCATTTACTTGCACTTGAAACATTGAAGTGTAGGAGGTGCATTCTGTGTATCCTTTTCTTTGTTCGCATCATTAGACATCTTATTCCCATTATTTTGACATTCAACTGCCCGATGACCTTCTTTTCCACACTTAAAACATTTACTTGTCCCTTTAAGACAATTACCTCCATGTTTCTTTCCACACTTTGAGCATAAGGGGAAAATCATCTTCTTTTCAGCGTGTTCTTTAGATTTTCCTTTGAATTCCATTTTCCTCTTCTTATCAAACCCATATGATTGATGGGTTACTCCAATCTCCATCTCAACCTTGAGATCACATCGAACAATTTCCTCATATCTATTGAAGTCCCTTATGGCTAACTCCCTTCGAAGACTTGGTTTTAAGCCACTAAAGAATAGATCGATTTTACTCTCAGGTTGGATAATAATTCCAGAAGATTATCTTGCAAGTCTTGCAAAATTTGCTTCATAGGTACCAACAGATTCATCATCCTTTTACTTCAGTTCAAGAAACTCCTTCTCCATATTTGTTCGAAGAATACGATGGAAGTACTTATTGAAAAATAAGTTCTTGAACTCATCCCATTCCATGGACTCAATTTCATCCCTTTGCCTCGTATTATTAATAAGATTACACCATTGATCAGCTTCAACTTCCAAACTATATACTACTAAGATGACTTTATCATGTTCAGAACATTGCAGGACTGAAAATATCTTTTCAGTGGTACTGATCCATTGTTTATCCACTAATGGATTAGAAGACCTGCTGAATGAAGGTGGACGCTGCCTCATGAAGGATTCAACAGAATGTTTCTCATTACTTTGCTCGTGTGGAAGTCCTGCACGATTCATAGCTTGAGAAAGTTGTGTGAGCATGGCTACAAGATTTTTCATTCCAGCTCCCATAATGTTTTTTTGCTCAGGGGGACAATCATTGCATTTCCCGTCACATTTAGCATTAACACGGTTTCTTCGGGTTCCAGCGATTGACTAAAACCAAGAAGCATAGTGTGAGAAAAACTAATCATAACAGGAAAACCACATAATCAAGAATAAAATTTCACACTTTAGGTCTTATCATAGGTTCTTCATGGCCATTTCTAAAACACTAATATTGTGTTCTATGTTTAGACATATCCTTATAGTTCTTACTAAGGCCTTCACATCCTAGTTTCCAAAGGTTGACTATAACTTTCCTCTGATACCAACTATAACGACCCATACTTTACATACATGGTTATTAATTCAGAATTGAATCATACTTATTAAAACATATAACAAAACCATGATAGGACCGTATAGGTATAGTGTCTTTAGAAACTGGGAAACATAAACAACTGGTTCATAAATCATCTACATTTTCTCCCATTTATTTCATCATATCTAGAGTCCCTTTTGGCATATCCTACTTAATACCCTTATTCCTGACCTGGGGAAAAGAAAACATACAAAAGGGTGAGATCAAATGCCCAGTAAGGGTAAACAAAAGAAATATCAATCATATCATATTTATAAGAACAGAACATTTTGAAAATCTTAACCTGCAAAAGAGATCATAATATCATAACATGGGATAAATCATAGTAGTGAAATGTAATCCCAATAATCATAACTTAAAGCATGAAACTTTGTGGCATACACACATAATCATATAAAATCATTTAATATTAGTCAAGGCTCATTTCCAAGACCATCATAGCGGATAAAGTCCATTACTAAACCGAGTTCACTCCTCGTTCCAATCCTGTATCACTGAACCAGATTAATTTTCCGTTCCATCCATGTATATCTCATGAGATATAAATCTTTACCCAATGAATTTTAGGGAGATATAGGTCCCACCCATCTCATAATTATACCATTCTTATGTGTGCCACGAGATCATAAATCATACATCATAGCATAACCCATGTAATAAAAATGAGATTCTTAAGCATCATGCCATCATAACATAATCCATATAAGATAAAAGGATGTCATAAAAATAATCCATCATAACATAATCAAATAAATGTAAAAATAGGGATATAAATAGAAACCTATATTATCTTATATGGAAAATAATTTTAATAAAACGCTTGAACTCCATTCTTGAGGAAAATATCCTTTCTACTTTAATTTTTTTCCTTTCTTAACATGTCATTCAATTTTAAACTAAAAGAAGTTGATTAAAATGAACTTGAAAACTTGTAAAGGAAGCTTCATGGAAATAATTTTCTATGAAATCATAAAAATCCATTCATGCCGTATAAGTTAAAGAAAACATTCTTCTCGTACTTTGGACCGAAAAGTCAAAAAGTACCTCGTACTAAAAATGACAAAAGATTCCTTTCATATATTTTACTAAAAACTCACCAATGGGTAAAATTGGATTTAAAAAATTGTAGGTGGATAGAAATAATTTTACATATTGAGGAAACATGGATGTGGATTATAAATATTCCCTAGTAAATTCTGAAGTATAAACAATCTCGGATAAAAAATGAGATTGCGAGATTTTCCATTACCTTAGGTACGATTTGCTTCGTATGTATCTGAACCTCCTGTATAATGATTTAAATAATGTCATTGACTTATTACAAAATCATATTCATTGTTATGATATCATATATTGTCATATTCTTATCTATTTATTAGTAATATTTCATTGCTACTTGTTATTTAGGAGTTCATTGCTTTATGTTCTTATGCATGTCTTGTTGAATAAATTCTTATTCCTCTTTTTAGGTTATAGATACCTTATTTAAAGAATGTTATTAGTGTAATATATATCATATTTATTAATTAAATTCATTTATATAATCATTATTCAATGAATATCATGTATAACGAGTCACATCACATCGTGAAGACGGTAGGCCGTACGTACGCACGAGCGATGATATCGTTCCCATGATCGTGGAATTATATTGAAGTGTATGTATACTATTTCAGAATCAATATCAATTTAAAATAATCATATATAGTTATTCTTTACACCATTATACCCGTCCAAGTAAGGTGGTGGTGGAAAAAAGATTACACCACGGCGTGGAGACGGTATTCCGTACGTACGCACGCACAATGATTTTGTTTTCCGTAGGACGGATAGAAGGTGAAATAGGGTTGTTTCATATTTATAATAACATATCAGTATGTGAGTGATACTGATGTTTTTTCTTCATAATTAAACAACTAAATAATAGGAAGTAGAAGAAGAAATAAATTTGAAAGAATCGGTAACAGATATTACCTCTTCTTCGATACACCTCTTTAAATCCTCCTCTTAGGGCACTAAAATTGGTCTTTGAAGAAGAAAAGGACCTCTAGTTTGTTTCTAGGGAAGTTGAGAAGGGAAATGGGCAGGGGTTTTCTGAGCTTTAAGGCTTAAATTTATGTGAGGAGGAGAGGGAGGAGGTGCCCTTTTATAAGGGAGGAGAGGGGCGCCTTAAGAAAAACTCAAAATATTATTTTATAATAAAGTCATATTTGGTTCTTAATAGCTCCAAATTGATTTATTTAAAAGCTGAGATGGGTATGGGTCGTAATCCTATCAACTAATGGGGTTTAGACAAGTTTATGTTACTATTTTAACCTTATCATTTAGATTTAACTCTAAGTTAAATAATTTAACTTTTACCGCGTCTTCTTTTTTTCTTACACTATGTGGTTAATAAACTTACTATAACAAGCCAAAAAAACCCCAAGTGGTTCATTATTAATATATATAACCTTATATAATTAATTTGTCCAAAAATTATATTTTTAGTAATATAATAACAATTAATAATATAATATTTTTTTAAAACTATTTTATATCAATTTTGAAACTATTTGGTAATTGATTTTTTTGAAAATAATAAAAACATTATTAGTTTGAAAAAAGTTAATTAAATAAATATTAACATGTCATATTAACCTTGAAAATTAGTGGAATTCATAAAAAGTCTCAAATTACATTTATTTGAGTATTTATAACATCAATTATGTTAATATTTCATTAATAAGGTAATTACTGCATCATCATTATGTCATAAATAAATTAAATTATTTAATGTATAAAAATTATAAATAAAATACCATTAGGTACGAAATATTTTTAGCTTCCTAATTAATATTTATAGTCGAATTTATCTTATGTATAACCCTACATTAAAAATGTTTTTAGTTATTAAACTTTGATTTCAACTATTTTAACACTTCTTTAAATAAAATAATAATAAGTGTCCTAATCTAATACAAGTGGACCTAAAGGGAAATATTTTATTCATAAGGTTGTTTTTGGTCGAATTAAACTTATACAATAAAATTAGGACATGTGTTAGTTTAATAATAATATCATTTTCCCCTTAATTACCCTATTTACTTTCAACCGTGGTAAAAAAAAGTAAAAAGTTATTATTCACCAAAAAATATTTTTATCTTATTGAACCACATTTTACTACTTGATATTAACCATGTCTCTCATATTTTCTAAATTCCACTTATAGAAGCGGTAAAATTAAGTTTTATGTAAATTTTCAAATTCTCCTAGGAGGTGGGTAAAAGACGGTGAAAAATTCAATAAATTTTTTATATATCAAAAATTATTATAAAATGACTCCAATGAATTAAATTGAACATATATAGGTATTATGTATCTATTTTGACCTAAAATAAATTTAAATAAAATAAATAATTATTTAAATAAAAAGTCGGTTTTTAAATAGTAACCAGTGTTTTCACTCTTTATCAAAAATTGAATGTTTTCAGAAAAATACCAAAATTTTACCCTAGGCTAATTTTGATATTCCGAATCCAAAAATGAAGTCTGTTTTGAAAGATAAAATTTATAAAATTTTAAAAAGTGGGTATTACTATTCATAATGGCTTGTTTATATAATATTTTAATAGTATATCGTTGTTTAGTGAAATTCGGTATTGCGTACAACACACGCTATCGTGGAAGGTCACAATTTCGTGTAAAGCAAGACAAGATAGTGTTGTGTGTAGTGAAAGATTCCTTTGATGTTGCGTATAACATAAGACATAAAAAAATATACTTCTCATAAACTATCAGGGTGTTACAGAAACTTAATGTAAGAAAATTATATGACTGGTAACTGAAAAAATGTTCTTAATATGGACTATTAATTTTAAAAGTCCTTAAAGTGAAAGAAATATTCTATGTGTTAGAGAAATACCTATTCCTAAATAATCTAGTGTTTAATTTTTTCAACATATGAATCTATTTTATAATGGAATCATAGAATGATCCATTTAAGGTTTCAAAAGTATTAGATTCAAAATAATAGAAGGGATCTTAGTCTCCACTCTTATACTCAATATGATTGAGTGCATCAATAATTTAAGGAATTTTAGTCTCAGATACTCATTATGATTAGGTATTCCAAATGATATTAATTATGATTGAATATTTTAATAACTTAGTGAGACTAAATGTTTTCTTAAAGATTTATTGGTTATAGAATTAAATTCTATTATTATGAAAAATACATGATATCATATTTATTATTTAAAGGTGTTTTATATATATAGATGGTAATTAAGAGAAAGAATTTAATAATAGAGATTTATGTAATGGAGAAAAAGAGTAGCCTCATTGATATCTTGGATGCTTCAATCATGGATGAACTTGTAAGGCCTTTAGTATACCTAGAACTTCAGGTTAGTAAGGATTTTGGACCACCTTTAAGGACTTTGGGCCACCTAAAGGCCTTAGGGCCACCTCAGGGACTCTAGTCCACATGATCAGTGAAGTTTCCCTAGACAAACTCTACAAAAACGAAGAATCCCTTTAGAAGGATTCAGAGTCGGCACACTCACTAGAGAAGAACCAACAGATTTGGAAGAATGATAGGGTATGGCTATGCCATCGGGATCATCCAGTGCTTGCATGAGAAGCTTATCTGGACAACCATGAAAAGGTGGAGAGATACCATCACGATGTAGATGCTGGGGAGGGGAATTTCCTTATAGTTATAGTCTGGTTGAATTCTATAAGACCTTCAGGTCATGTAATGTCTCTTAAGCCTACGAGGATTGAAATATCTAAGCCTACAAACCTTGTAAGGGTTCCCCCTCATCCCTTTAAAAGGGGTTATAAAAAATCAATAAAAATGAAGGCCTTCGGGCCATTTGGGTGAAGAATAAAAGTTAGTTGAATAAGTTCAGAAATGATTTAACTAGAAGCCAGTCGAGGTCATTGAAACATAGGGTTGTTAGGGATAAGGAGTAATAATTCTATATGATGGATTATCAAAATACCTTAAGGAGTTTTAGGAAACTCCATGGAATTTCTTTGTTAGCTATAAGTGCTATAAAAATAAATTCCTTAAATTTTAAGGGTATGTGATATCAAATATATATTTTACAAGTGTTATAAATATACATGAGTTCAAAATAAAGGGAAAAATTGATATAGCTTGTATTTTTCAATCAAATGATGAAGAAAAGTGGTTCTACAATAACGATTTTAATGTAAAGTAATGTATTAAACTTGGATGAATCTAATTAAAGGATGTGTATTTTCATCTCATTTATTTTATATGATAAGATAAGTTGTTAGAAAACAAAGAGTTGTTATGAACACCATGAGACAATTAATTATATACACATGGTTTATGATTTATCAAATTCTATTACATAAGTTTGATAAGGATTCAAGTACAAAAATGTTTTATCCATGATAAATATTTTATCTAATTTTTTGTTAAAATGTGATTCCCACCCATCAGTGGTTTATTTTAAAGAAAAAAAAAATTCTTTTCAAGGGAAATTCTTCTAACACATAGAATGCCATATTTGATATGAAGACAATAATTTATTTGTTAAATATTCCAACAAAGAGTAAATAAGTGTTATTTCCTAACACAAAATTATTTTCATTTCATAGTAAGATATTATGAAAGAATATAGTATCTAAGAGGCTAGTGGGAGTATGTTTAGACTTAGAGAAGTTAAATGTTAAAAAATAATGGATTATACCGGTATAATATTAATTTTTTTTATTTAATATCCTAATGAGTTTAGGATAAGTGATAATAAAGAAAAATATAAATATTTAAATTTAGTTATCATGAATTAGAGAGCATTACTATTTAATATAGTATTGTACCAATCAAATTAAAAAATGAATTAATCTTGACATCCAAAAAGTGTTTAGAGTATGTAAGTGAAGATAAATGTAAAGAGTTACATTAGTTATGATAATAGACTAAAGGTCACTTTATCCTAAAATGGTTTAAGATATGCTTGTAAATTAATAATATAAAATTTAAATTATTTAAAAATTTCAAGTAAAAAATTTGATGGAAAGAGTTCTAAGGATGATGATAATGCACTTAGAAAAGAGTCCTAAGTATACAATAGAGGTCAAAATCTTAACATTTTTTGTGATGAAGTTAAGATGTTTGAATATGTTCAAATATTTGAATGTTAAAAATATTATTCCTAAATCTAAATATTATTTAAAATTTCTTTCTTTGTAGATGTTACACACTAAAATAGTTTAGTGGGAGGGTTTTATTAGATGACCACACTAGTGTAGAAAACATTTTTTACGGTGGTTATTTTTTATTTTTAACATTGGATTTTGGTCGACGTTATTATAGGAGATGTTATAAACAGAGTTTTTTATGTCGGTTATTTTATAACTGACGTAAAAAACACAAATCCGAAGCATTTTTCACGTCGGTTGATAAAAACCCAATGTGGAAAATGCTTCGGAGGGGTGATTTATTACGTCGGTTATTTAATAACCGATGTGATATAAACCCTTTCCCATTGGTTATTATATAACCGATGTCATAAAGCACTCTTCTAAAGCGTTTATCACGTCGGTTATTGTTATAACCGACATTATAAATCTGTCTTCCAAGCGGTTTTCAATGTCAGTTATATAATAACAGACATCAAAACTTATCTACGACGTTAGTTATAAAATAACCGATGTAAAAGACTATCCATTTTAATTTATTACGTCTGTTATGAAATAACCGACGTAAAAACCATTTCCCATGAAGTTATTAAGTCGGTTTCCAAATAACCGACGTTACAAAAAATACCAATGAATTTTGTACGTCAGTTATTTAATAACCAACATGATATAAACCCTTTCACGTCAGTTATTATATAACCGATGTCATAAAGCACTCTTTTGAAGAGTTTATCACGTCGGTTATAAAAATAACCGATGTGGTAAACATGTCTGCCAAGTGGTTTTCAATGTCGGTTATATAATAACTGACGTAAAAACATATCTACGACGTTGGTTATAAAATAACCAACGTAAAAGACTATATTTTTCACTTTATTAGGTTGGTTATGAAATAACTGATGTAAAACCCATTTCCCATGAAGTTATTACGTCAGTTTCTAAATAACCGACATTATAACAAATACCAATGCATTTTTTTTGAAAAAATCAGAACCACTACGATGCCCATCCAAATCACTTGAAATAGAGAAAAAGCATACCAAAAAATAGACCAGAATAGACCAGAACCCCCCAACCACACCCTTGAACACCCCCCACACCCCTGGACAGCCCCCACCATCTGGACAGCCCCCCACACCCCTGGACATCCCCACCACCCCCTGGACATCCCCCACACCCCTGGACAACCCCCAACATCCTTTATACCCCCACCCCCTTGACAACACTCCCACACCCCTGAAACTGACAAAAAGTTACTAAAAAAAAACCAGAACCCCCTCACCCCACTGGACATCCCCCACCACACCCCTAGACACCCCACACACCTGGACTACCCCCACCCCCTGGACAGCCCCCAACATCCTTGGACAACCCCCACCCTCTTGGACACCCCACACCCCTGGACTGCCCCACCACCCCCTGGACAGCCCCCACACCCCTGGACAACCCCCACCCTCGTGGACTCCCCCACACCCCTGGATTGCCCCCACCTCCGGGACTGCCCCCCACCCTCCTGGACACCCCCACACCTCTGGAGAGCCCTCCACACCCCTGGACATCCCCACCACCCATTGGATAGACCCCCCACACCCATGGACAACCCCCACCCTCCTGTATACCCCACCCCCTAGACAACACTCCCACACCCCTGGACATCCCTCCCACACCCCTGAAACTGACCAAAAAGTTACCAAAACAGACTAGAGCCCCCTCACCCCACTGGGAAGCCCCCACCACACCCCAAAACACCCCCACACCCCAAGACACCCCCACACCCCTTGACTTCCCCCACCCCCGGGACTGCCCCCACCCTCCTGGACACCCCCACACCCTGGACAGCCCCCCACACCCCTGGACATCCCCACCACCCCTGGACATCCCCCACACCCCTGGATGACCCCCACCCTCCTGTATACCACCACCCCCTATATAGCCCTCACACACTCCTGAAACTGAACAAATAGTTACCAAAACAGACCAAAACCCCCTCACCCCAGTGGACAGCCCCCACCACACCCCTAGATACCCCCTACACCCCTGGACTGCCCCCACCCCCTGGACAACCCCAACACCCCTGGACAACCCCCACCCTCCTGGACACCCCCACACCCCTGGACTACCCCACCACCCCCTGGATAGCCCCCACACCCCTAGACAACCCCACCCTACTGGACAACCCCCACACCCCTGGACTGCCCCCACCCCCGGGACTTCCCCCACCCTCCTGAACACCCCCACACCCCTGGACACCCCTAGACATCCCCACCACCCCCTAGACAGCCCCACACCCCTGGAAAACCCCCACCCTCTTGTATACCCCCACCCCTGGAAAGCCCCCCCCACCCACACCTTTGAAACTGACCAAAAAGTTACCAAAATAGACTAGAACCCCCTCACCCCACTAGACAGCCCCCACCCCACCCCTAGACACCCCCACACCCCTAGACTTCCCCACCCCCTGGACAACCCCCAACACCCCTGGAAAAACCCCACCCTTCTAGACACCCCCACACCCCTGGACTGCCCCACCACCCCCTGGATAGCCCCCCACACCCCTGGAAAACCCCCACCCTCCTAGACGGCACCCCACACCCTTGGACTGCCCCCACCCCTGGGACTGCACCCCACCCTCCTGGACACACCCCACAACCCCTGGACAACTGGTGTTGGGAGAGGAGGAGTCACCATCTCTCGAGGGGCACGCCACTGGAAGGTACTCATCACTCCCACATGCGAATCTTGAGCTCTCAAAATGTTTCACATGTGGGAGTGATGAGTACCTTCCAGTGGCGTTCTCCCCCCCGAGGGATGGCAGCGCCTCCTCTCCCACACCCCTGGACTGCCCCCCATCCCCATGGACACCCTGGACCCCCCACTGGACAACCCCCCACTGTATAGCCCTCCCACACCCCTAAAAACCCCTCTCACCCCACAGGACACCCCCACACCCTGTACACCCCCTGAACAACCCCCACTCCCATGGACAGCCCTTCCACCGTCCTGGAAATGCTCCCAACCCCTGGACTGCCCCCACTCTCATGGACACCCAGGATACCCCCCACCCCATTGTACATCCCTCCTACACCCCTAGATACCCCCACCCCATTGAACACCCCACCACACCCTTAGAACCTCTCCCCCCCAGACCGAAATCCATACTAGAAAAACCATCATAAGTAGACCAAAACAAGAAGTAGAGAAAAATTAAACATTCACATATATAACATTCAAAACATACAATGTCAACTTAAAAAAACTAAATCCAACCTAAATAACTACCAAATACACAATTACAATGACAATATTCAAAATTACATTTTACACTACAAAAAACTAAAATTCAATCAAACCTGTAAAATAATTTGACCATTCCACTTATAAGTGTTTGACGTCTTGAGCAATATAGGTTTGAGGGTCATCAAATAGTTACAAATTACAAGGATAGTAGTTAATGTGTATAACGAATAAATCAAATGAAATATTATGGAAAAGTTTAAAAGGAAATCTTACCAGGTCAAAGTTCACAACTGTCCCAATTGTTATTATTTCATACATAAATCTTAACATATAATATCTGCATTTGATGATGCCTTGTTGTTCATGAAAATTCTATTTGAATGAGTGTAAATTAAATATATTATTTTTATGTAATAAATCAAAAAGTACAAATTATAAATGGATATTTACCTTTACATTTACATATTTGATCTTCACACTCTTTTTCTTTGTGTTTTTTTGAAAGTAGACCCATCCCCTGTTAGAAAATAATAATAATGGGATAAATTTAAAATTCATTATAATATATAAAACTATTGAGAAATTGAAACTTAATTTTCCAAAATTTTCTTAAAACTTTCCCACACATCACCATGGACAGAGCATATCCAATAAAGTGTCTTCTCACTTGAAAAAAACCCCCTAAAATCCAATGATCACTGATAAAAGAAAATTTATGGTTAGTGGTTTTTTATGTAAAAATATAATGAACACTTTGAGAGAGATGTGTTTCATACCTCTCACAAAAAGGCATCATCCAACATTGTGTGACTATATTCTGTTCAAGTCTTTCAGCAAAATAAAGCATTCTTTGTTCCTCATCCAATGCACATGATTTAGTGGAAATCAAATGCGATTCCATGAACCCATATACATATGTCCGCTCATTCTTATCACAAATTTTATAAAGATACCTAATACAAAATATACATAAGTATACATTTTTAATAAATATAATGCAGGGAAAAGGTGTTAAGACTTGCATGGAAAAAAATTTCACCACGTTGATGCCCAACTTATCTCCAGTAACAAGCTCCATGATATCAAATTTAATAATCCCCAAAGTTATTTCACATCCACAAACATGAGATTCCATTGGAAACTCATAATGATCCGCCAAAAAATTTAAATATCTTGGCAATCTGTCAAAACTACTATAATCTGTATTTGATGTCATAACCATTTGTCTTTGTTGCTGTCTATACAGTATTTCTTTACCTTTGAAGTATTTCTGTAAAAATAAATTGAAAAATATATTAGTTTTAAAATGATAAAACAACTTTAATAAAAAAATAAAATAGAAGATATAACATACATACCTATATCGTAATGAGTCGAAGAAGTCTGGATGCCCAAATTAAAAAATGGCCAATACTATGTCCAACTGTCATCACCTCATCTGTAGGTAATGGTACTTGAGCTGATCTATCTATAATATCATGTACAGTGAACCTCTAATTCTCTACCTCTAATTGTTGATGATGAACTGTATCTCCTATACAATATACCAACCCATATGAAACTATATTACGTTGAGGGTCATCAACATACAACTTGCAATAAGTAGAAAGCTGCGGTGGAGGAGTAGGATAAAAAATGGGGTTTGCAGGCTGAGGTGGGGGAGTGGGAGCTACTGGAGGTGGTGGAGGATAAATAATGGGGTCTGTAGGGGGAGGTGGGGGAGTGAGAGCTATTGGCGGAGGTGGAGGATAAATAATGGGGTCTGCAAGGGGAGGTGGAGGAGTGGGAGCTGCAGTCTGAAATTGTCTTTGCATGTCTACAAACATAGACTGTACTAATGATCTAACCTTTTCCCCCATCGTCGCATTAATATTATGAACTTCAGCCTCAAAGGATTATATATTTTTTATAAACACCCTCAACGTAAGTAGTTGAATAACGTGGCAACACTTTTCTTACCGATACACCTACTGGATATCCTCATACATGACCAAGATGTTTGGGCTTTCCCAATGCTGCAGATAAAATATCTTGCCTCCCAGTAGCTGTAAATACCCCCTGTGAGGTCTTCTCCTCAAGAGAATACTATATTAATTAATTGAAAATTTCTATAATGATTGGAATTATATGAAGAAAATAGTTAACTTAAATAAATAAAATAGATATCTTACAATCCTCTCAGCTACGATTCTCGAATCTTCTGAAAGATATTGCCCTTTTTTCCCAACCGAGCTCTCTTACATTTTTCATGTCTAGATAGAGGGGATGGAGGGGCCACCTCTCCAGATATTGAAGACTCATCTCTTAGTTTTTGTAATTTTTCCTCCATCATTTGTTCTTCCAATAATGTATACCCTCCCTGAGATTAACTATGAGGGTATACATTTTTAGATTAGATCTCCTGAGGAGATTTCCTTGTTTTCTGTAAATTAAGAATAAGAAATCATTAACAAAACAGTAAAAAGATCATTTATATAAGAAATATTATAAAAGTTTACATTTCCCTTACCAAAAATGAATCTTTTATTCTACTTTGAACAAACTATCTCCATGTGTCTTCATCTATGAAAGGATATATACGACATAGATTGTCATGAATCCTATGAAAAAAAATGAAATCAGATGTGAGGGTTGATTTGAAATCCCTCCATCTCCTGGCAGCCATCGACAAACATTTCTTCCTGACTCCTCCAGTGCCAGGAATATCAAATTTCATCTGATAAAGAATAGTTTAGACATATTATATATACTAGAAACATTTAAAGAATATACAAACAAGAACAAAAGATCTTACCAAAATCATCTCCCACAACTAAGAGATTATCACTTTGTCCACACTTCTCCAGTCATCATACAAAATGATTACTTTGTTCTTACCCTGAGTTGATACAAAACTCTTAAAATCTTTTGCATTTGGACCTCTAGTAATATCATCCTCATCAAACTCAACGAGTATCCTCTAATCCTTCATACAAGCAAATGATAATTTTGGTAAATGTGTGCACCCACGTTTACCAACTCTTGAACTCTTTGTAGTAATGGGAGCACATGAGGGAGATTGGGGAACATCAAGAGGAGCATGTGAATGTTCCTCCCCAGAGGTATGACCAATATGCTCATCTCTAGAATCATCTGGTTGATCAATTTATTGATCTGTCATCATTCTTCAAATCAAAAAAACAAACATTAGTTCACAAATATACAAATTCAAATATTTTAATACTAATGTAATCAGAAAATAGAAAATTGTACTAAGTTACGTAATAGTAAACATGGTTAATATGGTAAGTATGTTAAACAATGGTAAAAATGGAAAATATGGTCAAGATGGTAAACATGGTAAACATGGTAAACATAGAAAACATGGTAAAGTAATTGTCACTGAACAAAAATAATAGATATATAATTTATGTAATGGTAAACATGATAAAGTAAACTAAACAAAATTAAAACATATTAAACCTGGTAAACATGGTAAACATGGTAAAGTAATTGTCACTGAACAAAAAAAATAGATATATAATTAATGTAATGGTAAACATGATAAAGTAAACTAAAAAAAAATTAAAACAAACAAAAACTTATACTTATTTTGTTTTAATACATGTTTTAATAAAGAAAAAACATAAAATATCTACCATTTTATGAAAATAATAAATGTAAAAAACAAATAAACAAATGTTACCTGTAATTTTAGGAATGTACAAATGTATTTTTTTCCCAAATTCTTTCATCGTGATCGTTCCTTATGGCACAAACCTTGTCATCAACATGCTCATCATTATGTTCTGTTAATATTTCCATGGAAGTAGGGATCTCACATAAATCCACATCTTCATCAAGTTCATACTCACCAACATATTATTTTTTCCCGTGTAAAACAACAGCCCATTGCATATCTGATTGATCTAATACATAGAAAATTTGTTTTTCATGTGTTTCCATTATAAAAGAATCAGCTGTGTCTTCCAATCTATTCATATTAACAACTATCATTCCAAATTCATCATGTCTGACAATGTTGTTACTGATAAACCATTTACAGTTAAAAATAGGAACTTTAATTTTAAAGTAATCCACCTCCCATATGTCTTCAATCACTCCATAATATGCACTTGATGCAGAAATTGGGTTTTTTTTCCTTAGCACTCAAAAAATGCATTGCTTCTGCAAACACTAATACACCATTATTCTGAACTGCACTTCTGTTGTCCTGAGCTTTCGTATGAAATGTATAGCCATTAATGTCATAATCGGACCATGTTATCACATTTAAACATGGACCACACACTATCCATTTTAATGTCTCTGATACATATGATCTACCAAGAAAGGTCTTTTTAAACCATGAAAAAAATGTTTTTTGTGCTCATTCAAAATCCACATTTCTTTCTTATTTGGATGACATTGTTTTAACTCATTAATATGCAATGTGATATATGTTTGAGCATTAGATATGTTATTCAAGATGTATGATTCTAACTTCTTCATCTGTTCAGCTGACAACAATTTGACTTTCAAGCCATGAATCCTCTTTCCCTCATTATTAACTCATTCATGGTGATATGGAGGAAAAACTATGTGCTGCGCCGCAGCCAAGTAGCTCGTACAAAACTCTACAACCTCCTTAGAAATATACTTTTCAATAATAGAGGATTCAGGTTGATATGGATTCTTAACATACCCCTTCAATATTTTCATATACCTTTCAAAAGGATACATCCAATGAAGATATACAGTTCCACAAAGCTTTATTTCTCAAACTAGATGAATCATTAAATGCACCATTATATCAAAAAAAGTTGGAGGAAAATACATTTCCAATTGAAAAATTATACAAATTGCATCATTTTCCAAAATGTTCAAAGCATTCACATCAATCACCTTATTACAAATTGAATTGAAAAAATAACACAAATTCATTATAATCTTTCTGAAACGGATGGGAAATATTCTACGCAATGAAATTGGTAGAAGTTGTTGCATCATGATGTGACAATCATGAGATTTCATACCTATCAACTTCAAGTCCTTCAATGAGACAAAATTTTTTACCTTTGAAGAATAACCTTGATGCACTTTGATATCATGAAGACACTGACAAAAGCTAATTTTCTCCCTCTTCGATAATATATGACAAGCTGGGGGAAGAAATGATCATCTTCTATTAAGAGTGGGAGATAACTCCAAAAGTATTACCAATGATAGTAATTCTAATCTTGCATTCAAGACATATTTTGTCTTTCCTTTAATATCTAACAATGATCCAATCAATCTGTCACATATATTCTTCTCCACGTGCATGAAATCAATATTATGTTTAACTTCATGATATCTCCAATATGGTTGCTCAAAAAATATTAACCTTTTCTTCCAAATATTTCTAACATTACTAGATTTCTGTGTCTTTCCCAATGTCACATCAATGTTTTTCACCCTCTCAAAATACAGATCATGGGATAAAGGTTTTGGAGCAATATCAAATTCTTGTGAGCCATTAAATGCCTTTTTTAGTCTTCTATAAGAGTAATCCATAGGCAAAAACTTTCAATAACCCATGTACACTGTTTTCCTCCCATGATGGAATTTACAATATGACGTCTGTTGTTTGAAAATTGGACATGCTTTATTCCCTTTAACACTATATCCAGACAAATTTCCATATGCTGGGAATTCTTTTATAGTGAACAAAAGAACTGCATGAAGCTGAAAATATTCCATTTTATAAGAATCATACACCATAATACCATCCTCCAATAAAAGTTTCAAATCATCAATCAACGGTGAAAAGAAAACATCAATATCATTGTCGGGTTGCTTAGAACCAGAGATCATTATACTCAACATGACATATTTGCGCTTCATACAAACTTCAGGAGAGAGGTTGTAAATTACCAATAAAACAGGCCATGAACTACGTGTGCTATTGACGGTTTGGTATGGATTCATTCCATCTGTGCAAAACCCTAGTATGAGATTTCTAATTTCATTTCTAAATGTTGGATACTGCTCATAGATTTTCTTCCATTGTGGACAATCAGCTGGATGATGTATTTTTCCATCACATAACTACTCATCAGCATTCCATCTTAACCTTTTTTCATCATGTGAATTAGAAAATAAACGTTTTAAACGATGAATTATAGGAAGATACCAAAATACCTTTGTAGGGATCTTTGTAATCTCTACATCAGCCTATGATTTTTCTTTCACCTTATACCATGATGTCCCACATTTACAAAACTCTGATAGAAATTCACATTCCTTCCTATATATCATACAGTCATTCAGATAGACATGTATTTTCTTATATCCCAATCCCATCGGGCATAATATTTTCTTGGCCTTATAATGTGAATATAGAAGATCATTATCTTTTGGAAGAATGTCTTTCATCAATTTTAGTAGCTCTGTAAAACTTCTGTCACTCCATCCATGTTTCACCTTCAGGTTAATCAATCTTAACACCACCAACAAAACTATAAAATCTATACAACCGGGATATAATGGTTTTTCAGCATCACCATATAGACGTGCAACTGTCAGTTCTATCCCAATTTGTTCTGCTGAAATATTTTGAATCATTTCTTCAATTCCATCAGAGTCACCATCTTGCGAATCATCATCATCAGTGACATTTCGTCCAGTTTCACCATGCCAAATCCAAGGGCTGTAACTCGGATTAAAACCATGAAAAATCAGATGATCTTTTATCTCTCTACTTTTCAACTTCTTTGTATTCAAACATTTCATGCATGTATTGAAAAAAATGTCACTACTTGGTTCATTTTGTTTAGAAAATTCCAAAAAGGCATCAACACCTTCCTCATTTACATTGCTCATTTGATGTTCCGTAATCCAACTTTGACTCATTATTACCTATAACAAATATCAAAATTATACATATTTTTAAGAAAAGACAAATATATGTTTATATGAAAAACATTATAATTTGAATGTAAATTTTTTTTGAAATATAAAACAAATCTATGGGTATTTAAAAACAATATGCGTGAATATGATTTTGAAAAGAAAATATAGTTAGATATAACAGTTTTAAATTCATATTGGATCCTTTCTTCTTAAGGTTCACAAAGAATACATCCTGGTGCAACTGGATACCAACTTCACCCTTCCGTAAAAAATAAATATAAAGTATAAATATTAAAATATGTATACATTCACTACTGAGAATTATATAGATCCTAACGATTTGAAACCTCTGGAAAACCCTCCACCCCTCTGGACAGCCCCCACCCCCTGGACAGCACCCCCACCCCCTGGACATCACCCCCACCCCCTTGGACACCACCCCCACCCCCAAGACACCCCTACCCCCTTGGGCACCACCCCCACCCCTGGACATCACCCCCACACCCTTGGACACCACCCCACCCCCTGGACACCCCTACCCCCATGGATAACACCCCCACCCCCTTGGACACCACCCCCACCCCCTTGGACACCACCCCCACCCCCACCCCCTTGGACACCCCCTGAACACCACCACCCCTTGGACATCCCCCACCCCCTAGACACCACCCCAACCCCCTTGGACACCCACTAGACACCACCACCCCCTTGGAAAGCCCCTCACCCCTCTGGACAGCCCGCCACCCCCTGGACAGCCCCCACCCCTCTAGACAACCCCCACCCCCTTGGACACCCCCACCCCTCCTGGACACCACCCCCACCCCTACCCCTTTGGACACCCCCTGGACACCCCAACCCCCTAGACACCCCCACCCCCTTGGACACCACCCGCACCCCTGGACACCCCCTGGACACCAGCACCCCCTTGGGCAGCCCCCACCCCTCTGGACAACCCCCACCCCCTGGACAGCCCCCCACCCCTCTAGACAGCCCCACCCCCTTGGACACCCACACCCCTCCTAATAACCCTAGAACTCATTGATTATTATTAAACCGTCAATTTAAAAATGACCAAACATCACTAATAATAGAATTAATGAAGGAGAAGAAGAAGTGGATGAAGAATTAAAAAAAACAAATAATAAAGGAAGAATAACATGGAATAAGTAACTTGTTTAAGGAAATTCCATGGAATCCAAGAAAACCATGGGGCCTCCAATGGTTGAGAGAAAATTGGAGTAAACAACACTAATAAATTATAGCTTAATATCCATGAAACAATACAATCATCATGTCATAATTTCAAAAACCACGATGCAATAGTCAATCCCAACTGAAACTTATCCCCCACCCCCTTGGACACCACCCCCACCCCTTGGACACCCCCTAGACACCACCCCCCTTGGAAAGCCCCCCACCCCTCTGGACACCCTCACCCCTTGGACAGCCCCCCACACCTCTAGAAAGCCCCCCACCCCCTTGGACACCCCCACCCCTCCTGAACACCACCCCCACATCCTACCCCCTTGAACACCCCCCTAGACACCCCAACCCTCTAGACTGCCCCCCGAACCCTCTGGACAACCCCCACCCCCTGGACACCACCCCCACCCCCTTTGACATCCCTCGCACCCCCTTGGACACCCCAACCCCCTTGGACAACCCCCACACCCCCTGGACACCACCCCACCCCCTTTGACACCCCCTAGACACCCCCATTCAACTAAAAAGCCCACCCAACCCCCTGGACACCCCCACACCCCTGTACTAGCCCCACCCCTGGACACCACCCCCACCCCCTTTGACATCCCCCACACCCCCTTGGACACCCAAACCCCCCTGTACACCACCCCCACCCCCTATGACACCCCTGGACACCCCCACCCAACTGAAAAACCCACCCAACCCCCCTAGACACCCCCCACACCCCTGGACTACCCCACCCCTTGGACACCATCCCCACCCCCTTTGACATCCCTCACACCCCCTTGGGCACCCCCAACCCCCTTGGACATCCCCAAACCCCCCTAGACACCACCCCCACCCGCTTTGACACCCCCTAGACACCCCCCACCCAACTAGACAACCCACACAACCCCCCTGGACACTCCCACCCACTTGCACAGCCCCCCACCCCCTTGGAAACCCCCTGTACATGCACACACATGATAGAACACACAAAAATCGTAAACTTGCATGAAATCACTTCCATAAGTTTATTTTACCAGAAAAGAATTTATCATGGTATAGATTAACAATATGAAACTAACCATGATTTCAAGAACAAATAAAAATAACATCTCAACAAATTAGTTTAGGGCAGCGTGAAAAAAAATCTGAAAAGGAGTCTTGGGAGGCTTACTTGAGTGTTGTGAGTAAACCTAATAGATATGATAATAATAAATATGAATAATGATGGTGGAAAAACGAGGATGGAGGGCCCAACTTCGAGGAATCGATTCTAGGTTTTCCGTGCGAGAGAGATGAGTTGCAGGTCGCCCGATCAAAGAAAACACAGAATGACTGAATACGGGGTCCGATAAATCATTTAAAAGATTTATCACGTCGGTTATTTAATAACCACCATGATATAATATTTTTTTAATGTTTATTGTTAGACTCGTCATGTATTAATCATGTTTTAATGATCAAAAATCTCATTAATGATCCCAATTATCTTTAATAATCCCAAATCTCATTCAACCAATTTAACTGCTATAAATCATATCCAATAATGTGTATTTATGTTTCAAGTTATCTCATGCTTTATAATGGTTAATCTCGATCCATTTCATGCATATTACTGTTTAAGTCTGAATATAGTTATTTTCCTAAGTATAAGACACCATGAAGCCAGACACAGTTAGCCAGACACCATAAGCCTGACACCGTGAAGCCTGACACAGTAAGCCTGACACCATGAGCAAGACACCATGAGGATCTGACACTGTGAACAAGACACTGTGACACTCAAATCGTGACACTCAGACCATGGCACTCACACCATGACACTCAGACCGTGACACTTAGACACCATGAAGGAGACACCGTTTTCATAACATACTGTGACACCGTTTCTTAAACTATTTTGTCATCTTTCAATTTAATTATTAATGGTCATATTTGATGTCTTTAATGCACTGACATAATTAATGTTTCTTTGTAGACATAGTACGAGGTATGAGGCACGAAACACATGAAACCTGTTGGCTAAAACACATGCATTTGAAGAAAAAGAGTAAAGAGTGCCCAACAACAATAGAGTGCGATACTGAACAAAATACAAGCGTGTGAGCACGACCACAAAGAACACTTTTTAAAGATTTTCAAAGAAAGGATTTTCACATGCATGCAATCTGACTCTGCTGAAGAAAATACAAAGTACACTGGAATCTAGAGAACATCTTCACATTGTTAAAGCTCGTGGAGAACACAAGATGAATCACGACACTCTATTTTTCGAGACAAAAACCAGAGAAGGACTCAGAAGAATTTATGCTAAATCGAAGGAGTCCAGAGCTGCACTTCAAATCACTAGAGAACTCTAAAATTACATTTAATCTCTCTTAGTAATTCTTTAACTTACCTTTCAACCAGTGTGTGTACTCTATATATTCCACACACACACTGAATCCTGTGCTAAACTAAAGGATTTCTAAATCCTTGCACCGAACTCTCTATTTATATTTACCCACGACAACTGTGGAAGAGGTCCCTGTGTGGCCTGGTTATCGTTTTTGTTTACCCAAGAAAACTCTGGAAGAGGTCCCTGTTTGACTTGTACAGTCTGTCAACTGTGGTTAACCCCGATCCAGGGTGTGGATCAAAGTTTATTTATATAAACTGCTTGGTGACAGGTGATCACCAAGTGGAGTGGATTAGGTCTCAGCTTGAGACTGAACCACTTGTTTTATATCTACTGCTCTATTTACTTTAGTCTTCTCTATTTTACTACTTTATTGAATAATCCAGAAAACTCTAATTTCACTTTGATAGTTAGTCTTAGAAAGAATTTATAACTTATTTGTCTTAGTAGGATAACTTCAAAATTAATATTAATAATACATATTAAAATTACTGAGAATTAATCAATATTCTAAGAAGTTGTTTAAACAGTCAAACTCTTATAATAGTATAACCTTGATTAACTAGGCTGTATCTATTTTTGGGGAAAACCATTTCTTTTAAAATAATATTTTTTTTGTAACAGAAATTTTTATAGTTACTCAATTCACCTCTCCCCTATTGAGTAAACTACTCCGACCAACATTTGGTATTAGAGGATATTTTATTAGGACTCTGTGTAATCTTACTCAACTGTGATTGTAGTTGTACTTTAAAGATTTGTAAATTTCTGTTAATTATAAATTTATAGCTCTTTTAAAGTAATTCATTAGTATGGATAATAGATTAAAAGGTGCTGCAACCAATAGACCACCATTATTTAATAGAACCAATTATGCTCAATGGAAAATTAAAATGAAAATGCATCTAGAGAGCATGATCTTTGAAATTTGGTCATCAATTATAGATGAATACAAACTTCCTGTGGATGATAGAATAAATGGGATGAACCTACAAAACTTTATTATAATAACAATTGAAAAGCCATGAATTCTTTATACTATTCCTTAGGAGATGAAGAATTTAATAGGATTTCTGCTTCTAAAACTGCCCATGAAATTTGGGATACCTTGTCTATCTCACATGAAGGTACATCTAGTGTAAAAGAAATGAGACTTAATAATTATACTATAAAATATTATAATTTTAAGATGAAACCTGATGATCCTATTTCTGACATATATCCCAGGTTCAATGAGATTGTCAACACAATGATCTCTTTTGGAAGAGAAGTCACTGCCAAAGAATAGATCATGAGAATTCTTAGATGTCTACCTGACAGATGGAGGGGAACCTATATCTTAATTAGGGAATTGTGAGATATCAGCAAGCTACCTGTAGAAGAACTCATTGGGAAACTGATGATGTATAAGGAAGAGTTGAAAGTTAACAAAGAAGAGGAGGATGAACCAAAGAGAAAATCTGTAGCATTGAAGACCACCTTCTCAAAGCACAAAGACAAAGGGAAACTGGAAGCTTCTATAGAAAGTTACACCACTGAAAAATAATCACCTTATAGTGATGAGGAGATGGCTCAACTGGACAAAAGATTCATACAATTTAAAAAAAAGAATAACTTTCTCAGAAAGCCTAACTTCAAGGGAAAGTATGATCAAAAAGGAAAATGGAAAAAGGACTGGAAAAGAAGTGAAAAAACTAATGAAATTGTATGCTATGAATGTAAGAACAAAGGAAATATAAAGGCTGACTGTCCAAATCTCAAATATAAGAAGTATGAGGACAAGGACAAGAAGTAAAAAAAGGCAATGAAAGCAACTTGGAGTGCCTATGAGGATAGTTCAAGCGACTCAAAGACATCACATGATGAATAGGCTAACAAAGCCAATATGTATTTTATGACAAACACATCTGAGGTAACACTGAACTCTTCTGTACATAATTCATACTATTCTAAAGAGGAAAGTGACTCTTAAAATATGACTTATGAAGAAATGTTTGAATATTTCAACATGATTGAATAGACATAAAATGAATTAAAAGATAAATATAAATCATTGAAGAAACAACATGCTCTCACTACAAATATTAAATATGAACTTACTACTGAAAAGTATAAAAATGCTCAACTACTCAAAGAAAACCATGAATTAAAAATGTCTAATGAGCAATTAAAAAGTGACTTAGAAAAGTTTACTAATGGGAAAAATACCCTTACACAAATGATAGGAAAACAAATTTCCCCCAAATACAATACTGGCATTGGTTATCAACCTGGTAAAAGAAACCATGGTAGAACAAATTTCATTTCCAAGTCTAGGACATATAGTTTTGTTCCCAGTCTTGGACACAACTCAACTAGCTTGAGTTATGATACATATTCTACTGTTTCAAGTTTTTGTGGACCAAATACAATTTATTTTTCAAATACTTTACATAATGTTTATAGGAAACCTATGAGACAAATATGGGTTCTTAAAGAACTTATTACTAATGTTACTGGACCCAAACAAGTATGTGTACCAAAATCTGTCTTTGCTTGATCGTGTTATAGGAAATCTGCTTAAAGAGTTCGTGAAAGAGTCTATGGTACTTGGGTAGTGGGTGTTCAAGGCACATGACAGGATAATACTCATGTTTCAAGAATCTGATAAAAGTAGATGGAGGAAATGTCACATTTGGTGACAATACCAAAGGAAAGATCATTGTCTTAGGCCAGATTGGTAACTCTGATTCGATTTTAATTTCTAAAGTACTATTTGTTAATGTCTTAAAATATAATTTTCTTAGTATCTCACAATTATGTGATGATGGATATCATGTTAAATTTGAAAATTATGCCTGTAATGTCTTTAATTATAAAGATGAATTAGTATTTTATGCATCAAGGAATGGGAACGTTTATTCTGTTAATCTAGATTCCTTAGCCTCTCAAAATGCTTCATGCTTAAGTGTATTTCATAAAGAATCTTGGCTCTAGAATAGGATACTAGGACATTGTAACATTCACTACCTTATAAATATAACTAGAAAAGGCCTAGTTAAAGACTTACCCAAACTTGAGTTTCCACATGACAAAGTGTGTAATCCTTGTCAAAAGGGAAAACAACACAAAATCTCTTTCAAACCAAAGAAAGAAGTTTCTACTTCTCAAACTCTTGAATTAGTTCACATGGATTTGTTTGGACCATCTAGAATTTCTAGTTTAAATGGGAAGCACTATGTTTATGTTCTGGTAGATGATTTCTCTAGATATACCTGAACCTTTTTCATGTCTCACAAAAGTGAGGCCTTCTCTTATTTTACTAAGTATGATAAGTCTGTAGATAATATTAGTGGCCTTAAAATTAAATCTTTAATAATTGATCATGGTCGTGAGTTTGAAAATCAAAAGTTTGAATCATTTTTCTCACAAAATGGTTATAGTCACAATTTCTCTTCCCCTAGAACACCTTATAAAAATGGTGTTATAGAAAGAAGAAATAGAACCTTGCAAGAAATTTCTAGAACAATGCTTAGTGAATATGACTTACCTATTTACTTTTGGGATGAAGCTATTAATACATCATGTTATATAATCAATAGAGTCTTAGTTAGAAAAATTCTCAAAAAGACCCCATATGAACTCTGGAACAATAGAAATCCTAAGGTTAATTACTTTAGAGTTTCTGGTTGCAAAGTCTTTATTCTCAACACTAAATATAATCTTGACAAATTTTCATCCAAAAGTGATGAAGGGATTTTCATAGGTTACTCAATATTAAGTAAAGATTATAGAGTATTCAATAAGAGAACTAAATGTGTGGACGAATCTGTTCATATCATGTTCGATGAAACAGATCCACATGAGCCTAGAACCATCCTAGAAAATCTGGAGGATGATGTATCAAATCTGAACATCATCTCAAAATCCACAAATTCCACTGTGAAAGAATCTGTGAAAAATTCTAATTATGGACATTCTCTTCAATCGAATCATAATAAACCAGAATCTGTTGATGAACCTGAAATCACAAGTCCCTCTTTTTCTAGAAAGGTTAGAACCCTTAGAAACCATCCCTTAGATGTTGTTATATGAGACTTAGAGGAAGGAACACAAACTAGAGCTTCTCTTAGAAATCAGGTTGAACATCAAGCCTTCTTGTCACAACTTGAACCTAAAAACATTGATGATGCCATCAATGATGAATTTTGGGTAATGTCTATGCAAGAAGAACTTAATCATTTTGAAAGAAACAAAGTTTAAAAAATTGTTGAAAGACCCAAGGACACTTTCATCATAGGCACTAAATGAGTGTTTAGAAATAAAGTAGATGAAGATGGAAATATAGTTAAGAACAAGGCTAGATTAGTTGCTCAAGGCTACACTCAAGAATAAGGAATTGACTATGAGGAGACCTTTTCTCCAGTATCCAAACTTGAAGCCATCTGAATTATACTTTCTTATGCTGCACATCTGAATTTCAAACTATATCAAATGGATGTTAAGAGTGCATTCTTAAATGGGTATATAGCTGAGGATGTCTTTATTGAACAACCCCTTGGATTTACAAATCCTTATTTTCCCAATCATATTTTCAAACTATCAAAAGCCTTATATGGTTTAAAACAATCTCCAAGAGCTTGGTATGACAGATTGAGTACTTTTCTCATTTCCAAAGGTTTTACAAAATGAATAGCTAATCCTACCATCGTTATAAAACGAATTTCTAATGATATTTTAGTAGTTCAAATTTATGTAGATGATATTATTTTTGGATCCTCAAAAAATTCATTATGTATTGATTTTTATAAAATGATGCAAAATGAATTTGAAATGAGCTTAATGGGTGAACTAAAATTCATTCTTGGATTTCAAATCATTAAAAATAATGATGGAATTGTTTTAAATCAAAGTAAATACACTAGAGATCTTTTAAAAAGTTTTGGATTTGAAAGCACTAAAAGTAGTGACACTCCCATGAATACCACCTGTAAGTTGGATCTTGATGAAGATGGAAAATCTGTTGATCAGACCACTTACAGAGGAATGATTGGAATTTTACTCTACTTAACTGCTAGTCGTCTGGACATTATGTTTAGTGCGTGTATGTGTGCTCGTTTTCAAGAAAATCCTAAAGAATCTCATTTAAATGCTATAAAGAGAATTTTCAAATACCTCAAGCATACACCCAATCTAGGACTTTTCTATCCTAAAGGAAAATCATTTGAACTAGTTAGTTATTCTGATGCTGACTTCGATGACTGTAAGTTAGATAGAAAGAGAACCTCTGGAACATGTCACCTTTTAGGCAAGTCACTAGTATCATGGTGTAGTAAGAAACAAAACTCTATTGCATTATCTACTGCAGAAGATGAATACATAGGTACTGGAAGTTGTTGTGCACAAATTTTGTGGATGAAACACACATTACTAGACTATGTATATCAATTCATACATGTTCCAATAAATTGTGACAACACAAGTGATATTAACATCTCAAAAAATCCTGTTTCAAATTATAGGAAAAACACATTGATGTAAGACATCACTTTTTGAGAGATCATTACCAAAAAGGTGATATTAACTTGGAATTCATTGGTACTGAATATCAACTTGCTGATATATTCACTAAAACATTAAATTCTGAGAGAATAGACTACATCATACATGATCTTGGCATGATAAATATCAAATAGATATCTTAATTTCCTTACTGTTCAAATTTTTACTATGTTTTACTTTACTGTTTAATGTTTACGGATTCTCAGTTATTGTTTCTCATGTTTATTGTCTCACCGTTAGCACTTTGTACTCAAGGTCTGACATTTACTGTGTCACCGTAATGCACACTGAAAAGTTCACTCACTATGTCACTGTGATGTTCGCTCACTGTCTCACTGTGACGACCACTTGCTATCTCACTGTAATGACCATTTACTATCACACCATGACAACCGATCACTGTCATACCATAACAACCATTCACAGTCTCATTGTGAAAATTATTTATGATATTATTTAAACCCGTATTGCAGTAATTTTTATTTCACCTCTTTTACTTTCCTGCGTTTTTGTTTTTTTGACATTTGACATTCCCAAATGATAAAACAAAGAGTTTCACTCGGTTCTTCACCTAGAATTTCTCCTACTCACTCATTTTGAACCCTTTCAACCTTGAAAACCTCTCTCTCTCTCTCTCAAACCCTCAGTGGATGCCAAGAATGAAACGTCCTTCTTCATCCCCACCTGAGAAGCACCGCCCGAAGAAGAAGAAGATAACACCCAAGCTGACACCCGAAGGGCCTCTGAATCCGAACCTGGTAAATCACAGTGTTGTTCCTGAGAAAGAAATCTACCCTGAATGGATTTTTTCTAGAAAATCTCTAGTCCTGAAAGTGTTAAGAGTACAATTCTAGTTAGAATGGTTCTCAAAGTAGAATAGACCCATTTATCTGAGGTTACTTTCTCAGTTCTACCAGTACGCACAGTTTTCTTTTGATTCTGGTGAAAGCTATGTTGTGAAAAGATGGATTAATGGCCAAAGATACTTCTTCTCATCGAGTTTATGGGATGTATGACTTAGGATACCTCACGAAGTAATTTTTGATGATTATCAGAGAGAACCCCCACCTAAAACTGATTTCTTTGACCTTGAAGATGCTTTGAAAACCCTAACTGGAAATGGCACCAAGAGAAGGGCCATAGCTGCTGAACTTGATGGAGAAACAAGGCTGTTGTTTTAGTTTATTCAAAATATGGTTAGTCTAATTAAAGGTGAATTTTCTGTATTAAGTTATCATGATGTGTTATTGATTCATCTTATGAAGAATGGATACAAAATCAACCTATGCAAATACATCATTCACCATATGTGTGAATTGATCAAGGTGACATCTAAATCCACCTCTCTGTTCTACTCTCAGCTGATTTCAGCCATGCTTGTTGCAAAAGGAGTAGTTGGACCTAATGAAGAAGTACTTATGGACTGTGAGTACTGTCTCTCTAAACCCATCATCAGGATAATGAAGATTAACTAGAACCCTTGAAAAAATGAGTAGGTGGAAGACAAAGATAATATTTATGAGAAGTTTAATCCTATGGATTATCCATCAAGGCCGAAAGACATTGCTAATCCTAGTTTGGAACCAGATGAACTTGGTGAGTATTCAGAAGAAGAGGAAGAAGAAGCTGAAGTAATTCATAGGGAAGAAGTTGTTGTTGAGGAAGAAAGGCCTATTATTCCTCTTGTTGTTCTTGAAGAAGAATTTCCTATCCCTAGAGATGATGTCAATGTGGAAATCCAACCTGAGGCTGAAAGAGAAGCAGTTGTCACAGAATCTGAGAAGCAAGCCATGGAAGAGGCTATAGTAGAAGAACTCCCTACTGTGAAAGAAACAAATCTAGAAGAACTCCTTGTTGTGCAAGAAACAAATATAGAAGAACTCCCTGCTGTGCAAGAAACAATTCTAGAAGAACTCCCTGCTGTGCAAGAAGAAAATCTAGAAGAACTCCTTGTTATGGAAGAAGAAAATCTAGAAGAACTCCCTATTATGGAAGAATCAAATATAGAAGAACTCCCTATTATGGAAGAAGAAAATATGGAAGAACTCCTAGAGGAAAAACTTGTTCCTGAGATAATACCCTCTGCTGAAGAAAGGATGGAGATAGCCTTTCAGTTAGATAGATAGGATATGATTGAGGAACTTAGAGATGAACCTGTGGATTTAGAACAAGCTCCTGAGCCTATAAATATTGAAAAGGAAGCATCTATTGAGGGGGAGGAAACTCAAACTCTTGAGTTTGATGAAGCATCACATCCGGCTGAGTCCAGTCCTGTGGACACTCTGGAAAAATTCCCTAGCTTTTATGATGTGAGTGAATCTTAGCAAGTTTCTGCCACTGGGCTTGATCTCTCCTCACTGTTTCAATTGAAGTCTGTTTCTAACATTACATCTGAGAAAGAACCAGACCCTGAAACTGCTCCTGTACTATCTCCTGCACCTGAACCTCTACCTGAACAAATGTCCTTTTTCAATAAGGATGATTTAAAGGGATTTGGAGACACTAACTTGTCTGGAGTTGAGAAGCTTATGAATTCCCAACCTCGACCTGTGACAAATATGAGTGAGAGAGATGCCTCACTCCTTTTGGAGAAAATTATCTGGCAGATCCAACCTAAAATGCTTCATAAAATTCAAGAATTTCGAGTTGAAAATATGTTGCTCAGTAGTGAAGTCTCAACCCTGAGAAGCATGGTGTAAGACATAAAGAAATAGCTGCATTTCAGACCAAAACCTGTTGCTTCCTCTCTAGAACCTTCTGTTTCTCAAATTTCTTGAGATTTTGTGTCTCAGATTCACCCTTACCTATTATCCTTTGATGAAAAGATTGAAGAAAGGAATAAATATTTGTTGAAAGAAATGAGAGAGCTTGTGGTAAACCTGAATAAACTCACTGATGAATACAATGGATGTCTTCAAAAGGTACTGAATCAGCTTAAGTCTCTAACCATAGCCGTCAATGATTCTCATCCCTCTAGTGAACCCTCTACACCTGCCTTGGACAGTTATTTGCTCAGATCGATAGTCCAAGAAGAGCTTCAGACTGCTTTAAGTGGCTTTAATGCGACTTCTTTATCTGAAGTTATCAAGAATAGTGATAGAGTTCTTGATCTTGTGAAAATTCATTCCAAAATTGCAAATGATTCCCAACAGGAGATTTCTAAGAAAGTGGATTTCTATTTCAACTAGATTTTCTCCAAGACTGATATGACCAATCACTTCAAATACCTTATAGAGAATCTGAGAATTCCTTCTGTAACCCAAGCCTTCAAAAACCAAGTCTAGAAGCTAACCGAGTTTACCATATTGTTGGAAAAGTTCATGGAAAACAAAGATGATTTTGAAAAGGCCATGCAATATGGTGGAGAAATTATTTCAGACTTTATAAAACTTCTACGACCGTATCTCCATGTTCAGAGTACAACAATTGTTGCTCCAGCGACTGCTCCTCTCAGACCTGGACTACCTACCTTTACCTCTGCCTTAGCCTCAACAACCATGTTTATTGGCCAAACTCTTCATCAGATCAGGCCTGTCATTATTTACCAGCAACTGCCTCAATCTTCTAGGCTCCTACCTTGGATTCCTCAGTCTTCAAAGGTCTCCCTTTACCATCTCTATCTACCATGTCTCCGCCTTCTTCCACATCAGCCACTACTCCTATGGCTTCCTCTTCTATTGCTGATAAAGGAAAAAAGAAGTCCAATCCTTGAAGAATACCAGTGCTTACTATTTTTTGATGGGATGTAATTGTTTTTTGTGTTGTACTCTGATTACTTTTAATGACATGTGCACTGTTTACCCTCTCTTATTTTAACTTTTTGATAATCCCAAAAGGGGGAGGAGAAGTTATCTATATATGTTTTATTCTATATGTTATTTTCTCTCTATTTGCATCTAATTTACACTTTTACTTAACATGATTTGTGATCATCAAAAAGGGGGAGATTGGTGGACTCCTCATGTATTAATCATGTTTTAATGATCACAAATCTCATTAATGACCCCAAATCTCTTTAATAATACCAAATCTCATTCAAACTAGTTAACTCTTATAAATAATATCCAATCATGTGTATTTATGTTTCAAGTTCTCTCATTTTTTATAATGGTTAAGCTTGATCCATTTCATGCATATTACTATTTAAGTCTGAATACAGTTATTTGCCTAAGTACAAGACACCGTGAATCTAGACACAGTTAGCCAGACACCGTAAGCCAGACACCGTGAAGCTTGACATAGTAAGACTGACACCGTGAGCAAGACACCATGAGTATCAGACACCATGAACAAGACACCATGACACTCAGACCGTGACACTCAGACCATGACACTCAGACACTGTGAAGGAGACACCGTTTTCATAAAAAACTGTGACACCGTTTCTTAAACTATTTTGTCGTATTTAAATTTAATTCTTAATGGTCATATTTTATGTCTTTAATGAACTGATATAATTAATGTTTCTTTGTAGACGTAGTACGAGGTACGAGGCACAAAACACATGGAACCTGTCGGCTAAAACACATGCATTCGAAGATAAAGAGTAAAGAGTGCCCAACGACAATAGAGTGTGATACTAAACAAAATACAAGCATGTGAACACGACCACGAAGAACACTTTTTCAAGATTTTCAAAGAAATAATTTTCAAATGCATGAAATCTGACTCTACTGAAGAACATACAAAGTACACTGGAATCTAGAGAACATCTTCACATTATCAAAGCACGTGGAGAACACAAGCTGAATCACGACACTCTGTTTTTCGAGACAAAAACCAGATAAGGACTCAAAAGAATTTATGCTAAAACGAAGGAGTCCAAAGCTACACTTCAAATCAATAGATCATTCTAAACTTACATCTACTCTCTCTTAGTTATTCTTTCACTTACCTTTCGAGAAATGTGTATACTCTGTATATTTCACACTCACACTGACTCCTGTGCTAATCTGAAGGATTTCTAAATCCTTGCACCAAAATCTCTATTTCTATTTACCCACGAACACTGTGGAAGAGGTCCCTGTGTGGCCTAGTTATCGTTTTTGTTTACCCATTAAAACTGTGGAAGAGGTCCCTGTGTGACCAGGACAGTCTGTGTACTGTGGTTAACCCAGATCCAGGGTGTGGATTAATGTTTATTTATATAAACTGCTTGGTGGAAGGTGATTACCAAGTGGAGTGGATTATTTCTCGGCTTGGGACTGAACCACTTGTTTTATATCCACTGTTCTATTTACTTTAGTCTTCTATGTTTTACTTCTTTATTTCATAATCCAGAAAACTCTAATTTCACTTTGATTGTTAGTATTAGAAAGAAGTTATAACTGATTTGTCTTATTAGGATAACTTCAAAAGTAATATTAATAATGCATATTAAAATTACTAAGAACTAATCAATCTTCTAAGAATTTGTTTAAACAGTAAAACTCTTATAACAGTATAACCTTGATTAACTGGGCTGTATCTATTTTTGGGGAAAACAATTTCTTTTAAAATAATATTTTTTTGGTAACAGAAATTTTTATAGTTACTCAATTCACCCCTCCCCTCTTGTGTAAACTACTCTGACCAACATTTATAAGGTCGGTTATTTAATAACCGACGTAGAAAACTATTTATCACGTCAGTTATTTCATAACTGACATGATATATTTCACTATCTACCGACGTGATAAATTTCCGAGATTGGCTTTATCACGTCGGTTTTTGGATAACTGACGTGGTAAAGCGTAGAGATTTACTTTATCACATCAGTTATTTTACAACCGACGTGATAAAGCACCGATCTTTCCTTTATCATGTTTTTTATTTGATTACCGACGTGATAAAGCGCACCAGATTCGATTTGCACGTCGGTTATATAGAACCGACGTGAAAAATGCCGATGTGTTAAATGTTTTTTCCACTAGGGCCACCTAAAGATGTGGCAAGAATTACATATGATGAGATGAGTTAAGAAGACCCCTGAAAGTACAATATATATATAGATGATATGAAAGTCATCATATATGATATTATAGAGAGGTTATTATGTTGGGTTTTGTTAAATATTCTTAATTTTTTTAAGGATATAAAATGCATCATATATGAGGATATATCCACATTTTCATTATTTCATGTTGGATGCATAAATTTATATATTGATATACAATTCAAGAACTTTAAAGATAATTGACCTCTCAAAGTATTACTTTTAGTTATCCCTAACCAATGTTAATCATATATTATTATAATTTATGATGAAATGTTAAGGTTAGAGTGAGTAGGATTCTTTTATAGAATACAAAATATACTCATGAGGCACAAAAAAGAATAATATTACTTGTGTGCACTAGATGAACCACTAAGTATACCACATGGAGTGTCATTAAAATGTATTTGGTACACTAGGGGTACATGAATCATATTTGGGTCCCTATTGCCTGAGTTTGGTGAGACACCTAGTATGATAAAATTTATACTTTGATACCCTACTTATGAAAGTCTACATGTTGACTTAGCTAATATGGGGGTGGTTAGGTATGTTGTTGATCATTTAATCGGTTGGAGATCAACCAATATGGGATTTGTCCTATCATATGATGAGTATGATATCTAGGCCCTCGATTGAGATAGATTATAGAGTGTGTGGACACACCTAGAAACTACACATGATATTATTATCTATTTAGATGAGAGAAATGTGGTGTGCTCATCCATAGAGATGAATGAAATGTGATTTATTCATAAACCAAGTTAGTCTATACTCTAAAATCAAGAATGTATAAGTTGGCTATATGGGATTAACATAGTCTATGTCCTATGGTCACTCAATGTCTTGGAAAAAGGGAAAATTATAAGAATGCACTTTTTCATATGATTTAGACTGGTGAAAACAGAAATAGAGACACATGTGTTAGATAGAGATCACGGCGGGTCCCTTTATAGCTCAAGTATCATTGAAACATTTCTATAGGCCACAATCTTCTTAAGTTTATGAATCTAAAGATTCATATTTTTTTTCAATGATATAAAGTCCCATGAGGCTAAACTTTGTGGATGATTGAATAAGGATTGAGTTTGACTCAAAAGGATTTACTAAAAGTGTTTTAGAGTTAGTTTTAAAAAGTTTTAGATGGGTATTTACAAGGTATTACATATGATAAGATACGAGGTGAAGAAAATGATAGTTTTCTAAATTTTTTTTGGAACATATCCAAAAGGAGTTTTGGATATGATTTCATAAGTTATGATATATGATATGATATAAGGTTAACAGGTACAAAATTCTTGAAGGATTTAGTGAAAGTGGGAGATTTATGGATATAATCCCTAATGTCTTATATATATATATGATATATATAAGATGTATTTTTATTTTTATGAAAAATATGATTTCCGTGCTTTATAAGGTATATTATTTCATATAGGCTGTGATTTTCAATAGTGATCTATTCTCTAGTCACCTCCTCAGGTTGAATATTATTTAATGGACTATTTCATAATATGAAACGCGCAATATGAGTTCCATTTATATGATGAATTCTTGTACCAGACATAATATTTCTTCATGAATTACAACACATGAATAAATGAGATATCACCCAAGAAGCATTATTATGTGATTATATATATATATAAATACCATGATATGGCAGTGTTAGGTGTATTATGATACTTGGATGAACCTTCCAGAAACTAAAATCCATCTACCTCCTACCTCCTTCATATTATGAGATTCTAATGCATCACAAAGGATGGAGAGTCCTGCACATACAATATCTGATTTAGCTCGACCTACGGATACACTATGGAGAGGGGATGCCCTTTTTCTTCCCTTGGTGATATTTATGAAACCATATAATGAAGTTAAATATGTTTCACATTCTATATGGTGTATATTACACTTATATATACAATAGTTTTTTCATTTCATTTTACATAGTTTTCATATTTCATTCATGAGAGGTCTTGGATAAGGGATTTAAATAATTTATACTACTTCAAATAAATGATATTAAACTAATTTAATTACCAATAAATTTAGTGTGACATCAAGAGAGCTAAAGAGTTAACCAATAACTCGTTACAAAATTATCAAAACAAACACAACATTTTTTTATCATTTTATTAAAGAGAAGTTTTAGTAGAACATTTTGAAATTTGAGTTCATTAGTACTAAACATTAAGTGTTAAATTACTTTCAAATTTAATTTAATGTTTAATTATTTGAGAGTCATTAGTTGAATATTAGAGTTTAACCAATTTCCTCAAACCATAGAGGTTCAAAAAACTCATCTTCTCAATTCATATATTATTCTATTTGGCTATGTGTTTTTTGAAAGTGGTTATGTTAAAAGGTTTGTACAAAGATAGGGTAAGAAATGATCCATGGAAGATTTTATGATAAAGTGGATTTATGTAGGGAAATATCTAAATATATGGACAACACTATATGAATTAACATTTTATCGTGTTTTCTACACCGAAATCTAAATCACGTAGGCTTAGATAATTTTTTAATGAATCTTGGATTAGTTATGGAAACATGGTTAACTTCATGGATGTTCTTTCATGAAAAAAGACAGAGATAAAGATACATTTAATTTTTTTTGTCAAAGGGTGTGGTGAGTTATTGAACATAAATCCATGAATCCAAGATTTAAAGGGAGTCACTATAACACAGTGATGAAGGAATTTCCAATAGATAGAAGTGAGGAAGGTATTCAAAATTAATCGATAGATTTATTGATGAATTAATTGAAAAAAAATCCAAAATGAGGGAATATTGAAACCAAAGGTTGTCAGGATTATTTTTTTCAATTATAGTTAGTTTTTTTGGAGTTAGAAGGTGACTCTAATTCTATGAAGTTATAGAGAAAGAAGGTGAAGGTTTTATGGGTTTTTAAGTTATTGGAAAATATCAAAATACAAGCACATGAGTCACTTCATGAAAGAACTATAAAGGTATTCATAGGATTAACTCATCTGGTATGTTAGATTAATCTATGAATTTATAAACTAGAGTAAAATTAAATCACACCATAGTGAATTGTTCGAGATTAAATAGAGTTGCGTATGTGATTTTGATCTACATAATAATAAATATTGAAAATGAAAGAGAATATCATTCCTCTATGATAAGATCATGAAAACTTGGATCATCTCTATTTGGAAACAATATTTAAAACTTTCCATGAAGATAAATGTAATTCCACAAAAATTTTTGATTTGGAATCAAGGGATATTTCATCTTTACATAATATATAAATTGTGTCATGATAGGAGATATCTTACTGCAATGAGAAAATAGTGAAAATAAGATGTGGGATTATTTGAGGAATAATGGAACCTTGTTTCGTGAAACCACATTTCATGCCATAAAATATTTCTTGAAAATAAAAAATCATATTTTAGTGGTAAATCCATGAAAATTAAGATCAGGATTGTTTGGAAACAAAATCAATATTACTCTATGTAGTTTCTCATAATGTCCCAATATATCTAGAAGTTGAAGAAACTTGATGGAGGAACCAACTTGTTAAGACACAATGGAAGTATCCACACTGTGATTGTTGAAAAACTAAGGAATTCAAATAGAATATATGAATCAAAAATGAAAAAATTATTGGTGGTTTTTGGGATGACCACTAACTATCTAAATGATGTCCAATGGTGGAGATTTATCTAGAAGCAATATAATGGATGGATTTTAGGTATAGGCAGTTCAATGTGGTTAGAAATTTTAATTTGTAAATTCAAATAATATTGGAAGGATATAGAGGAAAAGATACAATGAAAAATAAAAAATAGTGACAAAGACAGGATACATAGAGTGTTGGTACCAATAGGTTAAATAAACTAGGGGGGGGAATCAGGGTATGATGGATTGAAACAACTGCCACTTTTGATCTTGTTTTGATATTAAACAAAACTATATTCTCCCTTATGATCATATCAATGTAAATATGAATACAAGAATGCACAAAATTGACACAAAAGTTTTTCATGGTTTACCCTAACTAAGCTATTATAAGGTGCATACAAAGTCAATGTTCCAATGCACCATAATCACAATAGCGCACTACTATTATAATGTTCGTAGTAGACTCACTATCCATCATGTTTTAAAACCATCCACTATTGAGAACCCATTGCTATATCAACTGAAGTGAACAAACTATTCATTCATAAGATTATTCCATTCTGAATCAGTTTATATTTTATTTATACATATATAAGTGTGTCATGAAGCTCTGTTTTCACCCGAGTGGTGAAATCCACTTTATCGTATACTTTTTCTTCATGAAAAATTACTTCATGAACCATTCTTCACAAACCGATATTTTGTAAGATTGACTTTGTAGAACACTGATCACCACATACTTGACTTTTCCAGACACCATTCAATGTGAATTGTAATTTCTGAAGTGCTATTCACCGCGGACTCCCCTTTGTGGGTAATGTTCACTGCTAACTCCCCTTTATGGGCACTGTTCACCATGAACAGCCCTTCATGAGCACTGGTCCCCACAAAATCCTCTTTTCAAACACTATTCACCATAAACTCCCCAAGAAAATAATGTTCACTTTGAACCACCCTTTTCATATACTGTACACTATTTACTCTTCTTCGTGACCTTCCTCCGCGACATGAGCTTTGCAAACTGCTTGCGTACTAAGCCAATATTCTCCAGTGATGATATTCTCTGAGTTGAGTTTTTATCTACTAAAAAAAAGGATTAGGGGTCCTTTATATAGGAAAATAACTATGAAAAATATGATAATAATGAAATTAATATTCACTACTTCACTATAAGACTCATTTGTTAACTTCTCTCTATCACTATACCACATACCGCAAACTCCCATTGTGGTTCAGGGACCAAATTCGAGGTCTATGTACTCCCTTTGTGGTGGAACAAAAATCACTATATTATAAAAAAAATTACCTTTATGGATCCTCTTGTAACACCCCAATATTTTATGATATATTTATCTATAAGTAATTTAATTTCTTTAATAGCTTTCAATAAATGCAACTCGGAGTCTAAATAAACCGTAATGAAGTATTCGGATATCGCCTAGCTATTGTATTGGTAGGTTAGAATATGAATAACTAAATTATGAAAAATTTATGGTTTAAAAATTTATAAAATTAATTCATTGGTTATAAATCGATTAAAATTGAAAATAAAAATCATTTGAAAGTTAAAGAGATGTTTTTTTGAAAAAATGTTTTTATGTGTACAATGTGTTTTTAACATAATAAATTAAATTGACCACTATCGGTGATTTTTTTTAATTATATATATATATATATTATATTAAATAAAATATTTTAACATTCATTCAATATTTTTCTAGGCATGAGATAAGATTATATGTCCATTTTTATGCTTAAAAATGTATTTTTCTAAAAAACGGTTTTTGTTACATTTTGTGCACTTATTATAAAAAAAATTCTAAAACTTATAGAAATTGAATCCTTAAAATGGATTTAATATTTGGAATCAGGATGATAAAGTTTTTTAGAGAGTCCCTTTTATTTTTGGTTAATATGAATAGTAACTATAGTAATTTTTTTTCACCATGATAAGGGTAAAACAGGTAAAAAAGGGTTAAAAATTTGGGACAAAGATTTATATTCTTGAATAATAAAAATAGGTTAATTATTTACTTACTTAATAAATCATTTCATTTTTATTATTCCTTTTATTTTATATCTTACCGTGCTATATTTTATTATTTAATCAATTAAATTCACATCAGATGTTTTGACGATATTCATTTCATAAGTCCAAAATGGATTTGGTAAGTTGATTATGGTCAATGTTCTCATTATCCAATAATATACAGAATAAAAATCATGAAATAATTATAATTTTTATACAGAAATTATACCTTAAAAACCAATCATGAATGATATTTATGAAAAATAAACTATGTTACAATCATGGAGACGGTAGGTCGTACGTACGGTTGAGTAATGTTTCCATTTTTCAACAATAATTATGAGTAGAAGGTGAGAGTTATTTTATATTTAAAGATAATAATAATATAATAAATATAATATTAATTATTTAAATATACTTATATATATCATCCATGTGATGTGGTGATGAAAAACGAATCATATTGCTTTGTGGAGGTGGTAATCCACACGTACGCAAGAAAGACATTATCACATTTTTCCATGAATGGAAAGGTAAGAAGTTAAATGATATATTATATTTTTATAATTATAAATATTTCAATAATATCATATATAAACATTAATTCCCATATTATAATCTATTCATGAGAGACAATGATGGAAAACAAATTACATCGGTTCGTGAGGTGGTAGTTTTCCATACACATGAACGATAGTTTTTTTCCTCATTTTATAGAAGAAGATATGGATATAGGTTATCAAATTAAAATAATAACATAAAATTATATTTAGGATACTGGTGTTATTATTTTATCATGGTTGAATTATATTTTAAGGAGGTGTAATAAGAAATAAAACTAAACTATGCGGTTAAAACTGTACCTCTTCTTTGGAAAACCTCTTTTACTTAACACCTTAAGAACTCTAAGAGTTGTATTATGCCCAAAATAAGGTCTCTAGAATGTGGGGAGGGATTTTATAATGGTATTTTGGTATATATTGGCTAAAAAATGGGGTTTTAAGTGTGAAAAAATGAGAATAAGTGGTGCACTTTTATAAGTGAGGGGAGGGGTACTCCTGAAATTTCTTAAAATATTAATTTAATATAAATTAGTATTGATGTAAAAATAGATTAAAATAGATAATATTATAAGATAATATGATTATTTATCTAAATAATCTTGTAAAATTATTTTTGGACAATTTTAGATCATATTTTTACCCTTATATTTTGGTTTTAGCCACCCCATTAACCTTTTTCACATTTATCGTGACAAAAATGTTTTTTACTCTTTTAGGGTCAAGATAGTAACTATAAATAAAAAAACAGCCCATAAATGGACCATGGTTAATATTTTAAACCATATACTAATCAACTGGCTAGATATAGTATTTTTATAAATTTTATATCATTTAATAAAACATTATTTTCATAAAATATCAATAATGTCAATTTTAGAACTATTAATTTACTTTAACTTTTATACTACTTTTAATATTTTTAATATCATTTATTTTATTTTTTCATTATTTGAATAATTACTACATTAACATTTTGTAAGCATTTGGGATAATTATTTCTTAAATAAAATTAAAAATAAATTACCATGATTAATATAAATCATTTAAATTAAACAATACTATTTATAACTGAACATTTCCTTTGCTTATACCTATGTTAAAAATATTATAGATATTAAAAAAAGGAGTGAGCCATTTTTTACTTTTCATTAAATAAAATATTATAAAGGTTATAATCAGATCCAAATTTAAAAAGGTAATATATTCTAAATTTGAAAAAAATATGGATGAAATATACACATAAAATAAAATTTAGGCAAGTTTTAGGGTCATTTTATGGTCCTTGTCATTTTATTTTTAACTTTAATTACTCAGTTTAACCTTAACCGTGATAACGAAAATTACTAAGGTTATCATATATATTGAAAAAAATGAAAGGAACCTATTTACAAAATTTTTACTCATTTCTTTCAAATATAGAATCAATTTTTCTAAATTTATATCATATAAGTAGAAAATTTTATTTTAAAATTATACTTGCAAAACACAATGAAAATGGTTTTTTAGAAAAATTCATTTTTTAAGTATATAATGTTTTTATAATAAATTAAAATATAATGTTCATTTAAAAAAAATAATTGGATTATTTTAAATAAAAATAAACTAATTAAATTTTAAAACTAGTCCAAAATATAATTTTAATTTTCAAATAATCAAAAAGAAAATACAATTTTCATTAAAATTAGTATTTTTCACTATTCATTAAAAAATCAATTTTTTTAGAAAATTCTCAAAAATTAATCCTAAGATAATTTTGAAATTATAAATTCAAAAATAAACACAATTTTTTCAAATAAGTTTTCTAAATTTTATATATAATAATTATAATATTTGTTAACAAAAATCAATAAAATCATTTTTGAAGAAAACATATTTTTGAATCATAAAATGACTTTTCTAAAAATTGAGTAATTATTTTTACATAATTAATAAATAAATTTTCATTGATTATGAACTTTAATTTTTTTTAATAATTTGAAAAATTCTATTCATACCTTATAATTCAACAATTAGGTTATAATGATCATATTTAAATAATAATATTTTACGGTTTGTTTACGCTCAGTGTCACATATTTTTTATACTATCAAAAATATCCATTATTTTAAAATATTGGGATATTAAGCTTGATTTAGTGATATAAAGAAAAAAATCAAATCAGCCTTCTGAATTCCTTTTGATTCACATTTTTTCCTCCAATATCCTTTCTTAGCTTCACCATAACTATAATGGGTGTGGATACTAATTTTGAGTCTTAAATGCCAAACTTATTCAATAATTCCTTAGAATATTTTTCTTAGATTAAAAAATTAAATCTTATATTTTTGAAACATAAAAACCTAAGAAGAAGATCATTTCTCCAAGCATAGTCCTTTTAAAGTGCTTCTTCATTTTACTATAAAACTAATCATGAGCATACTCTTTTCCACCTGTAAAAATGTTGTTAGCATCATAAAGAATGAAAAAATGGTACCTGTGATAATTTCCCTCACATAAAAGTTTTTTTCAACCTTTCCTTAAAGTTCATTTCCTCTGAGCTATTGTATAACTTCGAATTCTAGGCTCTAGGAGTCTGTTTTAACTCATACAAAGCTTTATTCAACCTACACACCATGTTTATATCACTATCAATTATAAAACATCTAGTTTTCTCAACATAAAATTCTTATTCAACTTCTCTATTAATACTTCACATACATTTGATAATTTTTTTTAATTCTTATCACCTAAAATTTCTAATAACATTCTTATGGATTCAATTCATAAAATAAAAGAAAATTTATCCTCAAAATCGACTCCTTCAACCTATGATTAGTCTTTTCATAGTAATTTGGTTTTGTTTCTTGAAACCCCACCTTTGTCATTAATCTTTTTTCTGAACACCCACTTGATTCCAATGGTATTATTCCCTTTTAGTCTTTGAAAAGGATCCGAAATGTAATTTATTTTAATTTGATCCAAATCCTCATTCAGTATATCTATCCATTATTTATTCTCAGTATCCTCAACAAATGATTATGGATCAACTTGATAAATAAGGGTTTTTTGGTTTTCATGTATCAAGCTTCTGTTAGTTTGAATTGGTGAATTCAGATTACCAATTATATTTTATGGTTCTATATGCTACTTAACCCTCTGATGTTTCACTTTATCATTCTTAGGAGTACCTTATGTTTTTCCCAAATTGGTATATTTTTAAATGGTCATGAGGGGGGTGGAGTGAAATTACCAATTTATAAAATTTTAAGATTATATCCGAGTTAATATAATTTAGTAGAAAAAAATAAAAATATGAACACAAATATTTTTATAGTTGTTCATATCAAAGTGATCCTATATCTACTATTCACTCCTCTTTATTTCCAATAGGAATTTAACTCACTAAAATATAGACTTTTGAAGGGGAATAATTACTAAATTACTACTGTCTTTTTTAGTGGAGGCACAAACAAGACAAGATGCATTTTAATAGGGATTCATAACTCGTTACTACTGAAGTTTTCACACATTAAGTCACAACCCAATACCTACCTTTTTCTACCTAGAGGCATAACCCAAGCATCCTGCCTTTTCCTTACCTTATGTCACAACCGAAGGCCTATCTTTTGATGGGTAGTCTAACCCAACACTAAGATATAGATTTTGAATGAAAAATTATAAACCAAAAAAATAAAACACATAGAAAATAATAGAAAAATATAGCACCACATAAAACCCAATTAAAAATGATGAATGTTCTGAATATTGAGGTTGTTTGTATCAGGTTTGGAGTAGTATAGAGCAACACGTTTTAGTCTAACAATAAACATTACTACAATAATGATCACAAGAATATACATGTAGGTTCATCATGTAACGCAACTATGTTTTCTACGTTGAAAAACTCATGTATATCCATCAACTAATTTACACTGGTTCTTTCAAATTCTATTTATTGAGTTTCTTAATGCAAGTCATCTTCAAAAATATACATCACATGCATAGTAACTTCAAATATTCTAACAATTACAGTTCATTATTCTCGAAGCAGTAGCCATGGAGGTGAACATAAAAAAACTACTTCAAATTTGTTCAAATATTCATAATGATTTATTGATTATTTACTATATTTTTTACATGATCTAATTTTATAATAATATTTACATTGATCAAATCTTTAATTTTCTCTGGTACTATATGAAAAAAATAACAAGTTGTACAAAAAAACATGTTAGAATAATAAAAAATAATCAATTAATTATAATAATAAATACTTCCTTTAAACAAGACATAATAAACAAACTTAATTTTTTTTGTGTAGTTCTAAGATAATCACACACAAAATCATGTGAAAAAACTCCAATAAAATTTTAATTTTTATTTTTCTGCTTCAAATATGAATTATTAATACCATTCATGCTTCCTAACTCATGGTTTTAATTTAATTATATATAAAACACCTCAAAATAATTTTTCATAGAATTGAAATAATTAATAATTAATTACGAGACAAATAAATAAAAGGAAATAAGAAACACAAAAATGTAGTAAATTGAAATACAAAAAAAAAACAGAAAATTAAAGCATATTTTATGTTTTCTAAAAATAAACAGTTGAATCATACGTCACACGTAAGATATAAAATTTTCATAAGAAATAAAAAATTCATAAGATATGATTCTTCATAAGATACTACAAATACTGTGTAAGATAGAAAATCTCATAAGATAGAAATGGTTTTCATAAAATATATATTGTAACATCCACCGATTTTATACTCTCTCACATAGCGAAATCAGGTTATTTAATGGACCTCAAGCATGATACCCATGCATCAGAGGATGCCGACTAGAAGTGAGGGTGTATAGAATATAGTAGGGAGACTATAAACCCTGTTATAGAGTTACAATACAGCAGAAATAAAAAATAATAATAAATATTAGGGTAATGGTAATAGTGGAAACAATACAATATACAACTGAAGGTAAACGATGAACCAAGTAAATTAAATAATGAATAGTGTAATGTAAGGCTGGAATGAATCTAAATGTCAAACTGAAAGTAATACAGATAAAAGACCATGATAACACAAATAACTCAAAAGACCCCAGTCCTGAATCCCTGGCCAGTCCCATCTCTAAGATCTAAACCATATAGTAAGAAACAATCAACTACTAGGTCTCTCGCCCTTGTCAAAATGCGTATCCATGTAATCTATTTGGGTACCAAACAACAACCCAGATAGGGTGTGAGTAAAACTCAGTAAGTCAACACCACTGTGTCTAAAAAACCCAGTTTGATAATAAGTGCATGTAATAAATCGATAAATAGGTGTATTAATTAACTGATTAATATAATACAATAATTAACCAGTTTCGGCACCATTCCAGAAAATTCTAATCATATAGCACAATAATGCAAACCACAACCATATCCATGGAATAATCAAATAACTAGGAAATTCCCTATATATAATAATTTAAACATATCCTAGCCAATCCATTAATATAACCATTTTATCACCTGGGCTAAGCCCTCTATATAAGCATTTCTTCATAAATTGGTCAATCCCTTTATATAATCATTTCATCATCCAGGCCAAGCCCTCTATATAAGCATTTTAGCATCCAATTCAATCCCTCTATATAATAATTTCATCACGAATCAGAACCCAAATCATAACCTCAATAAAAACAAAACATCATATCTACAATAAAAGAAAAACATCATATCATAAGAAATAAGGATTAATTCTGCTAATTACCATTTTATTTTCAAATAATCATTTATTCATTAACTTATATATTAAGTCATTATCATGCTAGTTCTCACACCCAATTATTATCAAATTTTCACCATCCAATTCAATAATAAATTTAACCATTTTGTGAGGTGAATCCATCATAAGCAATCACATGAGGTCTCATGTCATGCTAAATCATATGTTAAGCTGTCAGCTAATTCATTATTAATCGAGGGTAGGCTCACCCTATGTTTTTCTGCAATCCAAGTCTCAACACTATTGGATTCAAAGGGATCCATGGAGTAATCCAACACATGTTCTATCATCATACACTAATTACTTAATTATTGTGCATGTTGTGCCAATGAAATCATGTAATATTTTAAATACTTCAACTATAGAAACTGACCATAGGGTCTAGTTTTAGACCACCCACCTTTATCAAGTGATCAAAAAATGCCTCTAATAGGGAACACTAAAAAGAACGATGATGAATAAGATTTTAAGAAGAAACCTAGACCACACAAGATCAATATCAACACCCAAAACAACCATGTTCAAGAGATTCCATCTCCACAATGGAGAGCAAGAGAATATAGGGGGAAACCAAATCAAAACAAATTACTAGGAATCATATGGTTTATCGAGAGGTCCGTAAGGGGAGAAAGTACTCCAAAATATCTTGGAGTCGCCTAAGACTTTATAGAGGAGGGATTAACATGAATGAAGAATGAATCATACACACATCATGTATTTAAAACCATATAGTTTGAGAAATACATGGTGTGTAATTATTTCATGTCATGTATTTTCCAAATTATGAGTTATACTGAAAAACACATCACTTTGGGTTAAAATAAACCTGATCGAACATTACACAACATGAACCAGTTTCATTATGTGTATTCATTTTACATCATGAAACCATTTCACAAAATATTCCCAGTGATAGTTATACACTGTATAACATATACACGACATGTAAATGTCCTACAAATATCTTTGATCCCATATTCCATAGAAGATCCTGAACCACCTCTGGATCCTTCTAAACTCACAAGGAACCCTCATAATCCTCTTTATCATATTTATACTTGGACTCCATTAACTCAAACAATATACATCCCCAAACTTTAGTTAATTTTCCCCAGTAATTTATCTCCATTCCCAAAAGGGACTTGGGAACCAAGGTTAAAATAAGAAGAAAGACCAAATGAAATAGGCCCAACACAAAAACTCAAAGAGGGATGTATTTGGAAAAGAGGGGATCTTACAACCACCCCATCATATAACAACTCATCCTTGGGATTCTTCAAGAATCACTGTGGGGTATATACAAACAATTCTAGACACTATGATCGCATATCATATTCAATTTCCCATGTCTCCTCTTAAACACACCCATGTTTTCACTACACTCAAACTAAAATATATTCTTTCCTCAGAGATACTTCTAAATATAGCCCACAATTCGTATCAGATTCTCCTCAAAGGAAGAATATACACCAAGATCGATGTGATATATATCTACCACATGAGAAGGGTCAGGATGATATCTTTGAATCTATGACATGTGAAACACATTGTGTACAGATCTTTAGTGTTATGGAAGGGATAATCAGCATGCCACAAGAATGACCCTTTCCACTATCTCAAACATCCTGAAAAACTTGGGTGCTAGATTTCCCTATTTCTTGATATGGTGTTGCCCTAACTTAGGAAACACAAGAACAAAAACATGATGACCAAACTCAAACTCTAGAGGTCATCTCTAAAGTTTAGTGTAAGATTTTAGTCTACTCTTCAGGGTCACTAACCTCCTCTTTATCAACTAAACTTTCCTAGCCATCTCCTACATAATATTAGATCTAACAAGTGATAACTCACCTACTTCCAACCAACAAAGAGGTGAATGACATGAAATTTTATATAAATCCTAAAAAGGTTCCATTTTGATTGACATCTATGAGATTTTATTATACCCAAACTCCATGAGTGATAAAATTTTCTCCCATAAAATGATTCTCCTCAAAACACCATCCACAATAAATGATTCTCCTCAAAACACCATGCAACTGGACTACCTCCTACACATAAATTTTACCCAGACCATCCACAATAAATGTATCTTTGATAGGTAAGAAGTGAGATACCTTCATTATTCATTATATGATCAACCATATTTTATAATTCTTATGGGGTTTCCTAGGTAATATTTTCACAAAATTCATAGTGAAATCATCCCATTTCCATTCCATAATGGGTAGAGGTTATAACAGCCCAGTAGGAATTTGATGCTCAGATTTCACCTACCTATAGATGAAACATATTTCCATAAAGATGGATACCTCTTTCTTCATTCATGGCCACCATTAATGTCTATGAATATCACAATTCATCTAAACTAGGATATACCACCCATTTAGAAGCAAGAAACTCTCTCATCAACTCCACACACTAGCCCGTAAGAACCCATGCTTAGCCATGAAAGAGAATAACATTACTGCTTCTAAGAGGGTGACTCCCCGCTATATATGTTATCTCTTAGACGTAATCCCTCTAGATCAGATATATTCTCTATCTTGATCCATTCAATAGGCATGAGTATAAAGATGTTAAAGTCATAGCTACTCATCCCTAGGACTCTTGAACATCTAGATGCATGTATGAAAAGAGCACTATCATCCTCCACTCATTTCAAGAATCCCACACTACCTATGTCTACATCTTCTAGATCAAGGAATCAATGGAAATATTTCCTTTACCCAGTGTATAATCCCACTTGAAGTCAAAATACTATAGATACATGACCCACCTCCTCTACTGAAGGTTTGGGCCCTATTGAGAAAAGATTCACCTAAGGATCTTGTGTCTCATGTACACCAAAAACCTCTCACCCAAAAGAGAGGTTATCCATTATCCTAGGGCATATATCACCACTCCTAACTCTAGATCATGAGTAGGGTAATTCCTATCATGCATTATCATCTGTCAGGAGCCGTAAGCAACCACTCAGTCCTCCGGCATCAAAACTACTCTGAGTCCAACTTTGGATGTCCCACAGTACATAGTATATGCCATACCCTACACCAGTAAAGTGGGGATATGTGATAAGGTTAGCATTACTTTAAACTCTTGAAAATACCTCTTGTAATAATCTAACCAAAAAAACTTTACTCCTTTATTGGTCAACTCGGACATCGGTTCTTCGAAATGGGAGAAGTCCTAGATAAAGCACTGATAATAACCTGTTAAACCCAGAAAGATCTGAATCTCAAATAAATTCTTGGGTCTTTCCCATGATACCTTCAACTTTATCTTGGTCCACTGAAACTCCTATCTCTAAGAAGACATGGCCCAAAAAGTGTACTTTATCAATCTAGAAACTGCATTTGGTTAGCATGACGTAAAGATGATGCTCTCTCAATGTACTCAAGATGATGTCAAGATATTGGGTATAATCCTCTTCTGACTGGGAGTACACTAAGATACTGATGAAAAAAAAACAACACAAACTAATCCAGAAAAGGATGCAAGATCTAATTTATCAAGTCTATGAATACCGCAGGTGCATTCATCAAACTAAATAGAATAACTACGAACTCATACAAGTCATAAATGATCCTAAGAGCAGTATGAGGTATGAGTCATGACCTAACCCACAAGATCCCACCTGGTTGGAGGAGATCCAAAACACAACTACCCCAAGACCACCTCTATAGGCCTGGGGTTTTCTTTCATGAACCAACCTGAGTCGACCCCAAAACGGTCACCCAAGCCAACCCGTGGCATCCTTGAGGCATGTTACCCATCACCCTGGGGTGGTGACAAGCACCAAGGGAATGAACGAGAGACAATGAGAATTATTTCACCAAATATAAAATAAAAAAGTAGAAGAAAGATAAATGATCATCTCAATATAAGTAAAAATAACCAAACAAAGAAACTAAAAAAAAACTAAAATTAAATCAGAACTAAACCTGATGACTAAATAGGTCTCTATGTGGCCCCATTGGTCACTCACTAAACCCAAACCCAACATCACTCTATGGTGATCGAAACCAAGAAGGACCTAAACCTGAATCTAAAAATAAGACCAGAAGTACATGAATGAGTATTAAAACTCAACAAGTGTTCCCAAGTAAAACTATTCCATATGTATTTCCTTTAAAAAAAATATTCATTTACAACTGGTTTGAAATACAATATATAAACATAGGGTTTTTCATACATTTCTTTTAAAAAAAACCATGGTATAATTCCCTCTTTACTAAAAATAGGTTTTTCTAAAAAGAGGAAGTTTGAGAATATTAAAAAAAGGGGAAGAGGGATATATAGAGAGAGAGAGCATATGTGAATAATCTTACAATTTTTTTTTCATGAAAACATTTAAGAACAAAAAATTCATATTTACTAAAAAGACACATCATAAATAGGTATTATAAGTAATATCAACATAATGAGGGAAATGGGTAAGCGATACTCAAGTAACCATAAAAGATGAGGTAACTATATTATCCACCATAGATAAATAAGTATCAAAGAACATGGGAATACCTAGGATCTCATGGGAAAATCTAGAACATATTATAATTTGATCCATCCTGTTGGCATGCCTAATTAAATCAAACAGCCCTAACACTCAGTCATACCCTACCTAGCCTAACCAAGTGGTAACATCCCTAAAGCAGAGCGTGGCCATACTGAGGGACCACCAGCTAGAGCATAATCTGAAACTAGTGCAATGATAATTCTCAGATAATCCACAAGCTATGTTAGTTTCTCATGATATTTCTAAAATGGATGTGATTTAAAGAGAATCCGACAATCAAAAACATATATATATGTAATAAATAAAATCCACCACATGAATCACAAAACCAAGAATCACCCTAAATCACCCCAAGGGATAATCCTCTTACCCTTACTATCAACGCATAAGGAAAGTCCCATGCCAATTACCTCCCATTACCTACAACAATGAACAACGAAAGAGATATATCCCAAGGAGAGTTTTCCAAATAAAAACATTTTCAAAGAGTACAAAAAGGTATCACATAGATTTTGAGTGACAAAACAAACCATTTACAAATATAAAATTCCTATAGAAACCCTCTTGAAATCCCCAAATCACAATTTAGAAAATCCAAACATATTTATAAAGGCTAACTGGAAATTTTGACAATAAATTGGCATGCGAAGCTCAACAAAATAATTTCATACAATTTAATCAAAAGATAAATGTACTTGATTTAATTACAAAGAATTATTATAATAATTTACATCACTAATTTATATCAAAACATGGTGCAAAAATCAATAAATCAATGATTCTTAAAATTTAAATTCCAATGCATAGGGATACCTACCTCAAAATAAAGAGAACCAATCTAAAACACCTCGATTCTCTATGTCTTTGACTAAGGCCACTTCACACGTGCTCACATATAAACTACTATATATATACAACCCTTAATGTAATGTACATATTCCACTTACCACGAGGGAATATGTACAAGGATGATATATATATACATATATACATACTTACCTATTTATATGTGTGAAAGCCTTCAATGAGCCACAAGATGTTATAAATAACCAAAAGGGAACCAAAAACCACCAAAAGGTCCCAATTAAAATTAGAACAATAAAAAAGAGTGGAATAATACCTACTCAAATGGAGGCGAGAGAACAGAAATGGACTGAATCACTTCAGCTTCGATGGAGGATGCCTAAATGCACATGAAGAAGTCTTAGGAGACCCATTGAAATCCCTAACAATGGAAGAAATCCAAAAAACCAGGTTACCAAATAAACCTAGGGTTTGACCGAATGAATGAAGCGATGGAAGAAAAAACACACAAAATGAAAGGAGAAGAGAACATGAGAATTTAACTTTTTTTCTTGGCTAAGAATCTCTATGAAATCTAGGTGGAATACCCAAAAAAAGGGATCTCACTAGAGAGGGGGAGATGCGTACGGCTGGAGAAGAGAGGGGGAGGGGGGTTTGGCCAAGCGAGGTGTAAGGACCTTTCAGGCTGTGTGAGGGGCAGGGAGACTCATTGCATAACATAATATTAACAATAATTTTAATATTTATTTTTTTAAGGACTAGGAAGGCCGTATGGTTTGGATGCATGGTCTACCAGACCATGCGCTAACTATGTAGTCACCTCTATCTGGGGCCGCACGGGCTACAGAGGCTAGTGCATGGATTTGAGACCTAGATAGTGACACATTTTGGGCTGCATAATTTTTCCTAGGTTGGCACAAATTTTACCCTAATAATGCACCAACTGTGTGTCACTTTTTATCTCTTAAAAAACTCCAATTTTTGGGGTAAAATACCTAGAAAAACTACAAAACAAAGAAATGACAAAAAATAAATAAAATAAAAGAGAATTTTTAGTTTGGGGCATGACACTTACGATAATCACAGAAAGGATTAACTTATATGGAAATCCTTTTCCTAATGTACTTGTGTAAACACACTCAATATTCTCCATGAAAAAATGCATAGAAATAAATATAAAAGACAGTAACATCTAGAGTAACAACTATGCATGTGACAACCTCTAGGTAATACAATAGTATGACAGTGTAATATTAAAAGTATAGGGAAACAATACATGCCAAAATAGAAAGATGTCTCAATTTGACAATAACTGGAAAGGAAAATTCTGAGAGATCTTAGCTCCAGATCTATAATCCCTGACCACCGTACATGGTCAAATGCACCAAGGTATCCCTATGATCCTCTGAAATCACTATCGACCTATCTATCGTCAGTATTAGACACAACACATGTAGGAAAATCCCATGTAGGGGTGAGTATATACATGCTCAGTAGGATTCCCTTAAAAATGGAGGGTTATTAATATGAGACATGATATAAGTAAACAACTCAACCCATGAAAATAGAGAAACAAAAACCAATCAAAATGAATATATGCTAATAAAAGAAACCCAAACAGGAGAGAAATGTGATCTTCATCTCATAGCCCAGCCCAATAAAAGAGTCTTCCAATTATTTCAAAAGGTCCATCAATGATTCCTAGAATCTAATGTTTCTGCCCAAAGAAGTATCCATGTAGAGCCACATTTCACTACTATATTGCAGAGTCATGGGGATGCAATATTTAGGTATAAGACTCACAACATAGTACAACTTGATTTAAATCAATATCTTTTAACTAACTCTTTAGCATTATTAAGATGATTTAGAAAAATTTCATCATCTATTTGAAAACATTTTAGCCCAAGAAATAATTATAATTCTCCCATAAGACTCATATAAAATTTAAAAGTCATCAAATTTGAAAAATATTTAAAAATAATTTCACTTCAAAATCCAAAAAACTATATCATTAACATAAATTTAAATAATCAAAATATCTTTAGTGTTCTTCTTAATAAATAATCTATGGTCTAATTTTCCTTTTATAAAGCAATTTTTCAAAATAAATTTTTACAACCTTTAATATTAAGCTCTAGGGGCTTGTTTAAGTCTATAAAGATATCTCATAAGATTTAAAACATATTTTGGTTTCTTTTCATTATAAAAATCCAAGGTCTATTTTACATATACTTCTTCATATATTAAACAATTTAAAAAACACATTTTTCACATCCATTTGATATAATTTCAATCTATGATGAACTATATAAGCTAACAAGATTATAATAACTTATAATGTTGAAACTGGTGAAAAATTTTCATCATAATACACACCTTTTTGACAGTAATCTTGAGCTACTAATCTGGCCTTATTTCTTATTATTTATCCAGATTCATCAAGTTTATTTATAAATATCCATTTAGTTCTAATAACATGAGAATATTGAGGTGGTTCAAGTAATGTCCAAAAATTATTTCTATAAAACTATTTTAGTTCATATTTCATAGTTAATATCCAATTTGAATCATTCAAGGCTTCAAAAATATATTTAGGAATAAAATTATAAATGAAACCATTATAAGCATAAAAATTTCTCAAATAATTTTTGGTTTTTACTGTATACTCTACATCTCTAATTACTTTATTGATAGAATGATCTTTATGTGTTTTACTAAACCTTTAATGAGGGTGATCCTCATTTGAAATAGGTGTATTAAATTATAATTTTTATTCTCCTCAAAAGTTAAATTCTATACAATATTCTTCAAACTGATCTAAATCACTATTATTTTCTCTTAAAGTATTCAAGTCAAATTTAACATTTACAGACTCTTAAAAAATCATGGTTCTTTTATTATAGACTCTATAGGCTTTAATAAAAATTAAATATCCTAAAAACATCCCTTCATTAGATTTTTCATCAAATTTTTATAATGAATCTTTGGTATTAAGAATAAAAACCTTAGAACCAAACACATTAAAATTTACAACTTTAGGTTTCCTTACATTCCACGATTCATAAGAAATTTTCTTTAGAATAGGTCTTAAAAGAATTCAATTATAAACATATCATGTTTTATTCATAGATTATATCCAAAATTATTTAGGTGTTTGGAATACATTTTACATAGTTCTTCTCATTTATTTTAAGGTCTTATTTTTCCTTTCAACTATCTCAATTTCTTAGTGTGTTCTAAGGGCTGAAAAATTATGAAAATAATTATTTTCTTCAATTTTTTTTTTCAAATTATAGATTTGTAAAAATCCCCTCTTATATCACTTCTAATTTGATAAAATTAGATATCCTTTATTGCTTTTTACTAATTTATAATAAAAAATAAACTTAAATAAAATATCAAATTTTTGTATAGGAAAATTAATCAATATAAATATAATGAAGTCATTTACAATAACAAGAATATATTTGTTACCACCCATACTTATTGTGTGTATAGGTCTAAATAAGTAAATATGAATAAGTTTTAAATGAATTACACTTTAAAATTCCTTGATAGATCTGAAACTCTAATTGTTGTTTACCTTTCATGCAAAAAATCACAAACATAGTTGTTTTCCACTTTTAGCTTAAGAATTTTCAGAATTTATTGATTCTTGGATAGCTTGTTCAGCTGAATAAATTAGAATGGTGAAGCCTCCCATGATGTAGAATATTTTTTAATTTAATGGCATTTAATTACATAACATTATAACTTATTATTTTAGTAAAATTAATTGAATAAATATTGTCTTTTAAGTTTGCATAAAACAAAATAGATTTATCATTAAAAACAACACACTTATCATTTTGAAATTTAATAAACATTACTTCATCACATAAATATGATATACTTTCCAGATTATGTTTCAAACTCTCAATATATAACAATTTATATATAATAATAGATTTAGAAATTTTAACTTCACCGAGTCTTTTTTCATTTTCTTTTGATTTATCACCAAAAGTCACATTAACTCTTTTGCCTTTATTTAATGATAAAAATTTTATGAATATTTTGTCAGGTTCTTAGATAATCCTGAATCTTTATATCAAGTCTCCTTCTTGATGATTCTGATGCATATTTTCTATAAAGGTTGTTTTAATACAGTTTTTGTTTCCATGAAATTTTGGGTCTAATCGGGTTTGAAATTTTTTTAGGAACCCAAAAAAATCTTAAACAAGTATTTATAGGTGATCTTGAATATAAGGATTTAAAAATTAAAATTTTAATAGGTTTTGAAATCATAATGAACATTCACTTTCATAATTTCCTTTTATTCCACATCTAAAACATGTTACAGTTGAAACACTTCCTTTATTACTTTTTACAAAAAAAATATTGTACATTTTATGTAATTGATTGTCATATCCAAATCCAATCTTATTTTTATATATTTTATTCATAATTACCATTTAATCATAAATTTTCCTTCCTTGAACAAATATAGATGAATTTTACTTTAAACTTTCAATTTCCTTTTTAAGCCTATAATTTTCCTTTTGAGTGGTGTCAAAGTCATCACATAAGCCCTTGAACCTCTTTTATTCAGCTTCATTGTTTTTCGAAAAAGAATCCTTATATTTTTATTTTTCATATTTAATTTTCTTGTTCTCTTGATAAATAATCTTATTTTCATCAACATTATTTTTGTTCTTTTCTTTAATATCATTGTATATATCTAAATTTTTTATAAAATTATTTTTTAATATTTTAATTTTATCATATAACTCATCAATAGTGTGTTTTTACAAATCATAATCACTTTAATAAAAATTATTACCACTAACCTAATTTATTGAAGCCATGAGGCATAAGGTGACCAATTATTTTTCAATTCCAATTTCATCATTGGAATCTGAATCCTTTTTCAGCTTCAACAAGATGCAAGATCTCTCTTACCTTTCTTTTTCATCCTCTTGTACTTTCATTTTATATTTAGGAATTGAGGTTTGATACGTCTTTTCCTTTTTCATTCATAATATATTAATTTAGGATTATCATTAGATACAAAATTATCTTTATTTCTTCCTTTGTTATCCTCTCTAGGATAATCCATTTTATTTCTTTTAGAATATCTTTTCTTTATCTCGTATACTACTTTTTTTTCTTGAGAAACTTCATCTTTATCACTAACCTATAAATCAATATTATATGAATAAGTATTAACATTAATTTTTTATTTAAGATCATCACTTTTTCATTTTTTAACTTTTTTATCATTAATATTTTTAAGTTCCAATTCATATTGCAGTAGTGAACCAATAAGTTCATCAAGTATGTATTTTTTAAAGTTCTTACTTTCATCAATGGAAACTTTTTTAGCATGTCATTTATTAGGTAAATATCTAAGTACTCTTTCATTATAAATTTTTTCCAATGATTCTACTAAAGTAACCATTCCATTTACAATACTAGTAAATCGATGAAACATTTGATTTATAGTTTATTCATCACCCATCCTAAAATCCTGGTATTCATCTCTAATAATCTCAAGCTTAGTTATTTTTAAATTTATTTGGTAATTTTTCAAGAATATATATGAATGAATATATTTATTCTAATTACAAAATATAAAATATTTATCAATTTTTAGTTTAAGACATAAATAATATCATCCTTAATAATCAAGATCTTTGGATCAATTTCAGATAATTTGTAAGGTTTTATTGCAATGGTCTAGTGATATGTGCTTCTCTTATTAAGGTAAGATTTCATCCTTGATTTACAATAACCATAGTTAGTAACATAAAAAAATGGTGGTCTCTAAGGAAACAAACCATCATTAAGACAAGAACATGCAATCTCAAATGATCTTTCCCTTAGACAGTTAAGTTTAGGATAAAAGTTATCAAATATATATATATATATATATATATATATATATTAAATGGGTAAAAATACTTAAGATCAAGATTTGATACCAATTTTTTGTCCCAGATAGGGAGATGGTCAAATGGTCAAGAGGTGGGTGAATTGACCAATTTATAAAATTTTAAGATTATATCATAGTTAATATAATATAGATGTAGAAAACAAAAATATGAACATGAGTATTTTTATAGCAGTTCAAATCAAAGTGATCCTATGTCTACTATTCACTCATCTCTATCTCCGAGTAGAATGATACCCACTAAGATACTGACTTTTAAAGGGAAGTAACAACCCAATTACAACTATCTTTTCCATTCAAGGCACAACCAAGACAACCTAACTTCTAATGGGAGTTATAACCTGTTACATCTGACTTTTGACCATATAGAGTCACAACCCTATACCTTCCTTTTTCTACCTAGAGTCACAAACTAAGTATCCTTCCTTTTTCATACTTAGAGGCACAACTCAAGACTTAATTTTTTATGGGTTGTATAACCCAACAATAAAGTATTTATTTTTAAATTGAAATCATAACAAAAATAATTCACATGAAAAAGATAGGAAAAATAAAACACCATGGAGACAATATTAAAAATAAAGAAGTATCTAAATGTAAAGGAAGCCCGTATCATGTTTGGAGTAGTAGAGAGAGAAACGTTTAAATCTAGCAAGGAAGATCACATAAATAATTAACTCAAGAATGTACAAGTTTTCTTGTCATGTAGAACACCTCTATTTTTCATTTTGAACAGCTCATGCATATCTCTCAACTACTTTTTATTGGTTTTTTCAGACTCTATTTATCGAATTTTTGCACGCAATCCATCTTCCAAAATATGTAGCACATGCACAATAACTTAAAATATTCTCATAGTTGAAATTTATCATTTTATAAGTAGTAGTTATGGAGGTGAACATAAAAAAAATACTTTATAGTTGTTCAAATCTCCATGGTGATTACTTGATGATTTCTCATATGCTTCATGTGTTCTTCATTCATAATAATATTCACATGGATCAAATCTTATATTATCTCTCATAATCATTGAAACAAAATAACAAATTGTAAGGAAAAATTTATTAGAATAATAAATAATAATAAATAATAAATAATAATAAATTAATTATAATAATAAATAATTCCTTTAAATATAAAATAATAAACAGCCTAAAATATTTTTGTATAGTTCCAAGATAATCACGCACACCATCTTGCTACAAAATACCAAGAAAATATAAATTTTTATTTTTCTATAATAAATATAAAGTATTCTTATCACTCACACTTCCTCCCTCGTGGTGTTCATTTAATTCTATATAAAACACTTCCAAGTAATTTTTCATAAAATCAAAATAATTAATAAGTAATTATGAAACTAATAAATCTATGAAAACAAGTTATACTAATCTGTGGTATGTTGAAATACATAAAAAATAGAAAAACATATCATAGTTTGAGTTTTTGAAATAAAAATTGTTGAATCATACAATGGAACTAAGATATTAAAATTTTGTAAGAAATAAAAATTTCATAAGATATTACAGATCCCATGAAAGATAGAAAATATCATAATATAGAATTTTTTTTAAGATATTTGTACTTCGTAAGATATAGTGAACACATAAGATATAAAAACTAGTAATATAGGTCATCTCATATGATATGGATTCTTATATGATACAACTTGTTAGACAGTATTTTTGTAATATATATAGGCTTTGTAAGATATTTCAAATATTTTCAAGATATGAACAAATGTAAGATATTTGTGTTAGATATGATTCTTATAAATCATTGAAACCCTTGTAATATATATAGAAAATGTGTAAGATATAAAATTGATTTTGTGAGATATATTAAATGCATAAGATATATATTTTCATAAGATATGAAAATTTTTGTAAGATCGATAAATTCTGCAAAAATAGAATGAGAATTACAAAATATATAGAATATAAAGAATAAGAATAAATTAATAATAAAAAATTAAATAATAATTAATAAATAAAAAAACAATAAATATTAAATAAATTTTATATCATTATTTTCTTCTACAAGCAGTGCAAGCTTCAAACCCATTTATTCACTCATGTTAGAGGAAATAAAATAAGAATTTTGTAATTATCAAAATATAAATAATTAAAGTGGTGAAGAACCACTAAAAACCTTCATCATCTCTAGTTTGATCTAAATAAATATCAACATTATCTGGTTTATTTATAGCTTCTTCACTTATTTTCTCAGAAATTTTCTAGTTGTCTTCATCATAAATTTAAAATATTGATCCATTCGACACACTAAAATTATACATATTTTTTATAGTCCTTACATCACAAAAAATTACCATCTTATGAAGCCATTTATTCCAATGCTTGTCATCTATTTCATTGGATAAGTATCCCAAAAAACACTTTCTTTAACTTTCTCATTGAACTTTCCCAAATTTGAATTTTTGAACTTCATCAAATATAAAATTAGAAAATTTTTAAAGTGGTTCAAAGTAGGTTTATTAATATACCACATATCATATGGAGTCATATTTGATTTGAGTCTCAACAATAATCTTTTTTGAATATGAAGAGATATACTTACTACTTCTCTACAGAAGTATTTTGATCATTTTAATCCTGTAATCATTTTAACCAAGAATCTATTTTTCCTTTTTAGGTAATCATGTACGAATCAATATATAATAATGGTGAGGTAATTTATGTTGATCAGGGTTTTAGTTATATTTTTTCACCTGTAAGATTGGAAAATCTTCATGAATGTGTGACAATGGATGAAGTTCATAGGAAGATTCATAGTCGCTTAAAACTGAGGTTTGATCAAGTAATTACTTTAATTACATATCTACTTCTTCAACATGTTGATTGTAACACCCGAGATTTTATGAGAAATATTTTGTTTTTATGTTATATGCATCACCAAAGGAATCTTTCACTATACACAATACTGTCTTGGCTTGCGTTACACGTAGGAGCAACCTTCCTCGATAGCTTGCATTGTACGCAATACCGAGTTTCACTAAACAACGATATGTTATTAAAATATTATATAAACTAGCTGTTATGAATATTAATACACACTTTTTGAAATTTTATAAATTTTATCTTTAAAAATGGACTTCATTTTTGGATTTGGAATATTGAAATCAGCCTAGGGTGAATTTTTGGTATTTTTCTGAAAAATTTCAATTTTTGATGAATAGTGAAAACACTAGGTTACTATTTAAAAACCGACTATTTATTTAAATAATTATTTATTTTATTTAAATTTATTTTAGGTAAAAATTGATACATAATACCTATATAAGTTCAATTTAATTCATTGGAGTCATTACATAATAATTTTAGATATATAAAAATTTTATTGAACTTTTCACCGTCTTTTACCCACCTCCTAAGAGAATTTGAAAATTTACATAAAACATAATTTTACCACTTCTATGAGTGGAATTTAAAAAATATAAGAGACACGGTTAATATCAAGGAGTAAAATTTGGTTCAATAAGATAAAAATAATTTTTGAATAATAACTTTTTTTACCACTATTAAAAGTAAATAGGGTAATTAAGGGTAAAAATGATATTATTATTACCCTAACACATGTCATAATTCTATTGGATGAGTGTAATTAGACCAAAAAAAACTTAGTAATTAAATATTACCCTTTAGGTCCACTTGGATTAGATTAGGACACTTATTATTATTTTATTTAAACAAGAGTTAAAAGAGTTAAAATCAATGTTTAATAACTAAAACATTTTTAATATAGGGTTATACATATTATAAATTTGACTATAAATATTCATTATAAATATAAAAACATTTCCTACATAATATTATTTTATTTATAATTTTTAGACATTAAATAATTTAATTTATTTATGACACAATGATGATGCAGTAATTACCTTATTAATGAAATATTAACATAATTGATGTTATAAATACCCAAATAAATGTAATTTGAGACTTTTTATAAAGTAAAATAATTTTATAGGTTAATATGACATGTTAGTATTGATCTAATTAACTTTTTTCGAACTAATAATGCTGTTATGATTATCACAAAAAATCAATTACCAAATAGTGTCATAATTGACATAAAATTGTTTTTAAAACAAATATTATATTATTAATTGTTATCTTATACCTAAAAAGCTAAGGTTCGGCCAAATGACTTAGATAAGGTTATATATATATATTAATAATGAACCAATTGGGGTTCTTTTGTCTTGTTATAGTAAGTTTATTAACCATATAGTGTAAGAAAACAAGAAGACACGGTAAAAGTTAAATTATTTAACTTACAGTTAAATCTAAATGATAAGGATAAAATAGTAACCTAAACTTGTCTAAAACCTATTGTTTGAGAGTATTTAGACCCATCCCCACTTTGGGTTCGAAATAAATCAATTTGTAGCTATTATTAACCGAATATGACTTTATTATAAAATAACAATTTAAGTTTTTCCAAAGGTTCCCCTCTCCTCCCTTATAAAAGGGCACCTCCTCCCTCTCCTCCTCACCCCATTTTGAGCCTTAAATCTCGGAAAACCCCTGAAATTTTCCCTTATCAACTTCTATAGAAACATACTAGAGGTCCTGGTCTTCTTCAAAGACCAATTTTAGTGCCCTAAGTGGATGTTTCAAAGAGGCGCGTCGAAGAAGAGGTTATATTCGTTACCGATTCTTTCAAATCTATTTCTTCTTCTACTTCCTCTTATTTAGTTGTTTTATTATGAAGTAATAACATCAGTATCAATCATATAATGATATGTTATTATAAATATTAAACAACTATATTTCATTTTCTAACCATCCTACGGAAAACGAAATCACCGCGCGTGCGTACGTACGAAATACCATCTCCACGCCGTGGTGTAATCTGTTTTCCACCACCACCTTACATGGATGGGAATAATGGTGTAAAGAATAACTATATATGATTATTGTAAAGTGATATTGATTCTGAAATAGTATACATACACTTCAATATAATTCCACGATCATGGGAACGATATCATCGCTCGTGCATACGTACGACCTACCGTCTCCACGATGTGATGTGACTCGTTCTACATGATCTTCATTGAATAATGATTATATAAATGAATTTAATTAATAAATATGATATATATAATACTAATAACATTTTGTAAACGATGTATATATAACCTAAAAATAATAATAAGAATTTATTCAACAAAACACGCATAAGAACATAAAGCAATGAACACCCGAATAACAAGTAACAATGAAATATTACTAATAAGAAGCTAATAATATGACCATATATGATATCATAGCAATGATTATGATTCTGGAATAAGTTAATGAAATTATTTAAATCATTATACAGGAGGTTCAGACACGTACAAAGCATATCAGACCTAAGGTAAGAGAAAATCTCACAATCTCATTTTTATCTGAGATTGTTTATACTTTAGAATTTACTGGAGAATATTTATCATCCACATCCATGTTTCCTCAATATGTAATGTTATTTATATCCTCCAATAATTGTTTTAATCAAATTTTACATATTGGTGAATTTTTATTAAAAGATATGAAAGGAATCTTTTTTTTTCATTTAGTACGAGGTAATTTTGGACTTTTCCGGCCAAAATATGAGAAAAATGTTTTTTTAACTTATACGGAATGAATGGATTTTTATGATTTCATAGAACATTATTTCCATGAAGCCTCATTTACAAGTTTTCAAGTTTATTTTTAATCAAATTATTTTAGTTTAAAATTATATGAAATGTTAATAAAGGAAAAATGTTTTTGAAGTAGAATGGATATTTTCCTCAAGAATGGAGTTCAAGCGTTTTATCAAAATTATTTTCCATATAAGATAATATAGGGTTCTGTTTATATCCCTATTTTTACATTGATTTTATTATGTTATGATGCAATTATTTTTATGATATCCTTTTATCTTATATGTATTATGTTATGATGGCATGATGTTTAAGAATCCCATTTTTATTAGATGGGTTATGCTATGATGTATGATTTATGATCTTGTGGCACACATAAGAATGGTATAGTTATGAGATGGGTGGGACCTATATCTCCCTCCAATGAATTGGGTAAATATTTACATCTTATGAGATAGACATGGATGGAACGACATGTTAATCTAGTTTAGTGATACAGGACTGAAACGAGGAGTGAACTCGGTTCAGAAATGGACTCTGTCCGCTAGGATAGTCTTGGCAATGAGTCTTGACTACTAAAAAATGATTCTTTATGATTATGTATATATTCCACAATGTTCCATATTTTATGTTATGATTATTGGGATTAAATTTCACTACCGTGATTTATCCCATATTATGATATTATGATCTCTTTTGTAGGTTAATATTTTCAAAATGTTATGTTCTTATGAATATGATATGATTGATATTTCCTTTTTTACCCTTACCGAGCATTTGAGCTCACCCTTTTGTATGTTTTCTTTTCCCTAGGTCAAGAAGAAGGGTATTAAGTAGGTTATGCCAAAAGGGACTCTAAACATGATGAAATAAACGAAAGACAATATAGATGATTTATAAACTAGTTGTTTATGTTTCTCAGTTTCTGAAGACACTATACCTATACGGTCCTTTCATGGTTTTGTTATATGTTGTAATAAGTATGATTCAATTCTGAAGTAATAACAATTAATGTAAAGTATGTGTCGTTATAGTTGGTATTAGAGGAAAGGTATAGTCAACCTTTGGAAACTAGGATGTGAAAGCCTTAGTAAGAACCCTGAGGATATGTATAATCATAGGACAAAATATTAGTGTTTTAGAAATGGACATGAACAACCTATGATAAGACCTAAAATTTTATTCTTGATTATGTGGTTTTCCAGTTATGATTAGTGTTTCTCACACTATTTTTCTTGGTTTTAGTCAATGGCTGGAACCCGAAGGAACTATGTTAATGCTGAATGCGATGGGAAATGCAATGATTGTCCCCCTGAGAAACCAAACGTTATGGGAGCTAGAATGAAAAATCTTGTATCCATGATCATACAACTTTCTCAAGCTATGAATCATGCAGGACTTCGAAATGAGAAAAGGAAGGAGAAACATTCTATTGAATCTTTCATGAGGCAGTTTCCACCTTCATTCAGCGGGTCTTCTGATCCATTAGTGGCTGAACAATGTATTAGTACCATTGAAAATATATTTTCAGTCCTGCAATGTTCTGAACATGATAAAGTCATCTTAGCATTATATCATTTGTAAGGTGAAGCTGATCAATGGTGGAACCTTATTAAGAATATGAGGCAAAGGGATGAAATTGAGTCCATGGAATGGGACGAGTTCAAGAACTCATTTTTCAATAATTACTTCCCTCGTATTATTCGAAAAAAGATGGAGAAGGAGTTTCTTGAACTGAAGCAAAAGGATGATGAATCAGTTGGTACCTACGAAGTTAATTTTACCAGACTTGCAAGGTACGCTTCAAGAATTATTATCCAACCTGAGAGTAAGATCGATTGATTCTTTAGTGGCTTAAAACCAAGTCTTTGAAGGGTGTTAGCCATAAGGGACTTCAATATCTACGAGGAAGTTGTTCGATGTGCTATCAAGGTTGAGATGGAGATTGGAGTAAGTCATCAGTCATATGGGTTTGATAAGAAGAGGAAAATGGAATTCAACGGAAAATATAAAGACCACACTGAAAAGAAGATGATTTTTCTTTTATGCTTAAAGTGTGGAAAGAAACATGGAGGGAATTATCTTAAAGGGAAAAGTAAATGTTTTAAGTGTGGGAAATAAGGTCATCGGACAGTTGAATTTCGAAATAATGGGAAGAATATGTCTAATGATGTGAACAAAGAAAGGGACACACAGAATACACCTCCTACACTTCAATGTTTCAAGTGTAAGGAAATGGGTAATTATGCCAATGAACACCCTAATCCAAGGGTTGTTGATGATGATCGACGTCAACAAACTATTAAGGACAAAGAGAAAGGAAAGTCACATGCAATTTCTATCGGAGATGTGGAGTATGATAACAAAGTGGTGAAAGGTACACTTACCATCCACTCTAAAGTAGAAAATGTTTTATTTGATTATGGATCCACCCACTCTTTTATTTCTGAATAATTTTCTAAGGGTATCGCCGTATTACCTTAACAATTAGATTTTTAGTTAGCTGTGACAACCCATAATGGCACAACGATCGCATAAAAAGTTTACAATTCTTCACCGATTGAAGTTTTTGGGAAAGTGCTTCCTGCGAATCTTGTGATCCTTCCTATAATGGAATTTTATGTGATTCTTGGCATGAATTGGCTTTCTTTTATGGAGCTCATATCAATTTCCAAAGAAGGGAAGTCACATTTCGTATTCTAGATCAATCTATGATCATCTATCGATGCAAGGATGAACATAACCTTCCAGTGGAAATTTCATCCATCTTGCGGGCCTTGATTCCAATAAATGAAGGTTATTTATCTCAAATGGTTGGAGAGAAACTCACAATTATGAATATGCCCATTGTACGGGAGTTTGATGATGTCTTTCCATAGGAATTGCCAGGTCTTCCACCAAATTGTGAAGTTGATTTTTCAATAGAACTCGTACCAGGTGATTTACCTATTTCAAAGACACCTTATAGAATGGCCCCAATTGAGTTGCAGGAATTGAAGAAGGAACTCCAAGAGAATCTTGATAAGGGATTCATACACCCTAGTGAATCACCTTGGGAAGCACCTGTTCTGTTCATTAAGAAGAAAGATGGAACAATGAGACTCTGCATTGATTATCGATAACTTAACAAGATCACTATCAAGAACAAATATCCTCTCCCATGCATTGATGGCTTATTTGACCAACTACGCGGAGCTCAATACTTTTCCAAGATTGATCTTTGTTCAGGGTATCATCAATTAAGGGTCAAAAAGGAGGATATACCAAAGACAACTTTTCGTACAAGGTATGGACACTATGAATTTATAGTGATGCCATTTGGTCTTACTAATGCCCCTACTATCTTCATGGATATGATGAATAGATTCTTTAGAGACTATCTTGATCATTTTGTGGTAATCTTTATAGACCATATTCTTGTCTATTCAAAGAGCAAGGTAGAACATGAATATCACTTGAGAATTGTATTAAAGACCCTAAGAAAGGAGAAGCTTTATGAAAAATTTACCAAGTGTGAATTTTGGCTTCAAAAAGTTTCATTTTTGGGTCAGATAATCTCAAAAGAGGGGATATCTGTGGATCTAGAAAAAATAGAGGTTATCAAAAGATGGTCAAGACCAACAAAAGTAACTGAGATCTGAAGTTTTCTTGGTTTGGCTATATATTATTGACGTTTTGTGAAATATTTTTCAAGGTTATCTAACCCACTCACTAGGTTGACTCGAAAATGAGTTTAGTTCGTTTGGACGAAAAAGTGTGAAGAGAATTTCAAGGAGTTAAAAAGAAGGTTATTCAGTGCACCTATTCTCACACTACCTTGTAGTAGAGAAAGGTCTGTGATCTACAATGATGCATCCAAGAAGGTATTGGGGTGTGTTCTTATGAAAAATGATATGGTGATATCTTATGCCTCACGACAGTTGAAAATCCATGAGTAAAATTACCCAACTCATGATTTGGAGTTAGCTATGGTAATCTTTTCATTAAAGATTTGGAGGCATTATCTTTATGGTGAAAGGTGTGATATTTATACTGATCATAAAAGATTAAAGTATATTTTCACACAAAAGGAGCTGAATATGCACCAAAGAATATGGTTGGATCTGATTAAGGATTACGACTGCTCAATTCATTACCACCCTGGGAAAGCAAACAAGGTGGCATATGCATTAAGTCGACAAGAGCATTCTAGATTATCCATGATGAGGATCACAAAAGATCCAATATTTATGGATTTACAAAGGATGGATCATGGAATTATAATGGAAGGGGATAAATATTATCTTTCTCAAATGAATGTTCAACCATCTATACATATGAAGATTAAAGAGGCACAGAAAGAAGATTTAGAGTTACAAAAGAAGGTGAGAAATGTTCTTGAATTCCACATTAATTGTGATGAAATAATAAGGTTCAAGAATCGGGTTTGTGTTCCTCCCATCCCAGAATTAAAGAAGGAAATATTGGATGAAGCTCATAGTTCTTCATTCTCTATTCACCCTGGAAGCACGAAGATGTATAGGGATCTGAAAGAGTACTTATGGTGGGATGACATGAAAAGAGATGTTGGTGAATATGTCTCTTGATGCTTGGTTTGTCAGCAAGTTAATGCTGAGTGACATAAGTCTAAGGGGATGTTACAACCATTTCCCATACCTGAATGGAAATGAGAAAACATCACTATGGACTTTGTCACTAGACTTCCTAAAACATCCAAAGGAAATAATGCTATCTGGGTTATTGTTGATCATCTTATGAAGTCGGAACACTTCATTGCTATTAGAGAGGATTTCTCTCTTGATAAGCTTGCCAAGATATATGTTAACGAAGTGGTAAGATTGCATGGAGTACCACTTTCCATTATATCTGATCAGGATATGAGGTTTAACTTGAAGTTTTGGTGAAGTCTTCAGCATACTCTGGATACAGAGTTGAGTTTCAGCACTACTTACCATCCTCAGACAGACGATCAGTCTGAGAGGACAATTCAAACTCTAGAAGACATGTTGAGAGCTTGCTCTATGGATTTCAAAGGTGGTTGGGATCAACACCTACCTTTGGTGGAATTTTCTTATAATAATAGCTTTCACTCCAGTATTCAGATGGCTTCTTATGAAGCTCTCTATGGAAATAAATGCCGAACTCCAACTTTCTAGGATGAAGTTGGGAAAATAAAGCTATTAGGACCTGATCTTGTTGATGAGATGGAAGAAAAGGTCCGATCTATTCAACAACACATAAGAGCATCTCAGAGTCGACAAAAAAGTTATGCCGACAACCGAAGAAAAGACCTAGAGTTTGAAGTGGGTGATAAAGTATTCTTATGAATATCTCCTTGGAAGAGAGTAATGAGATTTGGAATGAAGGGAAAGCTGAGCCCTAGGTATATCGGTCCTTTCGAAATACTGGATCGTGTTGGGAAGGTAGCTTACCGATTGGAGCTTCCACCGAATCTCTCTCAAGTTCACGATGTGTTCCATGTATCTCTCATGAGAAAGTACATACCTGATCTTTCACATGTACTAAGCTCAGAAGTTGTATCATTGGAGCAAGATATTTCTTATGAAGAACAACCGATAGAGATTTTGGATCATAGCGAAAAAGTCCTACGAAAAAAGACCACTTGCTTAGTAAAGGTTTTATAGGGGAACCACCAATTAGAATAGGCGACATGGGAACATGAGGATATGATGAGGGAGAGGTATCCTCATCTGTTTGTTACAAAGTGACAAATTTCGAGGGCGAAATTCATTTTAAGGGGGGTAGAATGTAACACCCAAGATTTTATGAGAAATATTTTGTTTTTATGTTATATGAATCACCAAAGGAATCTTTCACTACACACAACACTTTCTTGGCTTGCGTTACACACAGGAGCAACCTTCCTCGATTACTTGCATTGTACGCAATACCGAGTTTCACTAAAAAACGATATGTTATTAAAATATTATATAAACTAGCCGTTATGAATAGTAATACCCACTTTTTAAATTTTTTTAAATTTTATCTTTCAAAATGGACTTCATTTTTGGATTTAGAATATCGAAATTAGCCTAGGGTGAATTTTTTGTATTTTTCTGAAAACTTTCAATTTTTGATGAATAGTGAAAACAGTAGGTTACTATTTAAAAACAGAATTTTTATTTTAATAATTATTTATTTTATTTAACTTTATTTAAGGTCAAAATTGATACATAATACCTATATAAGTTCAATGTAATTCATTGGAGTCATTTTATAATAATTTTAGATATATAAAAAGTTTATTGAACTTTTCACCGTCTTTTACCCACCTCCAAGGAGAATTTGAAAATTACATAAAACTTAATTTTACCGCTTCTGTGAGTGGAATTTTGAAAATCTTAGAGACATAGTTAATATCAAGGAGTAAAATGTGGTTAAATAAGATAAAAATAATTTTTTAATAATAACTTTTTTTACCATGGTTAAAAGTAAATAGGGTAATTAAGGGTAAAAATGATATTCTTATTACCCTAACACATGTCATAATTCTATTATAGAAGTGTAATTTGACCAAAAACACCCTTAGGAATTAAATATTACCCTTTAGGTCTACTTGGATTAGATTAGGATACTTATTATTATTTTATTTAAAGAAGAGTTAAAAGAGTTAAAATCAAAGTTTAATAACTAAAACATTTTTAATATAGGGTTATACAAAAGATAAATTAGACTATAAATATTCATTAGAAATATAAAAAGATTTCCTACATAATGGTATTTTATTTATAATTTTTAGAGATTAAATAATTTAATTTATTTATGACACAATGATGATACAGTAATTACCTTATTTATGAAATATTAACATAATTGATGTTATAAATACCCAAATAAATGTAATTTGAGACTTTTTATAAATTACACTAATTTTATAGGTTAATATGACATGTCATATTGATATAATTAAATGTGTTTGATATAATCATGCTGTTATAATTTTCACAAAAATATATTACCGAATAGTGTCATAATTATCATAAAATAGTTTTTAAAACAAATATTATATTATTAATTCTTATTTTATTCCTAAAAATACAAGTTTCGGCCAAATGACTTAGATAAGGTTATATATATTAATAATGAACCACTTGGGGTTCTTTTGACTTGTTATAGTAAGTTTATTACCCATATAGTGTAAGAAAATAAGAAGACATGGTAAAAGTTAAATTATTTAACTTAGAGTTAAAACTAAATGATAAGGTTAAAATAGTAACCTAACCTTGTCTAAAAACTAATTTTTGAGAGTATTTAGACCCATACCCACTTTATCTTCGAAATAAATCAATTTGGAGCTATTATAAACCAAATATGACTTTATTGTAAAATAATATTTTAAGTTTTTCCAAAGGTGCCCCTCTCCTCCCTTATAAAAGGGAACCTCCTCCCTCTCCTCCTCACCCCATTTTGATCCTTCAAGCTCAGAAAATCCCTAACCTTTTACCTTCTAAACTTCCATAGAAACATACTAGAGGTCCTGGTATTATTCAAAGACCAATTTTAGTTCCCTAAGAAGAGGTTTCAAAGAGGCGTGTCGAAGAAGAGGTAATATCTGTTACCGATTCTTTCAAATTTATTTCTTCTTCTACATACTCTTATTTAGTTGTTTAATTATGAGGTAATAACATCAGTATCACTCATATACTGATATGTTATTATAAATATGAAACAACCTTATTTAATTTTCTAACCATCCTACGGAAAATGAAATCACCGCACGTGCGTACGTACGGAATACCGTCTCCATGTCGTGGTGTAATCTGTTTTCCACCACCACCTTACATAGATAGGTATAATGGTGTAAAGAATAACTATATATTATTATTTTAAATTGATATTGATTATGAAATAGTATACATACACTTCAATACAATTCCACGATCATGGGAACAATATCATCGCTCGTGCGTACGTACGACCTACCGTGTCCACGATGTGATGCGATTCGTTCTACATGATCTTCATTGAATAATGATTATATAAATGAATTTAATGAATAAATATGATATATATAATACTAATAAAATTATTTAAATTATGTATCTATAACCTAAAAATAATAATAAGTATTTATTCAACAAAACACGCATAAGATCATAAAGCAATGAACACCCAAATAATAAGTAGCAATGAAATATTACTAATAAGAAGCTAAGAATATGACTATATATGATAACATAAAAATTATTATGATTTTGGAATTAGTCAATGACATTATTAAATCATTATACAGGAGTTTCGGACACGTACAAAGCATATCGGACCTAAGGTAACGAAAAATCTCGCAATCTCATTTTTATCCGAGATTGTTTATACTTTAGAATTTACTGGGGAATATTTATCATCCACATCCATGTTTCCTAAATATGTAATATTATTTTTATCCTCATACAATTTTTTAAATAAAATTTTACTAATTTGTGAATTTTTAGTAAAAGATATGAAATGAATATTTTTTCGTTTTTAGTACGTGGTACTTTTTGACTTTTCTGGCCAAAGTACAAGAAAAATGTTTTTTTAACTTATACAACATGATTGGATTTTTATGACTTCATAGAACATTATTTACATGAAGCTTCCTTTACAAGTTTTCAAGTTTATTTTTAATCAACTTATTTTAGTTTAAAATTGTATGACATGTTAAGAAATGAAAAATGTTTTTGAAGTAGAAAGGATATTTTCCTCAAGAATGGAGTTCAAGCGTTTTATCAAAATTAATTTCCATCTAAGATAATATAGGGTTCTGTTTATATCCCTGTTTTTACATTGATTTGGTTATGTTATGATGAAATTATTTTTATGATGTCTTTTTATCTTATATGGATTATGTTATGATGGCATGATGTTTAAGAATCCCATTTTTATTACATGGGTTATGCTAGATGTATGATTTATGATCTTGTGGCACACATAAGAATGGTATAATTATGAGATGGGTGGGACCTATATCTCCCTCCAATGCATTGGGTAAAAATTTATATCTCATGAGATAGACATGGCTGGAATGACAGGTTAATCCGGTTCAGTGATACAAGACTGAAACGAGGAGTGAACTCGGTTCAGAAATGGACTTTGTCCGCTTGGATAATCTTGGCAATGAGTCTTGAATACTAAGAAATTATTCTTTATGATTATGTGTGTATACCACAAAGTTTCATTATTTATTTTATTATTATTTGGATTACATTTTACTACCATGATTTATCCCATGTTATGATATTATGATCTCTTTTGCAGGTTATGATTTTCAAAATGTTATGTTCTTATAAATATGATATGATTGATATTTCCTTTTTTTACCCTTACTGAGCATTTGAGCTCACCCTTTTTTATGTTTTCTTTTCCCCAGGTCAAGAAGAAGGGTATTAAGTAGGTTATTCCAAAAGGGACTCTAAATATGATGAAATAAATGGGAGACAATGTAGATGCTTTATGAACCAGTTGTTTATGTTTCCCAGTTTCTAAAGACATTATACCTATACGGTCCTTTCATGGTTTTGTTATATTTTGTAATAAGTATGCTTAAATTATGATGTAATAACAATGTATGTAGTGTTTGGGTCGTTATATTGATCATCTATGGAACATTGAGTATCCACTACTTAATGATTAGGATTTGGTGGAGGCATCATCATTATCTAGGAAATAGTGAAATATTGGTTTAATGAAATTATATGCGATTGTTTTAATTATTTATAGGGTGTGAACTACTACTATAGAACCATGTTATGGGAGATATATTGAAATAAAACCTTCACAACATTCTCATTCATTGTCTTATCATATGAATATGGTAACAGAAATGAATTATTAATAAGATGATAAGAATATAGAAAGAACTGTAGCGTACATCCCCATTGATACTCCTAATTTAATAAATGATACATTATCTGATGAAGATATATCTAATGATGAAAAATGAGATGATATAGGTGAGTAAAGTGTGGGGAATGAACCTTCTAAGGTTCCTTTGACAAAAAGGCAAAATTAGATGATTGGTAATCATCCAAAATTATTGACTACTTTAGTCAAGGGAATGTCATGTTCATAACATTTTGATTAGGGTTTCATTAAACCAAATACTAAATTCCCAAGCATTATAGGTAATATATATTCATTAATTGATAACACCATATATGTTAGATAGAAGTTTGAAACTAAAATTTCATTGAAAAATGTGCCAAAAAAATACCCCACCGGGAGAAATTTTTCATTTTTGGTTGATGAGTCTAAGAAGGAAAAATAACTCATTTAGTATAAAAAATACGATCAGAATTTTAAATTTTTAATGAGTGGAATATATGATAATTTTTTTCATGTTGAAAGATAACAAAGTTAAAAGAACCATATAATTATGTACATCCAAGGTTTTCATAGGATCATTCTTCACTTGATGTTGAGTATATATCAACTGTTATTGTTGGGATGATATGAACATGTCAGGAAGTTCTTATATATATTTCCTGGTAAAGAATACAATATTTTTTCAAATAAAATATATACTACAAAAATATTTTAATGAAAACAAAAGTAAATTTTAAAATTATATAGTTATTAGGATAAATCATATACAGTTTTTCCACAACTAATGGGATTATTGTTACTAAATAATTAGGTTATTTATTATATAGACACCATTGAGTATATATCTCAAGATAATAAAGTTGATCAAATAAAGGTGAAGTTCCATAGGATATTTTTGGAATTCAAGTCACATATCAATGCTTTTACTTATTGAAAAAAATTCATTAAAGTCGATGAAACTTTTCTTTATGGTAAGTATATAAGTGTTCTACATATTGTCTCCATATATGATGATAATCATGATTCTCTCCCACTTATGTTTTCTATTATTTAAAAGGGTAATTTCAAATCATGGATTTTGTTTTTATACTATATAGGTATTCATGTTACACAAATCCAATGAGTATTTCTAATATCTAATCATCAACAAGTGGTTATAGAGGACATTAATAGTGATGGAATTTCATGGTGAGAACCAAATTCTTATCATCAATATTACATCAGACATATTTCCAGTAATGTGTATAATCATTTAAAATATAAGGTAATAAATAAGTTGATCATCATGTTGGGTATGATTTCTTAATTTTTTTTTTGAAATTTCGATGATTGAATTTAAGAAATTCAAATGGATAATCAATATGTATATGAATATATGATGCAGATCTCAAAGGAGAAATGGCCATTAGCATATGATGGTGGTAGGAGATATGCTCATATGACTATTAATATTGTGGGTGTATAAATGGGTTTTTAAGGGTGTTTGTAAACTACCAATCATAGGGTTAGTACATGAGTAATTTTATAGATAGGTAGTGTACTTTTTTGAATGGTGTTGGTATGCTTATGAGAGGATGCAACATGGAATATGTTTTGGTTAGAGAATAGAAAGAGACATTTATAAGATACTACATGATTCATTATCATTTTATGTTCAAATATTTGACTAGGTAGGGATCTTCTTTGAGGTAACAAAGTGCCACAACCCACTCATAGGAAATAATGGCTGAGTTCTTGTAGTCTCACTGGAAAGAAGGTATTGTGATTTTGGTTCTTTCCAAGCATTGAAATATCCTTGTGCACATGTTGTCGCAACTTCTTCATTGGTGAACCTATCGTGTGAATCCTATGTTGACCCAGTATATCACATGAGAAATCTTGTTGATTGTTATAGTGAACCTTGGATGTTTGTTGGTGATTTTCATACTTTTACCTTGTTTTATAATAAGCAGACTGTGGTCCCTGATTTTTCCAAGTTACACCCTCAAGGATGAATTTTTTTTCTTGTATCATAAATGAGACTGATTTTCCTCCAGAATGAGGATTGGGACAATAATGAAATATTTTTCACATATAAGGGAATACTCATAAAATATGTCCCAAAATGGCATGAAGGGGCTCCACTTCACAACATCATTGATCAAGTTAATGTATTGAATCTTTAATATGTATTTTTTATATTTATATTTTTCCAATTTTTTATTCTTTAATTTCTATTTTGTTTCATTTCTAACTTATGTTATTTGGGATTATTTAATTTTTGTCTTTAATTAGAAATAATTTTGTGATATTTCAACTATTAAGAAATTAAACACATAGAGGAAATAAGTAATAATATCTTCAACCTCCAAATGAATTATCTTTAGATCTATCATTGAAATAACATGAAGCTGACTCACAAATATTTTCTAGAAGGTTGAGATATGTGTGAGAAAATAGGGTATCATGGTTTCTTTGAAAAAAGCATTAGAATAGAGAATATTCACTTCTATTCTAACATGTTCAGTTGAATATATCATATAGTCACTTATAATATGTAGGATTTTCATAACGGTCAATATATTAATCATATAGTCACATCAAGATTTAGAACATTTTCCCTAATTATCTAGAAAACAACTTACTTCCATATATATACTTATTTGAAGTGGATTTCACCATAGATCTAGAAATCCAAATTCATAGTTATGAAAATTTTTGTTAAAAACACACACACATACAACTAAAGTTTTAGGTTTAAAAGGCATAAAATTCCTAAGATGTAAACAAACATACAATTCCCATCAAAAAATTGAAAATATCTAAGTTCTTATAAGGACCATGTCACAAAAGAATGCTTTACCCAAAAACTTAATCATATAAAATCCCATCTATTCACCCAAAATTTTCATTTTATTTAGATATATTTATCACCAAAAAGTCAATTAAGGAGTTCAAACCCAAAAATGAACATCAATCCAAGCATATAATTTGGTCAAATAAAGATTGAATTTCTCTAAAATCCAACAAGTTAAATCAAAATTGTTTAAAACCCACGATAAAAGACAATTAATTAATAAACTAAAGTTTGAAACTTTTACTTCTTCAATGATCATTGACCTCTAATAAATTATTTATGAGTCAAAAAATTCCCACAAATATTCAAATCCAGAACAGACTCGCTGCCATCATTTAGAACAGAAGTAACCATACCATAGAGCAACTTGACTTTCATGTGTTGATTCATACATGAATTCCCATATCCAAAAATGTGTAACATTTTAGGAGAAGCAATGTCTTTAATAAAAATTACACAAGCCTCGATCAAACTGTAGTAATTATAAGATTTAGTTGAGTTGTTCCTCTAAGAAACAATTGCCTCTATAGAAATCATAAATTCCAACTTAACATACATACATATACATAATTATTTAGAAATAAATTAAAAAATATTGGATATCATTAAAATAAGAAATTTTTGTACTCAAACAACAACATCAATCACATTTATTTGTTTACCTCATTTTTCATCATAATTCTTATTTGTGAATGATAATTGTTTACCATGTTTTTCTTCTTGAAATTTCTAAAAAATATTTAAAAATTATATTAAATTAACTATAAAAAGTAATGATGATATAAAATGTAGAGATGGTGGGTTTTCTAATGATCACATTCCAGGTCATACATGTTTCATGTCTAGTAATTGAGGGATTTTAGGTTCCTACTCTAATCGCATGGATGTCACATTATTTAAAACATGTTTTACCACCTCATGTCATCATCCCTTGTCTATTTCATGCATGGTTCTATGGTGTAGTGATGTGTTACTTCACCTTCATCGACCATTATCTCATTTCTTCTCTAATAGAGATATGGGGGAAGATAAACATACATATCATTTTATAGAGGGGGAGATAAATATTACTCTTGAGGATGTGTCCATTATGTTGGGTCTCCCCATAAATTGTGGAAATTACTAGTCTAGTTAGTGCAAATTGGTTTGATTTATTTCACATACTACTAGGAATTGAGATTCAAGATGATGGTAGAGCCATCATCAGAAGTTGATTACACACATCATGGATAGATGACCACTTCAATAATCTAGCTGACAATACTGATGAGATAACCATGTTGATATTTTTATGTGTATACATTCTGAGTCTTTTGGGAACCATGATCTTCATCTATCATTACAATAAAATTTTCCACTTGATGTATTTACTGTTCTAAAAGTGGGTTCCCTAGAACCAACTTTATTAGTAATTTTGATTACCATACCATGTGTACAATGATTTATGCATGATGTACACTTACCATTATAGTGTAGATATTTTTGTGTCCACTATTTAAATGGTAATGTCTATATATTATTTATCATATCAAAAGGTTATTGTTTTTCCTAGGATATAATGATACTCTCAAGATATAATGACATTAATCTTAAACATATGTATTATGGTCTAGATAAATCATACTGACTAGACACAATTGATGTCTGACTATCAGGTATTGAGGGATTATAAGTATTGATACTTCTTATCATGAAGTTCACACTTCATGATCTTGATTATGTGAGATCATGAGGACCGACCAGCCAATAGGAACACCACATGTTTTGGGTGACATTGGATGTTCCTATATACAGACATGTGTATTAGTCTCCTGACATGAGATCATTATCAATGTGTGTCATTTTCTTGTGTACTTTGATGCAATGAAAAAACCATGATAGTAAATTCATGGAGAGTTATCTTGTGTGGGTGCATCATTGGTGGTGTGACATTGGTTGAATGATCAAGATATAATTTGTCACTTTCGAGACAAGGAAGTAATATCTCGGACCTAGTTGATCAGGATGGTAGTGCCTTCATAAATTCATGGTGATGATAGTCAAATGTAAATCCATCTAGTTAGGTCAACAAATAATAAATCAAGAAAGGACAATGAAACAAGTGTGAATCTAATTTTATGAGATATCTAATGATAAAGAGATTATATTACAAAGTGCATATTTGTATAATGGTTGGAATTGTTATGACTATTCCTTGTCTTTTAGTTTGTGAATAGTATTCATTGCTATCGATATAAGGGCTTAGGGGGTCACAAACAATAAAATATTCAAAAGTTTGTCTTATTCTAATGAATAGGAGTTTATGACATGGTGGGACCCACCAATAGGGTCCGATATATGTCTAAGAATATAAAATCCTCAAAAGAATAAATACATTCATATTATTCAAGTTTAGAATAATTAGTATTGAATTTAATTATTTAAATTATTTACAAGTATTAAAGTAAGTACAAGAAAAATATTTTAAGAATGAATATTATTTTATTATTCAATGTTTGTTTAATATTTTTAGGGATGAAAAGTTGAGTTAATGACTCGATTTTATCACGTAATATATTTATTATATTATAAGAAAGTGATAAAAATATAAATAACTATAATTACATAGTTATTTGGTCATAACACATTGTTTATGGTTTATTTAGCGATAAATAAATATTTGGGTATCAGGGAGTTAATTATGGGTATTTATTGATACACTATAAAAGAAGGGGAGAGGTCTCATGATATAGAGTATTCCCTAATTAATGATGAGCTGCCCTCTCTCTTCTCTCTCCTAATTCATAGAGAGAGACTCTCTCATTTCAAGTTCTTGATCACAACACTTCTTGTGATTTATTTTATTCATATAATCAAGTGAATATTATTTTCATAATTTGAATATGGAAAAATATCCTTAAATTGTAGAATCATAATTCTCAAATTAAAACTAGTCAAAGGATAACCTCATAAAATCCTTAGTTTTGATATTCAATAATGATTTCAAATATACTATTTGAAATCAAAAAATTATTGGGCCAAGATCCTCTCAATTTTTATTTAATTATCCTTTTGACTTGACTTGAATCACAGCTCAATCCCTTAGTATAATTATATTTATGATTTCAAGATTAGAAAAGTATTGTGAGACTAAAATTTCCAAAAAATCTTCCATTTTCCAAACTGATAAACCATACATAAGAAATGAAATCTCTTATGTATCACAAAAATGAGCTTATATATCTTATCCATGCTTAAGAATATCTTCCATATGATCTTGAGATTCTTACGTATTCTCAAAAAAATATTACACATTCCTTAACATTTCTTTTGTTTAAGACAATATATATTAAGTACCATAGTGGTTCTGATACTTTGCTTATTTTTCACTCTATAATATCTTTCGTATCATTTGTGATATATTACATTTTCTCTAAATACCTTACATATCATAAAGCAACATTGTATTTTCTAGATTTTAACATAAATTTCATCACATATCTTTTTTATATGCTAAATTATCTTATGTATCAATATAAGATACTAACTTTGAAACATATCAACATGTACTTCAACATGTATTCATTGGAATATGTTGCATATCTGTAATAATATCTTATATAATATATGAAATATGTTACATGTCATAGTAATTTATAAATTATCTGAAAACTTTTCAATATAGAATACTTCTATAACCTCTTCAAATCAACTCCAAACAACCTCAATTACTTTAATTTATCTCAAATCACTTCAAATACATGTTAATTACCTCAAAAAATTCTTAATAACATATAATTATCTTCACACATGGTTGAAAAAAAATTACCACACACCTTCAAAAATTTCATTAGTTATTCATTGACAAATGGCATGTAGTATAACGATTCTTCAAGGAAATTTAATTAGAACATGTTCCCTTATGTAAGTTCTCACTATGACCTAATGGATATCAAAAATCCTTGTCCATTTCATCTGGTTTCTTACCAAAAGGTGTAAGGTACATGTTTTTATGATATAGATAATCTTGTAGGTTCTAAAACTAAATCAGTCAAATCAATCAATCTTCACCTTCCCTACATCCATCTCTATCATTCCTAAGATATAAAAAATAGATCATTTGAAATCCTGATCTAAAACCATTTTCTAAGAATAGTGAAACCCTAACGTGAGATGATCCACCAAATGTTAGTATATATGAAAAAAATAGGAAGAAAAAAAAGTGACCAAGAAAAAAAGATTTTAGTGCATTGATAATTTAAATAATCCAAAACTTTTAACATTTTATATGGAGCAAAATTACAAAAGGAAGAAAATAAATCATGTGGTATATAATCCCTCACAAAGAAAAAGATAATAGTTAAATTTTATTTCTACAATACCTATATCTTCATATCACTCCATGATGAGTAAATAAAACTGCTTTGTTGGATTTGATCGACTCTTCAATTGTGGTAAGATGTAAAAGGTCATCGCACCATCATTAAATATGGGATCCTAGAAAAAATATTCATTCTCTAATATATCATCATAATATATTGAATGTTCTGATTTTTTTAATTTATAAACAGTAAAAAATACTAAAATGAAAATGCATTTCTATAATTTATCCACACATATATATATTAATAATAATCACACATTTAAGTATTTGATTATTATATGTAGTGTTATTCAATGTAAGTTATATTAATATATTTAAAATCAGTTTATATCATGTATATAACTTAAATAAAATATATTAATAAATTATTAGATCAGGAATATTTATGTCATATTTTAATGAAATATAAAGAAAGTTTTTATGATAATTATGAATGCAATTTTTTTAAGAGTTTAGAAAATATTTAGATAAGATTTAGTAACTGAAATCAACATTAATAAATAAAAAATGGCCATGGTATGTCCTTCATTCATAGTTGAGATGGATTTTTGTAGATTATTCAAGGGGAAAAAATAAAATGAATAAATATTTTAGATGGTAGGAACAATAAGAATAATATATAGATGAGGTTTTGTTTGAAACAGAGAATCCAATTTAGGTTACTGCTCTAATAAAAAATTTATTCATGTTCTATAAAGGTTTTTTTAATTACTTGTTTCATAAACCTAATTAATTTATTGTGTGAATACTAAGGAGGGTAAGTGAACCTTTTGATCTATATTTAAGAGAAAAAATTATTTTACTCATATAAATAGTGATTTTAGTAACCTGTGGGATTCCAAAAGTGAGTTGATTGTGCACCATCTCGAATTCACATTTCCACATAAACCTAGTAAATATTAGTTGCTAAGATAGGTTATTTATTTTATTGTTTTTGTAAGTATAAAAACTAATCAATATTTAATTGAGCCTGATATCTAATGAATGAAATTAAATAAGATAAATTCTATCATGAAAAAAATATAACAACAATATTTAGAAGTAGGAATATGAGATTCATATATTGCAAAAAAATAGGTGAAGTGAAATTATAATTAATAGTTGTTTCTAAAAATAAAACATATTCTAAACTAAAATTTGAGTAATGATCCAAAATTATTGAGGATATTAATGAATGTCTTGAGTAAATTTGTAATATAATTGAAGATATTTTTTTGATATTCTATAATTGAAGATACTAAAGTTTATTTAAACATGGAAAATTTCTAAATAAAAAATATGAATATTAATGTTGGAAGAATAATAAGGTTTGTTAACTTCCAAGAAAGATTAGTTAAATAGAAATCCATTAAATCCATTAAAATAATATATGATTTCCCAATTATAAAATGTTTCGAGGAAAAGGGAAACATGGAATTATTTATGAAATTGTGATATATTTTAAAAATCTAGTTATAAAATATCTACCATCTAGTTTTATAGAAAATAATTTAAGAATATTCATCAAGGAAAAATAATGTTCAATAAGTGGTGCCATATTAAGAATTTGAGACAAATAAAAAATAGTGCTCCCATAATGAAATATTAATTTAAAGAGAATATTGTACACATAATGGCATAATTTAGTGAAATGTGAAGATATTATAGAAAATATGACTGTTTCATAAAAAACCATCGATTGAGGTGTATTTATCTAGAAAAAATTCTCTAAATATTTATCAAAATAGAAAACATGTATTTTGTGATTATTAATTTTATTGCTCAATCAATGGACATAAATTTATAATATGCACAAAAATAAATAAGAAATTATTTATGGTATAATTGATGTTGAACCCTCAAGAAATTTAGAATAAAGTGGTTTTAAATAACTTTTTTAGAATAATAATCTCTATTCTAGTGGAATATGATTCTATTATTATAGTTATAAACTCTATTTCTATTCTATAATATTATATTATTATTCAGATGATGTACTTAAAGGATAAAAATAAAATAGAAAAGGATAAATTAATTAAAGTATATCTCAATGGTAGAAAAAACCACATACAAGGATTTCTCATCTCATACAAAAAGAACTAAAAAAATAGAACTTAGTTGTGGTTCTAATAACTTTTGTGAAATATATCGTGATAAAAAAATTATAATATAGTGGCAGTTATATTAATCCATCACTATATATTTTTTTATTTTAAAATCTATCTACAGTTTCATTTAAACCAATGATAAATATTTTAAAAAAACCTAATTTCATCCCCCATCCCCCTCTACCCATGATCTCCTTGGACCCAAACCCACTCCCTCCCTCTCCCCAAAGTGATCCCCAAACCTGACCCCCTACTCATGATGGTGACTGTCGTAACCCCAATGCTCTCTACTCTCTATGACAACCCCCATGACCCCAATGCCACATAATCTCCATACTGGAAACCATAGTGACCCTAACCTCTATGACACTGACCCCCTTTTAGTGACCATAATGACCCCGAACCCCCTGTTTGTGACCACTATGACCCCACCCCTGGCTCCCAATGACGATAGCTATGACCCCAAACCCCTACTAATGACCACCCTAACCCCTACCCCCTCTGGTCCTACCCAAGACTTAATAGATGATGCCCCATGCTAAGTAGCCAAATCTTCAGTAAAATAAGTCCCTAATTATCTATCCTATACCACCCCTTTTATAACACCCTTATTTCATCCCTCATGTGTCCAATTCGTCCCTTCTAGAATATTATCTCTTATTCTATTTATTCCCCCAAACTCAAGTCACTAGCAGTGTCCCAGGAAACCCTGAACCCCCTTGACATTGCAAGACCTGGGACACTTAACAATATAGTCTACTTTCTTAGGATCCATCCTGGCCCCTTTCTATGAGATTATATATCCAAGATACTCTACTGTCAACTAACCAAAGGAAATGTTTTCTAGTTTAACTTGAGTTGGTTGGCCCGAAACAAATGAAAACTTGAACACAAATGAGCTAAATGTGTTTTCTAGGATTTTACTAAAAAATTATGATATCATCAAAAAAACCAAAATATAATTCCTCAATAAATCATGAAACATCTGATTCATCATATACTAGAAAGTAGTCAGGCATTCATAAGGAAAAAAGGGATGATCAGAAATTCTTAGTTTCCCTCATGTGTCCAGAAGGCTATTTTACTGACATCTTCTTCACGAACCTGAAACTAAAGAAATCTAGAATTGAGATCAAGTTTATAAAACATGTGTTCCTCATGAATCTCATCCAATAATTCTTTAATAATTATAATGGGAAATATCTCCTACATCATAAATTTTTTTATTACTCTATAATCCACACACAAACACCATACTTCATCCTTATTCTTTACAATAATGACATGAATATCATATAGACTATTAATATATCATATAATGACACTTTCCAACATATCATCTAACCTTTTCTCAGCATTTTCCTTCAAGTAATGAGCTAGTTTATATAGTTGTATATTCACTGGTGTTTCACCACCAATCAAAGTAAAATAATGATTTGTAACTCATCTTGGAGGTAAATCTCTTGGTTAATTAAAAGGGTATGAAATTATAACATTTTATCTTACATTTGATATTTTTTTATTCCCCAGGCTAGTCTGTCTGGGTAACAAAACACTTTAATTGAGATTTCCAAAACCAACCCTCTAACAAAAGAATCCTAGAGTAGAAAGTTTGTTCTATTTCCAGTGGTATCTGCATCTAATCCATTTCCCCCCATAAAATCTCACCTCTATGTCATCCCAAATGAACTCCATGGTTTTATGTTTCCAATTATTAAAAAATGTACCCAATATTTTTAAAAAATTCATTCCAAGAAAAAAATCTGGTCCACCCATGTCAATCACATAAACCTCAGTGGTGAGAACAAAATTCTTCAGAGTCACCTCAACACCCTTAAACCCCCCCCCCCCTAAGTGATCACTCATTTCCTGTCTCCCAACCTGATTCTGAATTGATTTGTTGGCCTAACAAATACATTGGTGAACTTGGAAAAGGTTTTAGAAATAAATTTGTAACTCGCTCTAGTTTCTACAAGAACAACAATTATAATATCTAACACAATCCCTGGAAATTTCATAGAATCAACACCTGATTCCCTCATACTCCTAAATTCCAAATCTTCCCTAGCTTGTATTATTTTAGGATAAAAGTTCCCTTGGTTCCCCCATATTTCTCACCCAAAATCACAATTTTCAAAACTTTGTGAATTATACCCACCCACTAGAACTCTCCTAACGACCTTTTCTCTCCTGGGTCATTTTCCCACATACCTACTAGTAAAATTTATAGGCACCACATTACTAATTCCATCAGAATAATTTAAACCACTATCCTCCCATGAGAACTTCTCAAAATCCCCTCTCCAAAAAGTTTTGTCTCAACTAAGTATAATCATCCGAAACTTTTTTTCCAGCTTATGGGTGGAAAGTAGGTTTCCTACCTATGGATGAAATCCACCCAAAAATAAGCTCATATAAAACTACTCTAGATACTCTAGAATTATCAACACAACCTTCTCAAAATCCTCAATGAATTCATCCACATTTTTGGTCTATCACAACAACTTTAAATATCGCAATGGATCCCCTTCAATAGTCTTCCCATATTTTTAAAATAATATAGGATTTAAATTCTCCTAGGTTGAATTAGGATAAGAACATTTCCAAGAAAGAAACCAATACAATGTAGTATGTTCTATTCAAAGATACGCCAGGTGAAGTTTCATTTCTTCATTGGTATGATTAACTAAAAAGTAAGTGTTAATCTTAGTTACCAACCAAAATGACCTTCTCCTATAAAAATAAACAACTCTATCATAAATGAAACACTCTAAATTCAATCTATGTACGCAGATTCCTCTATAATTTCATTTTCTCAAAGATCCTTGTGCCTCCTTGAAGTTAGAGAACTTTATAACAACAAGAACACCCAAATCCATTTTCATCTATTTTTCAGCTTCAGATCCAAGTTCTGAATATAATTCCACTACTTTTATTCTCCTCAAAGTTTGTTCTTCTATATCAAGAATCCTCTGAAATAAACACACCTCCATATGACATGCATTTAATTGACTCTCAGACTATCTATGAGTAAGAATATACAGACTCTACTTTAATAACATGAACTAACACTAAAATATTTTGAGTGCAGTTTCAATGTTTACAACTCTGTATTCCATCCTTGTTCTCATTAAGTGTAGAATCCTTCAAAAAAAGTGTCTTCTCCCGAATAAAAAAACCAAGTACTCAAAATATGACATGAGACTTATTGAAGGTAGAGAAAAGGAAAAACTATGTCATAGATAATGAATTCCACCGGTTCTATTTGAAAAATCTAGTAAATGAAATAAAAACTATTTCAATTAATGATTAAACATCTTACCCAAATATTTTTTTGAGTAAACCTCATAAGAAAAAGAAAATAAACGTGTCTCCTCTATCGATCACTTTATTCCCCAATGGAGTCACCAAGATGTTAGGATTCATGATTGACAGACACAAAATATAAAAGGTAAAAATAGAAGTACAATTCATATTTGATAAACAATTTATAGTTTTAAGAAACAAATTTTAAAAAGGTAATAAATAGACTACAATAGGATAAAACAAGGGAGATACCACCTCCCTTAGTTACAACCATGAAATCCTAAGAAACTCAAGGAGATACCACATCCTCGTAGCATCTTCTCCCAAGCAGTGAACCCTCCAAAAAAATTCTCTCTAAGATCCCCCTGATAGAAGTCACTCCCTATTATTTAAAAGGATTCATTTCCCAACCAACTAACAATATCATAATTCTCATTTTTACACTTTCACCTTTGATAAGTAAACCAAAAAGTGGATTGAGAAACCACGGGTTGAGGAACAGAACCTTGAGTGCTAACAATCATGAGATGTTTCTATCTAGTCTTGATTAGATGAACTATTATATTAATACTTCTAATTTCTCACCTCGATTTATTGACATTCATGGGGAACCTATGCATCTTAGTGAGGGTAGAGAAACATTTTTATCTAGTCCAAATTAGATGGAATATATCCCCCTTGGTATGGAAATGTCATAGGGGTTGTGCCACCAGTGAGGATAGTTGAGGGAAGTGTTAGATTAGTGTAGCCTAGTCTATTTTGGATGATGATGGGTTGATTTCTTGTAGACCATACTTAACACTAGGATGAAACACTATGGGTTGAGCTCTGTGGTAATCTCTTTAAGGATTGAAGGGGGTAACACACCCCTGTTCCAGGGGTCTGAGGGTCGAAGGCCCCCAACCCAAATTTTAGGGCACTATAGTGGAGATGACCAACCAATATCAACATGGAACTCTAGTAGTGCGAACTTTGGAATGATTGTTATAGAATCTTGGACTTTGGTGGCAGTGGTATTGTAGCTCTATTGACTTCCAACCACCGACCACTATGGAAGATTGGATATTGAGTGGCGGCGACACTATAACACAATATAATTTTTATGCGGTTGGTGGAATAGTGCATCATATTCATTATTAGATCATTTAGAGGTAGGATTTTTATGTTTGAAAATTTTGATATCTCCCTGTATTTTTTCTCATCGAACTCATGAAATTCTACCTCTCTATAGACATATGGATTACTTCATGAACTACATAAATCTCTATTCCTCATGATCTTATTCTCATTATTTTGTTTTTCCCTTTTACTCTTCTATGAATTTTTTGTTGCTTCATTTATACCAGTTTTTCCTCAATAGGATACTAGATTGGTTATAGATTTAGGAACTTTATTGATTGTCTTGAATATAGTTCTGGATCGAGTACATCTGGGGTCTCCTCATGAGATGTTTATGAATTTTCCATTCCTACCTGACTGATATAATTTGAAAACATCAATTCTTTCAATTCCCTCAATAAATTGACACTTAAGGTGTCATAATTCGTTGCTTGCTTCTCCATGAGATTCCCGAGTGTTTATTTATTATTGTTTATGCATTTATCTTACTTCTTTAAAAATTTTAAAAAGGTTTTTAAAAAGTGATTAAAAAAATGTATTCGGAGTGGAAGGGGTTGAGGCATAATAAAATAGTTTTTAAGTGGTTGTTTTAATTTAAAAAGAAAATAAAAGAAATTACTTATTTTATAGTTATATTTAAAACTAGCATGAAATGGTTTTATAATTAAAAGTTTTCCATGTGGTAAGGAGGGTTGTGGTCAATGAATAATTTTATTTTCATGCCTATATTATCACATTTATATTCCAGGTCTTTGATTCAGTTCTTATTCATTCATGGGGGTGTGCCCAATGTAAAGGAAATTTAGTGACCAGTGGGTATTTGAGGTTGTTCAATTTTATTTATTACATTCAATCTATGGTGCCTATTACATGATTTATAGAACCTGCCTTTTATTTTTCATAGAATGTCCGACCAAGTGTTCCCTTTAAATGAGTTCTTTACTACTACTAGTTATAGTTATTGGTGGATTTCATCATTTATGTGGAAATGGGATTATTTGAGAGAATTATCACGTTCAGGGAGTTTGAAGGTGATTGAAGGGATCTAGATAGGTTAGGGAGTTTGGAGGGTGAGCTAGGGAATTTATTTCTGCTTCTATAATCTCTGTTGTTTATTATGTTTTATTTATATATACTAATTTGTTTTGGTGTGAATGTTTGACGTATTGATGGGTCATGCCATATTTTTGGTAGAAATCTATTATTTCTTTAACTATGCTTTAAGGGTGAAATTGTCTCCAACAATTGTATGTTATACCTATGATGTATGTTGTCATCCCAAATGGAGTGGGGATTCCACCAAGGTATCACGTGAGCTGACTTAGGCTTCTGAAAGATGGGAGGATTAGGTTGGTTTATAACAGTGATTCTACAATGATGCTATAAGATTATGAATCACATGTGGATCAATATAAAATTTAATAGGATCCTCCAAATTGTCTTATTCATTACTAAATATAAATCCTTAAAATATTATCAAATTGAATTGCTTTATATAGATTACATTTTTTCACAAAATATTATAAAATAATGGATTACATGATCCTAGTTTGTTTAGATACTAAATTTATGTGTTTTATAAAGAGATATGGGAGAGTAGATAAAAATCATTTCACAAAAAAAAGTGTTGATATCAAAGAATGGTACTGCATACACCTTTTTTGAGGTTGAAATTTACCTTCAAAATCATGCAAGTTTTCAAAATGTATATTTAATTATAACACTCGGAAAAATAGTGTATTGAAAAGAATAAATATAATAATAATAAATATGGAAAATGTTTATTGTACGTGGGTTTCCTGGGTATGACTAGATGCATGGCTTTGTAAACTATTACACACACACAAAATAATATATTACTAGATCTTGGAGAAAAAAAAAATCCTTAAGTAATATGGTGTGGAAGGAATTTTACCCTAATATAAAATATATAAATATTATTTTTAATTAGGAGATTTTCTCAAAATAAATTAAATCATGGTAAATTTGGAGATTTTTTGGATGGGGGTATGTTTCTTGGAAACTCAAACAAGTATAAATTCTTAAAATTTTCAAATAAGTAGATGAAAAGTCATTAAGATTCATGACATCAATGTAATTAAAGGGAAAATTTGAAGATTTTGTTATTTAAAATAATGAAAACCATACATTTATTATTACTACATATAAAGACTCTAATATTGAATATATTGATGAATATGTAAAAAATGAGGAGGTATACACACCTAAGAACTCAAAAATTGAAGGAAAATGGTGAAATGAATAAGATTTGTGCCAATAAAAGAACAACTATAGATAATGTGAATAAGGAATGTTGAAAATATATATAACCAAGGTTTTTAATTAAATTTGTTAAATATGAAACAAGTATTAAATCCATGAATTAAGAGTTTGAAAATTTTAAATGGAATCAAAATTAGGAGATTATGATAGGACCCAAGCTGGAGGGTCTCTTTAGTTGAGGGGTAAAAGTGTCTGGTGCGTGTTGGTTTGTTAAGGGGGATATGAGGGGATATTCTTAAAGGGTATAATTTTCTTATGTGTGGGGGGAATATAACCAATTATGTTTGGAAGGGGGCCCACAAGGGTCGTTAAATAGGGAGGCTAGAGCAAGGGAAGGCATAGAGAGAAAATATTTTGGAATCAGCCATGGGGCTTGGGAATCAGCTTCTACTTGGACAAGATCTCTCCCATAGTGTCTTCATATATTTCCTCTTCCACCTGTAATTCTACTAGTTTTGTTTCTTTATACAAGTCTCCAGTCCTCTGTTCTATATCATTTATTTGACCTTCCACTGGCTCCCATGATCACTATCAAGTTCTCTCACTAGGGGGAGTACTGCATGTTCTTCATTAGAAGAGGGCACACACTGCTAGTCTACTTATTGAATAGACAAGGTACATTTTCCCAAGATTCATTCGATGGAGGAATGTCCATGGGAATATATATCACTACCATAATATCCCCTTCTCACATAGCTGACATACGCACTAGAAGACACTTCTCACCTAGAGGATGCTTGGATCTTCATCCCTTCTTGCATAGATTTCCATTATTAACCATTTTTTCTGAGGAAGAATATCTATAAACATCATTTCATATGAGGTTTGGTCAGTTCTACACTAGCTCAAACAAGCCATAAACTGACATGACTACTCCTGGAGGATACACACTCTATCGTTTAACATTTTGAGATGGTGTTCTCGTATGGGCCATGTCCAATGATCCCATGCATTGGTTTCCCAGTAATCGGTTGTTTCTCTGAGGCATACACACCATCAGCTTATGTAGGTAGGATTCACACTATTAGTTGCGTTAACAGGAGTAGAGAACCTTGTTGGTTAAACTAAAACTTGTGGAGTACTCTTTTAGAAAAAAGAAGAAAAAATGAGGCATGCCTGAATTTTCTATTGTGGTATGTAACCAAAAAAAGTGTTTAACATGTATGTTTAAAAAAATAACTAGAGAAAAAATCAATGACTTCGTTACTTGATGAGGTGGAGCAGTGACTACTAAAGATCAACTCCATGATCTTTAAGACACAGTAGGAGCATGCTCAGTTCCAAACATCCCACACAACCTGGCTGTGTCATATAATGGAGATTTCGTCTCATGTGGAACAACAACCTTCACTCCTATTAGTGATAACTGCAGTATAGCAGGGGGAGTTTGTTTTTTATAGTAATATGAATGACTTATCAAAGCTACAACAACATGTTGTGAATCGGAGTTTGTTCATGACGGTAGGGAAGGACATCCATATAGGGGAGGATAGCGCAAACCTTTGGGAGTCATGATTTTCAGAAGCAAAGATCTATGGGTATGGATTGCCTGATCTTAGCAGCAATTCTACATCTAACAAACTTCTAAATCCTCGAATATTCCTCTCATTCTGATTTCCCAATATGGATATGGATATTTTATGACCCCTGAATAATTCAAGAGCATATAGGAGACATCTTGGCATGCCTGTGAAAAAGGGAACATGCTAACGAGTGAAAACTATCAAAAATATTAAACTAATTTGAAAAAATATATTTCACAAAATCTCAGGGTGTTACATTATATCCCTCTTAAAATGAATTTCACCCTCAAAATTCTTTTACATTATTAAAGGTTTAATACTTGAATGTTACATTCATATAAACCCACATTTTAAAAATGAATACTAAAACTTACTTTAAAAAGGTAAAGTTAGAAACATAATGGTTACCCAAAGTAACAAATAACTAGGTTTCCACATAGAAGAAAATTGGTGAGAAGTTAAAACATGGACATGGAAGAAAAACATAAATAATTATAGTGCATAATTGAGTCCATTGATCACAAGAAATAAAATGATCAATGGAAAGTTAAGGGACTAAAAACTATAAATCTATGATGATTTATAAGAGCATGAGTTCAATATAAAAGAAGGTATTTGGATAAATCTTTCTCAATATCCTTTTCCTAGAGTTGAATAATTTTTCATAAGAATATATACCTAATTGGTTTCATTCCATATATATGCATAATCTCACCCTTAAGTTGTGACTTGATCAATTCCCACTTCATATCTTACTCCAGGGAATGAAGGTGAAAATTTTATTCCTAAAGAACTAATAGATCATGAGACCCATAAATTAAATGATAATTCATTCCATATATCTTTAGTTAACATCACAACAAAATGGTTAGCATAGGTTATCCAATATGCATAAATCTTCATATGGAGAGATAATACTTTAATCTCTAAAACCTCATCTAAAGTTTAAATTAAACCCTTACATAAATGGATGACCATATAACCCTTCCAAAATATGAAAATAAAAAACTTTAGAAATAAGGTAACTAAAATTTCTGAAATAAATCTTAACATTGATCCCCATATATCATAAATTGGCTATTGGTTGTTACATTAAACAAATGTGAATACCTTTATAATGTATTCTCTTAAAACATAGAAATAACCTTAATTACCATAAAACCTTATTAAAAACATCCATTATTTCTTATTAAAAATATTAGTGGATATATTCTTTAATATAAAAAAGGTTGTAAACTTCATCCATGATAAAAAAACCACTTTTTCAAAAAATCAATAATCAGTTCTAGTGTAATCATTACTATCCAATTTTCTTCATCCATATCAATCATCTCTTTATCCATTATAAACAAAATTTTCTCAACATCAAGGACACATTAAGGGTAACCTTACCTCAATTAAAAAATCATCTTTCCATTAAATCCCTTTTCTATTTCATCATCACTATTAAATATATATTTTTCAAATACTTAATGAAAAACATATACAACATGATTCCTAAATTCCTATACATATACACTTCAATCATCCAAATCTATTCTTAAACCATTACTTAGGCTTCATGATGTTATTCATTTACACCCCTTTTCTAGAATATGAAATATGAATCATTTCTTATGGTTACTCAACCTCAATTTAATCATGCTTCTTATGTTTAATATAAAAAATTATGTTAGAACATCACATACCTTTCACATTTTGTTTTTGGCCTCTTTATCTTAAGTAGTATAACCAATACTAGTAACACCTTCCTAACACAAGACTTCCACTCAGGACATCGATTTGTATAATGTTGATACTTTCCACATATGAAAAATTCAATGCTAAATCAATTCATTCTAGTTTAAACTATTGAATAAGATTATAAACCATTGTGTGAGTAATACTTATTGTCACAAACCAACCCTGGTCGACCTAGAAATGGTCGAATGGATCAATCCATGATAAGGCCTGAGGGGCATTCCTGATCCCAACATGCTGGAAAAAGTTCCCGAGTATCAAATAGAATACAAGGTAATGATTTACCCGAATTAATTATATTAAAATAACCAATAAAAACAAAAAATCCATATCTGAAAATTTAACCAAATTAACCTTTAATAAATTAAAAATTCTTTATTTATAACTAAACAAGTTACAAAAAGGATAATAACACAAAGGGGAAACCAAAAAAAAACTACAAACCTCCGTGCAACAAGAGGAGTAATGTCCTCGAGCCGCCACCACCAAGGTCCAAAACCAAAACCACTAGAAGAACAAACTTCCAACCTAACACATCTTGCCTTAACCTGAAAAAAAGAGACAATAAGGTCTGCATACACCCAAAGGTGTATGCAGGGTGTGATCCAAAACCCAGTAGGATGCCACTTGGGTAGAGATTCCATTCATTAATCATTAAATGAAAAATAAAACATGCTAGATTTCTCAAAAAACAATTCTGGAACAATTTTAGGGAAAAAATAACTTTGAAACTAAAAAACTTAAAAAGGAGTACAATTTTAATTTGAAAATAGTTTTCAAGGAATGAAATTATAAAAAAAAGAATCTTAATAAGAGGTAAAAATTTAAATAATAAAAAAACATACTTTTAAAATTACCAAAAAAAACATAACGTATGCCTATGGTAGTTGAAATATAATCATTGAGCACTAGATATGAGAAATAACCCTAGGCACTAGCTAGCTGTGGGCCCCAGGTTTATATATCAGTGAAAAGTAACCATAAAAAATATTAGTTCTCATGAAAGATCCACTAGTAGGTAAGATACCCATAACCTAGTGGTCCCCAAAATAATAATAATATTTTAGTTAGTGTTGTCATCATCAAACTTGCTACGTGAAATAAGGACAAAACCACTCTGGATCACTAGCATACTAGTACATGTCTGCCCACCCAGATACCCGGGCTTCCCATTTGTGCTCAATCAAGTTTCACATATCAAATCACATCACTTGCACATACAAATTCCATTTTAACACCATGCACACACCAAAAAAATTCCCTAACATGTTTCACACCCCTTTATATCATTTAATAATCCATTAAATTTTTTAAAACAATTATAAGAAGTGCCTTAAGGTTTTACACACAAAAACAGTTCCCAAAACCTCTTTTAAGATTAAAAATACACAATCACCATACAAAAACAAAATGGGAAGTCCTTTCACATTTTAAGAAACCTTTTTCACAATTCATAAAACATTACTAAAGCATAACCCATAATGGTTCACACTTCCCATACAACTCAATAAACCATTTAGAAAATTTATAAAATAATTTTTCAAAATTACATATGAATTTCCCACCAAAAAAATGCACCCAAAGTTCTCTTTTAAAATCAAGCATACCTGAATTCCATAAAAATATAATTTTCAGCACTTATATAATATAAAAATCCAATTAAAAAATTTATACAATGCTACCAAATAACACAATGTGATTTCACACGTGAAAAACACCTCATTTCATGTAAAAATGATATTTGAAAATTAAATGCACATCTAACCATATTAAATACCACTTTTCACCACATGAATAATTTAATAAGTCATTTGAACACATTATAAAATATAAATAGTGATGCAAAAAAGGTTTGAACCTAACACACACTCAGTTTCATATACAAATGCCACTTTAAAACTAACCACACATCCTTCCTATACCAAAATATAATTCACACCATTTAAAAAATTTAAAAAATCATTTAAAAAATTTATAAAATAGATTCGAAAAGGTTACCACAACTTTGCACACCAAAAATTTCCAATTTCACATAGATAAATTATTTTCAACCCGAATACACATAAAATTTTCCAAAAACCATTCCCACACCTCACTCATAATTTATAAAACATAAGAAAAATTAAAGCAAACATAATAAATTTATCGAAGAATGTTTTAGCATGAAATCACCTACCTTGATAAAGGATATTCCAGAAAAGTAGTACGAAACTCATCCGTACCAAAATCACAACCTAACCGCACCTCAAACAACCCATGATGAACCTTAAACAATAATATTGAACCCCACAAGTAAATATCGGACCCCCAAAACAAAACCCTAACCATAGGAAACCAAATCCCAAGAAAGGGAGAGAAAAACCTTACCTGGATGAAGAATGCAACCATGAATAAGGGAGAGGGGAAGCGACGAGAGACTTTGGAGTCCGTCCACATGAAGAGGTAGCTAAAAACAATGCTGCATGCCAGAGGAGATGTGGCGTGAGTAGGGGGCACACATAAGGGTAGCGGGGTGCAAGTAGGGGGGAGGGGGAGTGCAGGGATTTGTGGTGCATTAGGAAGGGGAATCATCAGAGGATAGGTGGACATAGGGAGTCTTTGTGCAGGGAGGAGGCACACGGGGTAGGTCATGAGTTACATGGATGAGGGGGAGAGGAGTACATTGAGAAGGGGGGAAAGAGAGGAGAGAGGGAGGGAAAAAATAATAAATGAAACCCTAAAAAAATAATTAACCCACTAAAAAATGATGATAATAATAATAATATCTTAATAATAATTAATAACAACCCAATAATAATTATATTTTAAATAATAATAAATGATTAATAATACTAATAATAATGTTAATATTATTAAATCCAATAATAATAATAATATTATTATTATATAATAATAATAATATCATTTTAAACTACTCTTAAAATTTTTCCCACTTCTCTTATTTTATTTTACTTAATTATTCCTTCAACTAATTAATTTATTATTTTATCTTTAATCACATCTTAATGCATTAATTATTTTTAAAACAGGGAAACCGCACGGTCACCCCGCATTGCTCAAGAGATCATGTGCAAGCCATGCGGTGGACTCTTCCTATTAAATAAATGACCACACGGGTACCCAAGCTGACCACACGGCTCCCACTGCCATGCGGTGCTTGCACACCAGCCTAAAAACTGCAATTTTTTTGAGATTTAAAATTTTAATTTGGGACCCAAACCAGAACTACGAAAATTCTAGCTTGAGACCTCAAACCTACCACACCTGGTTCCTAAGTGAAACAATCGAGACCCGACTAGGGTCGGGTCTAAGACTAAAATAAAAACCAGGGTGTGTAACTTATCATTGCAGAAAACCAAAAAATAATGATAAATTACTTATAAGATTCATAAATCCTGACACATATTTTAAATCTATGACACCTTAGGCTTATACATAGATAAATCCCTAGAAATACCATTATAAATATCCAAAGGGATCTCACTAATATTTTCTCATCTTAGTTTCCAAAGGTTGACTACACTTTTCCTATGATACCAACTATAGTGACCTAGGCTTAACATACATGGTTATTACATCATTTTAGATGCATATTCATGAAATTAAAAAAATACATGCCCAAGGACCATAATTGTTTAGTGTCTTTGGAAACTTGGAACACATTCTTGTTATTTGGTGAAATATTTTTAACATCTCCCATAAAGATCTTCTCCTTAAGTATTCTTACCTAAAACCTTTATTCACAACCTCGGGAAAGAAAACATAATAAAGGGATGATCTCAGATTCTCAGTAAGAGGAAATAAAGGAGATTCATAAGCATAACATGAGAATAAGGGAAAGTAAACATGATAATAACATTTTTTTATCATACCCTACATATCACAGATCATATACATGGGTCATGGAATAAATATTGATAGATCAAAATACATGAATCATAATGGGGATAAATCAACATAAATAAATCATGAACCATAAGATTGTTTCATATAAGTGTGGCACCATCATTAAAATACGAAAAAATACTATGTCAAGGTCAACTACCAAGACCATAAACCTAGTGGATCCTGACACACCTATTTCCCATAGTGTATCAAGATGCACATGTTTCCCATTTTGGATCATGATGCACCTGTTTCCCATTGTGGATCAGGATGAACCTATTTCCCATTATGGATCAGGACACACCTATTTCCCATCGTGGACCAGGACACACCTGTTTCCCATTGTGGATCTGCACACACCTGTTTCCCATTATTGATCAGAACACACCTATTTCCCATTGTGGATCAGGGATTTCCTATTTCCCGTTATGGATCAAGGTCGTTGACTTGTTTCCCATCATTATCACATGAGATATAAATCTTTACCCAATGCATTGTAGGGATATATAGGTTCCACCTTTCACATAATGAAATCATACATAAATGTTCCATAAAACATTCATTATATCATGACCTATAAAAAGATATGGGTTTCATAAACATCATATCATAACCCATCAAATTAAATGTATATCATAAAAATTTCATCATATCATAACCTATTTAAAATATATAGGTTTAATAATCATTTCATCCTAGAATAACACATTAAAATTAATGGGTTTCATAACCATTTTATCATGGTATAAACTGTGAAAGGGAAATGAGTTTCATAAAAAACCTAAAATCATAAAAATAAACCATTCATAAAAATAATGAGAATGGTTTCCGTAGGTCATATCTCAAGTAAATCATAAACTATATCAAAAGATGTCATCTTATATGGAGAATTATTTTTAAAGATAACTTGGAGCATTTCTTAAGGAAAAAAACCTTTCTTTAAAAATCACTTTTAAGGCATAAAAAATTTTCAAAATAATTTTATTTGAAAACAAATTTAAAAACATATAAAATAATATTTGAAATAATTTAAAACATTTCTTGAAGAAAATATCCTTTCATATTTAAAAAATTCTTTTTTAATCATAATAAAATTTAAAACCTTTTTATTTGAGAATAACCATGAAAACTAATAATTGAAGCTTTGAAAAACATTTTAAACCCATTTTAAAACATAAAAAATTGATAATCCTTTTCCTTGAAAATGAGCTTAAAATATCACTTAAAAAAATTAAAAACATTTTTAGAAAACATGGTTTTTGAATAAAATAAATTTCCGACCGAAGAGAAAAATAAGGTCATATTTTCTTAAAAACATTTTCTTAATTATATCAACTACCAAATATTGGAAATATCGAACCATTAATTTAATATATCATGAATAAAAAGTGGATAATAAAATTAATTAGAATTATTGAGATATGGATCATAATATTTCATCAATAGAAGCATGATCATAAATAATCTAGATAAACGATGAGATTGTAGCAATAAAATGTTACCACATTGGTAAATTTGAATCATAATACCCATGAAATAATAGCATTAAATAAATCTTAAAATATCAATAAAAGAATTAGATTCATGATATAACATGTTAAAGGTTATTATATACACCCCATAGAATCATATAGGTACATAACATGGTGTGTATCTCAAAGAACGCAAATTGAGACAAAAATTACTTTACCGATTTGGAAACTTGTGAACCATAAACACCATGAAATAAAGATCATAAAATAGATATTTAAATAAACATAAATTTAATTATAATAATCATAGAAAACATTTTTATGTAGTATATGCACCACAAAAAATAAATGAGTGGTAAATAAGGAAAAAGTTTCACAGAAATAAATGTGAGACGAGAAAACCCATACTACTTGAGTAACGTTTGAATCGTAAGATCCGTAAAAGAATAACATAAATTAAAATTTTTAATATTATGATATAACATTTCATAGGTTACTATATACACCACACAATAAGAATAAGTGGCGAATATAACATCAATCTCATAGAAATAAATGTGAGATGAGAAAACCCTTACCTTAAGTCTTGAATTTCTTCGTACACATTCAAAAATACTATATAATAAATATAAGTTTATTATAAATCTACCAAATAAAAATATTATTATATTTAATACCATATATTATTTTATTATGTCTTTATATTACTTTTTTATTAAAAATTCCATGTTAATGTTACGTTTCAGGTAATATCCACTTTATTTTTCGTATATGTTTTGACTTCTTATTCTTGATCCACTTAATTAGATCATGATTTGATTATTTTAAGAATATAAAAAATGATAAAAATATCATATATATTCATTATATAAATATTTATAACAATCTATAAAAGATATAAATATGAAATGGAATACACCGTTTATGGAGACAGTAAGTCGTAAGTATGCATGAATATTGTTTCCATTTTCTTGTTGTATTGAAAAAAGAAAGTAAATGAAATATATTTATATATATAATTATTACAGTATAATTTTTATATCATACATATAATATAAATTTATTAAAATCATCCTTAATACATTTCATACAAAGTGTGAACAAATTGCATCGCTTTGAGGAAGCGGTAGTCCATACGTGCACAAATAAAGTTATCGTATTTACACAAAATGGAAAGCATGAAATTATGTTTTATATAATAATTAAAGAAGTATAAATAAATCATAAATATCATAAATATCATATAAAAATATTATTTACATCAAAATTCTTTACCATGAGAGGTAGTAAAGGAAAAATGAACGACATCATTTCACGAGACTGTAGTCCGCCATACACACAAATGTTAAGTTTGTTACCCATTTGATGGAAGTGTGTATAAGTGTAGTTAAAACCCTTATAATAAAAACATATAAGTATATTTATGATACTTATTTTATTATATAATCATAGAATAAGAAGATTTTATGGGGTAGGGAATGAAAATAAAACAAAAGAGCTTGTGGAAGGATGTTACCTCTTCTTTGGGTAAATCCTTTTGATTTGCACCAAAGGGCTTCCTTGATTGGATTTTTGACCAAATTGTTACTTTTAGGATGAAGGGAGGTAATTTTTGAGGATATTTAAGAATGGTTTTTATGATCAAAAGGTCTTTATAGGTGTGAAGAGATGGGGAGGATAGGATAACTTTTATAAGTGGGAAAAAAGACACATTGGGTATTCGTGAAAGGATTTGAGTTCTCCCCATGTTTTACTTGTCCTCCAAGGGTTAAAAATAGACCATTATAGATACATTGATTTGGAATAGTCTAAATATGTCCATAAAATAATTTTTAGACAAGTGTAGGGTCATTTTTACAACTTATATTCTAAGTTTAGTCCTTAATTAAGCTCGTTTTTACCTTGATCACTATAATAAGTTTTAATTACTTTCAGTAATATTTTCAGTGAAAAATTAATTTGACATTATTAGACATTATAAATTATTATGATTCAAAATATTTATTCAATTTTTCCAAATTCTAATCACAGAGGTGACAAAAAATAATTTAAAATTAATCCCGCAGATGGGGCGAGATAATGAGTTTTTAAAGTTAAAAAGTCCAAAGGTTTGAAATGTTTTTACATCCAATTTCAATGTGAAAATGGTTCAAATGAACTAAATTGGATTAATTTATCTATATTTTATCTAATTATACCTTAAAACAAAATTAATATATAATTTAACTATATAAATAAATTAGATGAAAAAAATAGTTTTCAATTAAAATTTAGTATTTTTTACGATTCATGAAAACATGAAACTTCTCAGAAAAATTCCAAAAATCCACTTAAAGAATATTATGATATTACACTTTTGAAAATGAATTTTATTTTGGAATATAAATATTAAAATATTTTCAAAATTATATTTAAAATGGGTTCACCATTAAAAGGTGGTAAAATTAAACTTTTGAAAAATACATCTTTTTATTCATAAAATTGGATTTATTCTTATCTTATTCCAATAAAATATATTGGATGAGTGTCAATAAATTTTATTGATTATGTAATATATAAATTTTATTAAAAATATTAATAAAAAGTGGTTTGTTTAATTTATTGAGATAAAATGGTGTGTGTACGTAGAAAAGTAGTTTTCTTAGAAAAGATATTTATTTATTCTCAAATAGTTCTTACTTTAATTTATAAAAAATTGACAACCAAAAAATTAATTTTATATACATGTGTAAACAATAATTTCATTATTTATTCAATATCATTCAAATATTCCATTCTAACGACTAGGTGGTAATTATAGTAATATTTTAATAATAATATTAATAGCATATTGTAGTTCTGTAAAACTTGATCATGCGTGTTACAAAAGTTATCGAAGGGACTCAGTATTGTGTGTAGCACTATCCAAACATAGTGTTGAATGTACCATAAGCTAATCTAAGTGTTACATGTAGTGCAATATTAACTTGGTGTTGTGTGTAATACAAGTCAAACTTAGTGCTTTCGTATAACAAAAGTTATATTTAGTGTTGTGTGAAATGAAAAATATCAAAAAAATTAAATTAATACAAAAAATAATATTTCACAAAATCCTGGGGTGTTACATTGTTACTGAAATAATATATTTTATATTATTTGAATGTAATATTTGAAAAATAATATTATGTACCACTACCACAGATCGGCGCATATGCAACGCCTGCTTTTATTAGGGCTGAAAAAAGACGACCTTTATTAGAATTAGATAAAAATGCTGATGAAGGCATACTCTTTATCAACACTTATTTTAGCGTTGATAAAGGTGGAGCTTTATTAGTGAAATTCTTAGCACTGATAAAAACTTTTAACAAAAATAATAATTAATACATATAAAATTATCATATTTATATTTAAAAAATAATGTTTATTTATGTAAATTAATTAAAAAGTTCATGTTTATAATTAATATAAATATGATATATAAATATATATATTTTAATAATTATATATATATAACGTTTTTGAAAAAATATTTATAAAATTATAAAAAAATATAAATATTTAAATAAAATAAATAAGTTCAGGGCATATCTAGCCTATCCTTGGGGGGCAATGGACTGGGTATGACCTTAGCGTGTGTGGGTGTGGGTGTGTGTGTTTAATGTAGTTGTACCCCCAAACACCTAATAGAATATATTTATATTGATATTAAATAATTTAAAATATTTGTACACGTATAACTGCATGTATGGATGTGTATGTGGGTATATACATGTGTGTATGTATATGTGTATGTGTGTGGATGTGTATATATACATATGTATGTTTATAATTCACATAAATGTTACAAATTCATTTTTTAATATTTTTGTAATCAATTTAATTTAATTTATTAATTTATTATTATATATTCATTAATAATGTTAAAACTATATTTAATCATTCTGTAATATATATTTATACATATATTTATTTACTATACATGGAATATTTTAAATACGTTTTTAATTTATATGAATAATATTTATTCATTTTTATTTATTAAGTTTTAACATCTAAAATATGTTTTAAATTTATATAACTAATACAATTAAATGATTTTTAATAATTTTTTAATTAAAATATTTAATTATATGACTATAAATATATATAATTTTTTAAAAATATTTATGAAATTATAAATATAATTATATAAATAAATATTTATTTAAATAATTATAAATTTATAAAAGATATATTTAAATAATAGACATATATAGTATATTTACAATTACATATTAATAAATAAATATATTTATAATTATATATAAATTCTTTTTAAATATAATTAAATAATTATAAAATTATAATAAATATATTTAAATAGTAAATATAGTTATTATATTTATAATTATATGTATTTATATATTGATATAAATATATATAATTATATAAATATACCAAAACAGTGTGGACCATGAAGTATAATTATATAAATATATTTATAATTACATAGAAATATTTTTGAATATATTTATTTCTAATTATAATTAGAAATAAATAAATATATATCTAAATAATTATAAAATTACAATAAATATATTTATTATAAATATATAAATATATATATTAATATATTAATAAGTAAATAAATAAATATAATTATATAAATATATATATAAATATATTAATATATATACATACATATATATATATATATATATGTATACAATTATATAAATATATTTATAATTATATACAAATTTTTATAGATATATTTATTTATAATCATAATTATAAATTTATGTATATATATATATTAAATAATTATAAAATTATAATAGATAAATTTATTATATCTATAATTTTATAAATATATATAGTTATATAAACATATTTATAAATATATTCAAATACTTATAAATATTTATAATTATAATTATAATTATAATTAAATTTATTTATAATTTTATATGTATATATATTTAAATAATTATAAAATTATAATAAATATATTTATAATTTTGTAAATATGTATAGTAATATGAAAATATTATTAAGATTAGATCTTTTTCAGTGATTTTTTTGCTATGATAATGATACATCTTTATCAGCACTAGAATTTTAGCATGGATAAAACAAATATTTATCAGTGCTTTTTGGAAAACACTGATAAAAGTCTTACCTGATCTTATAAAATAACCATACCTGGAGTATTCTCTATCATGCCTTCATGCTCTCGTAGAACCTTACTCCTGCCACCGTTCTCGTCGAACCCTACTGCCGCCGCCACTCTCAATCTTCAGCGACTTTCCTAACAAATCCTTCCTCTCCAAATATAAAGTATATGAAGAATCCTTGGAACATATTGCACAAATCACCACATAACACTACCCCCACACACATCGTACCACCTATTCTTTCCTATTTCCTGCATGAAAACCATGTCGTGAGGGAAGGTGAGTGTTCCATGTGAGTTTAAGCGACCATGGGAGGGCCCCATAATCGAAAAAATATCTGGAGTGTTTGTGTGAAAGATTTAGGCTAGGAAATAATTTAACTATGTTATTCGATCACATGATTAAGAATTAGTTGAGCGATCTCAAAATTAGAGGTTTTTCCTCTAATTTCATGGCTGGAATGAGATCATGTGATCACACAACTGAGGTATGTAGTCAACAGTTCATGATTCCCTTAATCCCTCAACCCATATAAATTTTCCAAATATATATTACTTCTTTGATATTGTTTAATTATTTGAAATTAACTATTATATTTAAATTTTAGTATTGACAAATTACATTGAATTTACTATTGCATAATTTTTTAAACAAACAAAATAATTTCAGTGAAGTGAAATTTAGTTTGATCCTACAAAGTTTGTTTGATATAAAACATTGGAATGAGATAAATAGTCAACATATCAAAATATATTCCTTTTTTTCTACATGTATATTTATTTTTTACCAATAATTTAATAAGTTGTGTTTTAAATTTTAATTATATATTCTTTACACATATTTTTTAAAGGCTTTCTAAAATTTTAAAATGAATGTTATCGTTGGATCCTTATATTAACGAATTGAATATATTTTCATCATATTAAATATATTAATAAAATACATGAAATTTTAACTAAAATAAATTATCAATAAGTGTTATTTAATACTTTTTTAATGTAACTCTTAAATAAATTTTGAAATATTTTATAACATTATATGTTTTATTCAAATGTATATTTTGATTTATCATTAAATCTAGTGATATATTTATAAACTCTATATAATTAATATTATTATTTAATTATATATGAAAGGATTGGAAGAAAATTTTGGTAATATAAAAATTTAATAAAGGAATTAATGAAGGAATATATTACTAAATTTTCAAAGAAAACATTATTATTGATTCCTAAATTCTGGTTAATCTTTCTTAATATATGAAAATAGTTAGTAAACTCAAATTCAATTAGATTTCATCAAGTTTGTAAAAGATCATGCATATAACCCTTCTCAAATCCTTTGTTTATGTTCACACTGTTGTTTTTCAAGACTAATTAGTCCATAAGAGTTGGGAGAACACTTGATCTATCACAGAATAGATCGAAGTTATAAATTTTGGACTAAACATGGGGAAAAAGTGAATGTAGCTTGTTATTGGGATAAAAATTCATTTTATGGATCATTTGATGTGATTACAAGTGTGGAAAATGAAGAATCTTGTTTTGAGGATGTGATTATAGGTGTGAATGATGATGGAGATTTTATTGAGGAAATGATAATGATAGTTGAAGATGAACTTCATGAATATACAAGATTGTTTTTGAAGTTAAATAGTTGTGTAAAGACACCATTGTATGCTGGTTTCACTAAATATACAACATTTTCAGTTGTACTGAAGCTGTATAAACTAAAAGCTGACAACAAATGGAGTGATGCCAGTTTTACAAAACTACTTGCTCTCTCAAATGATATGCACCAAGAAGATAATGATATTCATAGCCAAATATATGGTACTAAACAAATGATACATTCAATGGGTATGATCTATGAAAGAATACATTCATGTACAAAGGACTTCGTATGATTTTGTAAGAACTACAAATCAATTAAAGAATGCACAAAGCATGGTTCTTCTCGATACAAGAAAGATAAATTAGGTCATATAAAAGCTTTATAGTACTTTATAATCATTCAAAGTTTTAGGAACCTTTATGTAAGTGAGGAAATTGTAAAGAAATTGACATGGAACATAGATATAAGAAATAAGGATAAGAAACATCATCACCCAATAGATCCTCCTTGGTGGAAGAGAATTGATCACCATTATCCTATATTTGGAAACGAGTTGAGAAACTTTCATCTTTAACTATCCATATATGGAGTGAATCTATTTGGTTTTCAAATTAGAACTCATAGTACATGGTAAGTTATGTTGGTAAATTATAACTTTCCACCATGGTTATGCATGAAATGAAAATGCATTATGTTATCTATGCTTATATCAAGACCAAAAAAACTGGGTAATGATATTGATGTTTATTTGACTCCATTGATCAAATATTTGAAATTATTGTGGGATTCGAGTGTTAAATTATATGATTCTCACATAACTAAAAATTTCACATTTAGAGCCATGCTGTATGGGATGATAAATAACTTTACTGCTTGTAGAAATTTGTCAGGATATAAAATTAAAGGAACTCAATGTTGTACCATTTTTGAAAAAGGTGCATAGTTAATTATGTTGAAACATTCATCAAAGAATGTGTTTCTAGGAAATCATAGATTTATACCCTAGAAACATAAGTACCGATCTTGGACGACATCATTCTATGGGAGTTAAAAAAAATGCACAACACCATCTACACTAATAGGTGATCAACTATTTGAGAAAGTAAAATATATGGTGACTGATTTTGGTAAATCTTTTAAAAAAACTTATAAAAGCTAGTCGAAAAAATAGATCATTTTTTAATTACCATATTTGAATTACTTGTTTGTTATGATTTTTTTATGTCATACATGTGGAAAAAAATATGTGATAGTGTCATTGACACATTACTAAATTCACCCAAGAAAACAAAGTATGGAATTAAGGCTAGGATAGACACGATTGACATGAGAATATGGGAAGAGTTGGCACTAGAAAAGGGTAAAAAACATACTTTTCTTCCTCCAGTTTCCTACACTCTTTCCAAGAAGGGGAGATATCAGTTTTACAACTTCTTGAATGATGTAAAGGTTCCATAGGGGTATTCATCAAATATCAAGAATATCATGTCAATGATTGATTTAATGTTAAAGGGTCTAAAATCACACGACTATCATGTTTTGATGCAAGATATAATGTTTTTAGATTTATCTTTCATTTTGACCAAGAATGTTTATTATAAATTAATCAGTCTCTATATCCTTTTCAATATAATATGCAGCAAAGTTATAGACTTGGTGAAATTTTCAACTATGTAAAAGGAAATTGACATCATATTATGTGAATTGGAAATTTTCTTCACACCAACATTATTTGATATGATGGTTCACTTGATGGTTCAATTGGTAAGAGATATTCGACTATGTGGTCTTGCACCTTATAGATGGATGTACCCCATTGAATAGTATATGAATATTTTGAAAGGGTATGTCAAAAATCAAAGTTGGGAAGAATGTTTTATTGCAAAGTGATATATTGTTGAGGAAGTCGTTGAATTCTATACCGACTACCTGTCTGATGTGGAAAACATTAGTCTACTGAAATATCAACACAATAGGTAGCTTACATATGAATTAATTTCTAGAATATATGTTCCAACAATCACTATTACATATCAGGATCATTCCTATCTTTGTGTTTTTTATAATAGTTTAGAGGTTTTCCCATATATTAAAGCCCATAAAGAAATTATTAAAAAAAATTACCCATCAAGGGATGAAATATGGATATCAAATACACATAATCAATAGTTTATAATATGGTTTGAGATCATATTTTTAAGGAGTCAGTTGAAAATATAGATACAATTTCAAAAGGACTTCTATGGTTATCTAGAGGACCAAGTGTGCATGTATTATCTTATAATGGTTATGTAATTAATAATTATATGTTCTATAAAAATGAACATGATAAATATAGTACTATGAAAAATGGGGGAGATACACTTGTGGACGAAGAGATGAATGTATCTAGTACCAAAGAAAAGAATTTAATTTATGAAAATATTTCATACTTTGGAATTATCAAAAAATATGGGAGTTGGATTATAGAACTCTATAAGTGCCTATTTTTCAATGTAATAGGGTTGATAATAGGAGTGAAGTTAAAATAGATGAATTAGAATTCATGAAAGTGGATTTTAGTAAGGAAGGGTACAAAGATTAACTATATATAATGGCATCATAGGCAGTGAAAGTATTTTTGTTCCAGATCCCACAAACCAAAAGTGGTCAGTTGTTCTGTTATCGATAAAAACCATTGAAGGGTCAGATGAAAATTCCACTGAGGGTGAAATTTTCATTAGGACGTCGTAATCATTTCAAAATTTTCCCAATGTATACGGGGTCTTATATGTCATAGGATACCACAATGAATATATTTGGATACTCGATAGAGGAGTCAAATCCCTTCAACCCTTTAAAAAAGATAGTTCAATAATAATGTTATGTTTTTTTGTAATATACACTACATTACCTCATATTATTATCTTTTAGTTACTGCATTTACATAATCAAAATTAAAATTTCAACTACTTCTGTAGATTATAAATTCTACACATGATAATGCTCCCAATCCCGAGGAACAATAGGTTTATCAACCTGTTGGTGCTCCCAATGTAGAGGAACAATGACCTTTTGCACATGTTGATGTTACTGATCCAGAGGAACAATATATTGACGATGATGAACCTGAGAAAATGGTAGATGATGAAGAACCGATGAAACATAAAAAAAGGAGTGATGTAGTCTGATAGTCTTAGCCAAAATTATTATGGAAAAAAAGAAAAGGCAAAAAATTAGAGGTTGGATAGAATGCGTGCAACCATCTTTTTAACCCCAATAAGGCCATGTTCAACAATTTCATTTGGATCACTGACAGAGAAAATATATGTGCATATTTTTAATCAAATAATAAATATTTATTTAATATTTTTCAGTGATAAAACCCATTTATTTAATTATTTTCTAAAAATAATGGGTAATTTGAATTGTAGAATGAAAATGGTCTAAATTGTGAAAAGTGATTAATTTTGGATTATTAATAGATTTTTTTATAAAGGTTATTTTGGTAATTTTGTTAAAAAATATAATTCCAAATAAAATGGATAATTTTTTTTATAATCCTTATTTTATTTCCTTCAAATTTTTCTTCTAGACCAGGGCTGATTCGAGCATCTAGAGGCCTTAAAAATCAACAAAGTTGAAGAATTTTCCAGGCGAACATCGTGGATCCCACCACCATAACGAAAGCCCATATTGTCCTAAACACCTTCAATTTATGTGATTATATCTAGATATGAAAGGTGACTCAGTGGAACATTCATACATTAACTTCCATGAAGTTTTTCATTCATTAAGGTGGGGTTTTAACCAACTCAATTGAAGGAAGATTTCTAGAAATTTCATCCACAAAAAGAAACCACTAATAAAAAATTCATAAATCGTTCATTAGGTGGAAATTTATAATGAAATTTATAGGGTTTCCATGTAAGATAATGAGAAATAACTTTAATGAATGCTCAAATGCCTTAATAGGCCGTTTTCATGGTCATTAATGCATGATATGTGAAATGTAGAGAGTCTTCCTGGACAGAATAAATGTTTTGAGTAAAAAGACCATAAATCCCTAACCAAGTATCCAAATACTCTAAAATTTTGAGTGTAGATGCCCACAGAAATAATGAAGAACTTTTATGAAGGAATAAATTCGTGCTTTTGTCATTAATAGAGTATGAAACACATCAACTTGTGAAGGATAACTTCTTCCTATAAAAGGAGAGGAGCTCCCACCTCTCAAAACATTCCATTCCCTCTAATTCCATTCCATTCCATTCGAGGAATCAATGAGGAGATCTCCACCAAGGGAGGCTAGATTCAAATCTTCCACTCTTCTTCTTTTTCATTTTTTACTTTTATTTATTTTAGTTTTATTTTTAATTTTTATTTAAATTTTAGTTTTATTAGTCTATGAATTTGTGTTTCTCCATCAATCCCACAATTATTTTTATCAATCATCTTATTTTAATTATAAGTATTATTATGATTATTATTAGCATTAATATTAATAATAATATTATTATTTTAATTATTATAATTATCACATTCTTATTATAATTTTTTTCTCCCTCTCTCCCTTTTAAAAAACTATTTTCTTAATTATAATAATAATAATATTAATTAATAATAATAATATTATTATTTTAACTATCATTATAAATTATTTATTCTTCTCTCTCTCCCCTCCGCTCTCAATCTCTCTCTCTCCCTCTCTCTCTTTCCTCCTATCCTTCCACCATTGTGATCACCTACTCTCAGAAATGAGAGACTAACCCCGAGGATTGACCCTAGGAGAGATCAAGGAGTTTATGAGTTTTCTTTAATATTTATTTTAAATTTATGGGATATTTGAGTAGAATTCTTTGGTTAGGTGAATTTCCCCGATGTGGTGACTGCCCCAAATGATATGTAACTTAAATTATTTCTATTTTGGAAAATAATAGTGATTCAAATATGAGATTTCATGTTTGGACTATCAAACTGAAATCAACATATAAAGGAGAAGAATGATTGAACCTAATACTGAACCCCAAAACCAAGTCCTTCATTTATCAAATCATTATGTTTACATGACATTATTTTATATATTTTAAAAAAATAAAAAACACAAAAATATTGTCATTTCTTTTATTTAAGTACAAAACAAGAAAAAGTGCTAGTTTAGGAGATATAGATGAAGCAAGTGAACCACACTAAAATAATCCTCAAGAGAGACGACCCTGGTCAGCCACTGTGCTACACTATGAAAAATATAATTTATTTTGTCCACACCCTGTGACAGTCATGCATCAAAACTGGTGTCATTGTTGGGGAGTCAATCAATAGTCCATTTACTTTTTCTATTTTCACATCTTAGGTATATTTCATTTCTTAAAAAAACTAAAAAAAGACTTCCATGATGTATTCAAATTCATATTATTATGCATGGACAAATTACTCACAGGTGTAGCAACAATAAGAAGATTAAGATTTTAGAATATATTAGGTGTAATAACTTAGATAAATCATTGAAAAACTAACGATAAGGGATGATAGAGCGTTTGATTATGTTCATGCATTAATGGAGAAACCCAACCCTGAGCCGAATCGATAACTTGAGAAAGTGGTGGAAGAATATTTACCACTTATTTTTGAAATTTAGGAACCTGAGGAGGCAATAGAGGAAGACATACCTACTGAGATACAAGTGGGAGATCAACAAAGATTGGATAAATTCTTGATTAAATGTAAGGAACTGCCTGATCTCCCCATTCCATGCAAAGAAGAAGAGCCAACACCATAGAAGGAAGACGCCACCCAAGTGGTGGAACTTGAAGTGAAAATGGATGAGCTCAAATACATACCTCTATATGCTAAGAGTCTACTCCAAGAGGCACTTACCACTAAGGTATATATTGAAGCTAAACTAACTCAGGGAGTTGAACCTTTATTTAACCCTATCTCTCTAGATTTTAATGAATCTGAATTGTACTACACTCTATATTTTTTGGATTATATAGAATCATAAAATCTTTATTATGCCTTAGAGGATGAATAAGAACCTTGATGTGCACTTTCTGAGGAATATATAGAGATCCCTAGACATCTTGAACATTTTTTTGAAGGAAGTTCATGAGGAGATGCAAGTGAATTTTCCTAAGGAAGCCATGCCAAAATATGCTTACTTTAATGGGGAATAATTTGATCTTGATACTTCATGTTTTAATTTTATTCAAATATAATTACACTTCAACTTTCCCTTTGACTATTATTTTGATGCATTATACCTTGAGAAACCACTAGACAAAGGAGAAGAGGTTTCACAAGTAGAAATCAAGAAAAAGGATGATCCATACTTTATCCTACCCCCTCCATGCATGCTATACCTAACACTACAACAAAACCACTGTTTAGAAGCGGTTCTAGGAACCGCCGCTAAACCTTTTAAAAAAAGGTTTCACAACAGTTTATAATAAACCGCCGCAAAACATTGTTTTTTTAACAGCCCAACCCTTCCCCCCACCCCGAACCTCCTCACCCAGATTCCCCCAGCCCCCTGCTTCCCCCGTGACCCCGGCCCCCTGCGACCCCAGCGACCCCATGACCTCGGTGACCCCAACCCCCCATGACCCCGGTGACCCCGCGACCCTGGTGACCCTGCTTACCCAACAACCTATGTGAAACCCTAAGGTTTTAAATTCTTATATAGCACGTTATGCCCATAGATATATGATGAGATGCATATATAGTGATCTATTCCAATGGACACATGTTGAAATAATTATATATATGGATATTCCCAATGTATGAAACGCTTATATAGAGGGATATTCCAAGTTTTTTAATTTTTCCATGGTTTATTATTATTGTTGGCATGGTTGTGTAATAAGATCAGAGATAATCTGACATGGTTTTGTATTAGGATGATTCGTGTATTGTTTTGATTGATTAATTAATATTCATTCTTATCCCCTTACTGTGTACAATATATATCCAACTATTTTTTATATGAATAATGGTGTTGAATTAATAAGTTTTACTCAAAACCTACTCATCTCAACATTTTGAACCCTAGAAGATTGCATGGATGTAGAATTCAAAAAGGTAAAGAGACCTTTATGTTAATTTTTTTCATATAGGATGGGTTGTATTTTGGAGAAGGGATTGAAATGGGGATTGGGATAGTGGACTTTTGTGTCGCTATTTGAAACACACAGTCTTTTACTCTATATTAAAACCATCAATAAATACATTTTAATTACATCATCTCATTAAATTATTCCATTATTATTTATTGGATTCTTTAGTTGGATTTTTTTGTTTACATGTTTTATTATATGGTTTCCTCTACGGATATTTATTTTATTATAGTTATTTATGTTGATTTCTCCACTTCTATATAACTACATACCCAAGGGTATGGTCTCCCCACTATAAATATCATACTCATTTCTAGTCAATGACCTGTGGAATATAGGTAGGAATTCACGATGTCCCATAGAAAACCTGATTTGGCCAAATGAGAGAGTGATGGATTGGGGGATGTAGCAAAGTGGAATCAAAGAATCATGTTTTTATTTCTATTAAATTACTACCTGTGGAAAGGTATAAGAGATACTAGGATGTGTAAAGACATAGCAATGAGCTTCTGAATAGGAGTATCTATCCAATGTATTGGGGAAATATGTGTTCATATGGACGTGATTGGTTCTTATGTTTTTTTATTGAAAAAGTTGATGTTATTTCACCTTGGTGATTTGTATTTTGTGTGATGGTATTGTTTAGTGATGAATTTTGATTCTTGATATTTTACTCATGGCCCAGAATGGTGTTAAATGAGTATTTCTGCATCATGATAGGCACATAGGAATGTATATATTGACATTCATTCTTCATGGTAGGGACATATTTATTTCATGTTCTATGTTCTTTCCTTTATGATGTGTTTTGATAAACCTACTGTATCTGATAAATGATTTATTCTCCCAAGACTTTAATATTGGGAAATGGCTTTGTTTTTTGTGAGTAAATATTATGGAACCCTTCACCTTTGTAATGATTACCGAAAGATGAATCGAGTCATAGTAAAGAACATGTTTCTATTACCTTAGACTGGTGATATGTTTGATCAATTGAAAGTGAATAACTGGTTCTCAAATATTTATCACCATTCTGGTTTTCACTAGCTAAGAATAATAGAGTTTGATATATTGGAGATTTTCTTCCAGAGTAGGTATGGATATTAAAAGTATATTTCTATGCCTTTTGGTCTAACAAATGATCCCATAATTTTCATAGTGTTGAACAACATTATATTCCATGATTATCCTGATTCATTTTAGTGGTATTTGAGTATGACATATTGGTTTAATATTAAACCGAGGAGAATCATGTGATTCTAGTTTTGTAAATTTTTAGAGATCACTCTTTTATCCCCCTATTATCTTGTTTCATATACATGTTCTCAGGTTTCAAAAATGTATTCATGGTTTGCACCTAGACACCCATCCCACAAATCCAAAGCATTTACATCACAATTTGTCCCCCTATTATCCTGTTTCAACTCCTCTCCAATCTTAATTTTCCAAATGAGGTTCAAACTTATTGGAGGTGGTATTTCATAATTACATATAAAAAATGGTGGTTTAAAACGAAAAGTAATTTTGGTTTCATTAGTGTGTTCCTTGTTTAATTTATACTCTTTTTTGTATTTTATTCTTACTTTCATATAGAATAATTAGGCTTTATTTTGAGTATTTAATTGATATAGTTCATTTATATGTTATTGTTGTCCAATGTAATTTTCAAAAAGGATTCTTTAGTTCTTATTCCGACCTAGAATACATGTTGATTTGTTGATGTTAAATCATTTTCAATCTTAGACACCATCATAGGATTCCTGAATCACTATCTTCCTTCATTAAGTGTTTTTCAAGGGTCAGTGGAAGCAGTTAGGTAGTTGGAACAAATTGAGGTGATCCTCAATTATCTTAGGGAACCTGATACTTTGTGGGTGAGAATTTTTTAGAACTGGATTTAGAGTTTCAGTAGAGTCTTGTGGGAGTCAGTGGTACCTTCTTAACTTCATGAATGTATGAATTGGAATCTCATCAAGATTGATTTTTTAATGGTTATTTCCTAAGGGAATGAATGTAGAGAAATAGACTGAGATCATGAGACTTTTTATTGGTGACAGATCAATATGGGAGTATGTCAATAACCTTTCAAGGTTTGGTATATATTCTCCAAAGACAGGGGTCATCAATTATGAGAAAGATCATTTCTTTGGTGATGGTCTTCACCCAGACCTTGGTACATCTCTACTTTCTTTGGGCATAACATCCATTTTGGAGGTTGTCACTAGGGACATGTGAATGGAAGATAAATATTCTTGGAAATTGATGGTTGTTCATTCCTTAGTTTTATCAGGTATGCAACAAATTAATAGCGGGAAAGAAGAGAATCCAATGTGTAAGGAGTAGAGGCAGGATGAACCATAACATGATGAAAAGGACCATTCTTATAGATCTTGTAGAATGGTTTGTACGACATGTAGGTTCATAAATATTGCATTAAATACGAATATTAGTTTGACACATACATTTTGTAAATCTAATAAAGTATATTTCTTTTTTTTAGATCATGAATACTGATACATGAGCAGAAGTGTTAGAATATTTGAAGTTTCTTGCTAGAGGTCCTATAAATGAAGTTAGAAAGTTCGATGCTTATAATGTGAATGGCTTTAGATTTCGTATAGTTGATCGAGAAGTGGGGTTGAGAACACAGAATAGTGGTATATTTACATTTTCTGAAGTGTAATACTATGTAAAGCTGCATGATATTATTTAATTAAACTACCAAAGACATTTTTCGGTTGTTTTATTCAAATGCAAATGGGTCGATATTATCAGAGGTGTTAAAATAGATTCCTTGTAATTTACTTCTGTGAACTTCTCTCGCTTGATGGGTGTTGGTGATCATGAACTTCATGATCCATATATCTTAGCATCGTAAGGAAAAATGGTATATTATGTGAATGATGTTTCTAATGAAGGGTGGCGTATAGTTTCTCACGTAATACAAGGAGATTTATATGATATGGGTGATGAAGTGGAAAATTTGACCTATGAAATTGAATTTAATCAGCAATAGGAAGCAGAATTATTTGTCCATCATGATATTGAAAATATTAGTCTAGCAAGGATGAATGAAGTGGATGAAGCAATAGAGCAAGAAACCGACATGAATGCAGGGGAAAATGATTGTATGTACAATTATTTATTTATTCAGAAACAACTTGTTTCATTTCTGCGGTCATTCATTATCATTGTTATATATATTTTGTCTGTTAGTACTCCATCTAATATCATTTTTAATTTTTTTTTTCTGAATAATTTTTTTGAAATATATATTCTGGACTTAATTTTATTTGATTAAATGATAGGAATTCCAAGGAAGAAGTGGTACATTATTTCATCCAGTTCTGTGACAGATGACGCTCCATCTGGCTCCCTCCCCACGACATCTGAGGCACCAGCTGCCGGCACCCCTACACCATCTCCCCCTGCACCATCTCTCACACCATCTGTGGATGTCCCAGTAGAGGCTAAGTCATCGACTCCCCCTTCAGGATCCTCAGTAGTGGGGCAGCGATGCACCCCTTCCAGTTCATCCCGGACATACTGGAGTGTCACTGTCATAGGTACAAATTTTAATTAAATAAATTTATTGCATTTTGTTTATACTAATTGTTTTCTCATTGAAGATGAAAAAAATGAAAATGTGGATAAAAACATAAAAAGTTCAGATGTTTGGAATCTAAATGGTGAGAAGATTGTTGTTCCATTTGATTCTTACACGGTCCCTATGGATGATGCTGCGGGGTTACTTGGCCAGATTCTCGGCCAGCTGGCAGCGGAGCCCATTTCCCTTCCCATTTCATATGAGGATTGGAGACATATGCCTCCAAGCTGGAAAAATGAAGTGTTTTATTCTCAAATCAAGGTAAATTTATTACATTATGGTTTAATTGAATGTCATGTTACTAATATATTCAAAATTAATTTTTGTATACAGATGTTCTTCCACTTTACCGTTGCTGATGTGATAGCACGAAAGTAGGCGTTGAAAAATATAGGTAAGAAGTGGAAAGATTTTAAATAGATATTGTGGTGTGATGTCAATGATTCTTCATTGACCGCGCGGCAAATGTATGAGAAGCTACCCAGTGGGGTACTGAAAGAGCAGTGGAAAGTGTTTGTTGACATGCATCTGGATTAGAAGCGGATGGTATTGAAATATATATATTATTATATTATCCTCATTTTACATTTATAGATGTATATGAAAAGGACATGACATTCAATACATCAGTATTAAATTGAATTTTATTTATTTCAGGATCTCTCAAGACAAAATGCGTCAAACCGAGCGAAGCAAGTCATCCCACACACTGCGGGCTCAAAAAGTTTTTCTAGAAGTCGAACGACATTGGTAATATTTTAATTAGTTTAAATATTTATAATATAATATTATATGTTTAATATATTGAATTGTTGATTTATCTTTGATTAATACACTCACAGAGTTTAGGCCATGAAGCATCCAGAACTGAACTGTGGTTGGATGTTCATAAGAAATCAGATGGATGTTTTGTTAATGAGACTGCTAAAAAGTTGGGGTATGAAGTCAATTTTTTATCATAAAACTTATTATCAGTTTTTAATGTGTTAATAAATATTTATATTTGATTTATTGGTCAAAATTAAAGAACTATGGGATTCCAATCCTGCGAATTCCTACTCTGTCTCCCAGGATGACCCGGTTGCTAAATTCCTTGGGAAGGAGCATCCTGGGAGAGTGCGCGGGATGGCTTTGGGACCCGTGCCATCTGAGGTTTTTAGCAGGCCACCAGGGATAGCTGCTGCATCTTCTCCTGAATTTAGTCAGCCCATACTCAGAGATGATAAGAAAGAGATTGTTTCTTTACGAAACACAGTTCACCAATAGGTGGATCAGATATCTGCATTGCAGAAAGAGTTGACTGAAATACATCAGCAGATGAGCAAATATGCCCCCGGTGGGAGTGTATCGAGTGGTGGTATGCAGGTAAATCACAGAAAATCAAAATCATTTAGTTTACTAACTTTCATTGGTTTTAAGTTTTAATATAAATATGCAATCGTATTTAATTTTCAATATAATGTTCTTACAGGTGACAACACAAAGTAGAAATTAAGGTGGAGAGGGTGACGATGCATCATCGGACCCTGAGTAGTTGTATTGTTGATGTGTTGAACAAAAATGGAAACATTTGGTTTGTATATGTAATATTTCTGGCACATAGTTGCCACCACACATTTTCATGTCCTAAAATTTCCTTGATTTCTCATGTTTCTTTTTATACATTTTATTGATTTTTGATGTTTTTTTATGTCTTCATTTCTCAAGTGTGGTATACATCATTCCATTTAGGTCTGTGTTTGAATTGGTAGTCGAGATTTTGGATGACTAGGAGTTAAACCCATTGTTGATGTGTTGAACAAATTGGGTCATTTCATAGTGATCAAGGGGATAGTGTTGTGGACACTTTGGTGAGGCCCATTGTTGATGTGTTGAAAAAATTGGGTCATTTCTTATTAAATATGAAATTATAAATAGTAATGAAAGAGTTCATGTGGTATAGAGTTAGATTTTAAATTCAAGTGGTGTAAAAGCCTTATATAAAGTATTCAATGCTATCAATCAAAATATGGTGATAAAAAGTGACATTAGAACATATAAAGTGGTATCCAATTGAGGATATGGAAGAAGATAGATTGATGTATACCACTGGAGTTATTAACTTGAGTTCTTGTTTCTTATATTAAGTTCTAGATCATTAGGTTTAAAGGATTTATTTATAACTAATTTCCATATTGTAAATTCACTCACTAAAAATCTATAATAAAATGAATCTATATGTGAAAGAGGTTTGAGATTAGAAGAAAATTTAGATTTTTTTAAGACAAGTGATATCAAGAATGGAGATATAACGAGGAGTAAAGGATGAGGTTAAACTAATGTTAAATAAAGATAAAATTTTAGTGATAAAATGAAAACTTAGTAGCTGAATACAACCCTCAAGTAGTGAATAGAGTTGAGAGGTTTGGAGGATAATTTACATGCAGTTGTAAGAGATCAATGGTTCTAAAATAAAATCAACAAGAGGATGGAGTTTTATGTATAGTTTCTTTATAGAGAGGTACTTTCTTGATATGAAATGGTGTTCAAAGGATGAATTTAGAGTTCTTCAAGTTGGTTATTTATGGTGTGTCTGCCTCTATCATGTCACAAGGATCTAGAGGTCAATTTATAATGGTTCTTCCTTGGGTGACGTTATGCTGTAGTTCTTTTTTCATATTGCGACATTCCTCAATGATATTTATTTAAAGATTTTTAAAAATGTATCAAAGGGGTTGTATAGTGGATTAGATTTGGGTTTTATGGGAAATAACTATGTTTTAGGTTGATTAAGGCTCCCATCATGTGTTTTAGGTCACCATATTATTTTTCTTCTTCATTACACAATAGGAATCATATATTTGGTTGAGGTAGAATATTTCTAAACTTATCTTCTATCTTTAGGAATAAATTATTTGACTAGTCTACTAAGAACTTTTACAAGGGTCCTATATTATTATTTTTATATGTGTTTGGTTATGACTACTTTATTACTCATGGTTATGAGGAATGAGAACATGGGGGAACACTCTTAAAAGAAGAACAAACTAAATAAAGATAGTAAACTAGTTAAGAGTAAATTAGAAGGGAAAAGTGAGTCACTTGTACTTTATGGATTTTCATGATATTACAATGCGTTGAATCTTATTGATTGATAATTGATGATATATATTACTTCTTGTTTTTATCATTTAAGAAACTCTTGACCATTATAATAAGATAATTTTTTAAAGATGGTAGTAAATTTTTTTTGGAAACTAGAATATAATAATTTATATTACATACCAATGAATTTCATATTTATGTATCAGTGTATAGGTATGAGACTATACATGTTTGAGTATATAGAGTTTGTTGTGGATCCATGTACTTTTACATTGACTTTATTGCGTACTGTTTTATTTTTATGGTCAACCTAGTGGGTCACCAGTGTTGTATCGTGTTGTGTAGTTGTTTAGGATTTTACATCAATGTATTATTGAAGCATTTTATTTTTTAGTTGTGTACATATTATGCATTCATTTAATTTCCTTTTTTCATGATAATTATATATTTTCTACTGTTTATTAATTTTATATGAGGTCATAGTTCTCCAAATATCACCACTTGGGTCCTCGCTACTAGTTGGTGGCATCTGGCGTACGGGGATGTGTGCTTGATGCCTAGTAACCCATCAGCTCAGAGCATCAGTTTAGTGGAATCCAGTTTGGGATGTTACAATGTTGTATCAATGGAGTTTTATCTTCCTAGTATTTACTATTTAGGATATTGTATACATGAGTATGAGGAATGTTTTGGAACCTTTGATGGATATCTGACTGTTGTGTTAATAATACTTTCTCTAATATGAAGTCTTATTTTCCAGGGTTTCAGATTTTTGTTCTATTTTTAAATATTAAAGTTGTATATTATTTCTCATTGAGAGAAAAACATGTTTTTTGGATGTTGTGATTTATTCTGGATATTTTGGTCTTGGTCATTGGTGGGAGGCCAAGGATGGTTTTTTACTCTTGGGCTGGGAATAAAGAGGACTCTCATACATCATATTTGGCATGTAGGATTCACATCATATATATTTTCAAGTGTGTGATTTTACTGACAAAGGAGTCCTTTGAGCCTTCATAAACAGATAATTAACATTCATGGAAGGTTATGTGGGTCTATGTTGAAACATTTTTTTGTGAGGCTGATGACTTTGTCCTCCTACACAGGAGGTGTAGTGACCTGGTTGGTCGATATGATATGTGATTCCTTCTTATTGATCCCCATGTTGGGTTTTGTTTCTCAAGTTGTTCTCAATTGGTTTATATTTCTAGTTTTATTTGTTTTTCAGGGCAGTGGTGTAGTAGAAGCAAAGAATTATGTTTTTTATTCTGGGCAGCTTTTCACGGCGGTTAAAACCGCCACGAAATGTATATTGGCGGCGGTTTAAACCACTGCTAAACGGTGAAAATCACCGCTAAATAGGAGCATCGTGGCTACCTCATTCTGTGGCGGTTCCCGTGACTTTAGCGGTGGTTTTACGACAGCTGAAATTTGAGTTTATTAGTGGCGGTTATAACTGCTGTGAATAAAGTGATATCCATGGCTCGTAAAACCACCGCTAAATTCAGGAAAACCGTCGCGAAATGAGGCAGCTACGACGCTTTCCTGAAACTATCGCTAAACTCAAATAACCGCCGCTAATAGATTGGAGACGCCCTATTAGGAAGCAGTTTCTGTAAACCGCTGCCAAACAGTGTAGCGGCGGTTCAAACCGCCGCTAAACGGCGATTCTGTTGTAGTGTAATTGTGATGGGGGTAGGAGCTAGTGTACTTTATCTTTGGGTCCTTACTCACCCAGAACGATGAAACATAAGCTGGGTAAATCAACATGTGGTGGTTCAAATGAAAGAAGCTTCATCCTCTATCAGATTTTGGATAATAGTTGGTACTGCCCTTTGGAGGTAGTAAAAATTCAGGGCCCACTTGGGGGATCATACCAAGATTTATCTTTACATGCTTTATAGCAATTTAGATTTCAATTTCATTTCTTAGGAAGTAGTTCATCATTCATCCCCCTACCTCTATCTTTTTTATCATAAAATACACGATCGTTATATTTAATTGTTTAATTCTATTTTGTAGGTTCATAATGGCAGAAGGCATCCCTAATTAGTTAAGTAAGAGGACTAATATTAATTTCAAAGGTGAGTTCACTTTTTGTGTTTATCTTTTATACTCCTTACATTTTTTGGGTCCAAAACATGTTTTGATCTTTAATGATAAGAATTACATGACCACACTAGAATTAATGCTTTAATTGACTTATATAAGAGACATGAGTTTAATAGGAATCCAGTGATGTCATGTTTTAGAATTAAATATTAATGAAATTTAATGAGTTAAATGGAGAATTAATTTTTTAAAATGAATCTTTGATATTAAAATGAGGACTCATGATTTGGGGGAACAAATTCATTCAAGTAAATGAAATTTCCCAAACATTTTTCATGTTTTGAATTTTTGAAATTTATGTGAATTTATTTGTTATTATTAATCATGCCTTGAGTGATTGTCCAATATCATATATCTCATTCCTAAGAGGATTTATAAACCAAGTACTTCATATTTATATTGAGCATATCTCTTGAGTGATCTTGGGACATGTAACCGACCAGAACTTGTATTGAAACATGTCAAAGCTATGACAATGCAAAAAAAATTAAAATAATTGAGGTATCCTTTGAAAATCCACTTATCCTTAAAATACCACCTTCACATCAATCCTTATTTTATCATATAGAGACCATGAATGACATTGTTAGGGATGAGCCATGTTTAAAGCCATTTTTTATCTATTCCTACCCCCTCTTATTATTTTTAAGATATTCTAAATTTGAAGTGTGAGGGTAAAGAGAATCATGGTGGAAGGGATGATATATATTGTAAGGAAGAATTGTAGGGGTTCTATTTCGGGAATTTTAACAGGTTGTGGAATCATTCATTATACTCTATTTTTTTCCCCTCTTGAATAAAAAAATGAAAAAATGACAAAAAGAACCAAAAAATGAGAAAAGTGTGTTGTGATTTAGGAAAGCAAAAAAAAAAACCATTTTCTATACCAAAAATTTTCTGATTGTATGTGGTTAGGTGATGAATTTGAGGTTTGATCAAATCATAACTTTTGAAAAAAGAGTGCACAATTAAAAAATAAAATATTCAAGAGGGTGCACAAATCATTCATTTTTCTTACTTGATCATAACCTTCACTTTGAGTTTTGGGGAAGTGGGTGTTACTACTTTGAAGGGGAGAACTTCATTATAATTTTTGATATCATGCATTGTACTTAATAGATAAACATCCTCCTTGAGCCTTAATTTTTAAAGCATAAAATCCAACCAACCTTAAGCCTGAGAGTCATTTGAACCTTTATTGCAAGTCCTCACGATATTATGTGCTTTTTTGTCTTTACAAAGTGGAGAAATTAGTTTATTTACAAGCCTATGGATAAAGATAACGTTCTCATGATATGAGCATAAATCTACTTGAATTTTATCATGATTGATAAGAGAAAAAATAAAAAGTGAGGTAAATCATTACTTGACATGTTTAATAATAATGATTTGAGGAGCTTGAATGAATAAAAGAATAAGTTCCATCATTTTTCAAAAGGAAAAAAAGTAAAATACGTGATTTGATTATTTCTTTCATAAATGAGAAATTAAATTGATATTTTATGTGTATTTTTGAATGTTTTATTTGATATTTATTTTTATTTTATTTTATTTTATTGGAATTTGAATATTGGTAACATTGGTATCCTCTAATTTCCATGTTAAGATTTTATGCTTGAGGAAAAGCATTATTTAAGTGTGGGGGTATTTTACAAAGAAAATTTATGTGCATATTATTAATAAAATAATGAAGTTTTTTAAAAAAATCAATTATATAACTGAAGTATTTAATTGTTTTATAAAAATAATGGGTAATTTGAATTATAGAATGAAAATGGTCTAAATTGTAAAAAGTGCTTAATTTTGGATTTTTGATAGATTTTTTCATCAATGGTATTTTTCTCATTACATTATAGATATAATTCCAAATTGAGTGATTATTTTTTTTAGAATACATATTTTATTTCCTTCAACTTTTTATTCTAGACTAGGGGCTGATTCGAGCATCTAGAGGCCTTAAAAAATTAATGATGTAGAACAATTTTCAGAGCGGACAACATGGACCCCAACACCATAATAGAGTCCCATCTAGGCCTTAAAACCTTAAATTGAGATGATTACACCTGGATATTAAAGGGTAATAAATGGATCATTCACCCATTAACTTCCATGAAGTTTTCCATCCATTAGGGTGGCTTTTGAAAGAACTCAATTGAAGGAAGCTTCCTAGAAATTTCATTCAGAAAAAGAAACCTTTAATAAAAAATTCATAACTTGTACATGAGGTGTTAATTATATTTAAATTGGAGGGTGTTTGAGAATGGAAATTAGAAATAAATTTCATGAAGGCTCCAATGTGTTAATAGGCTTTTTCATGGTCATTAAAGCATGACAAGTGAAATGTGGAGAGTCTGCCTGGACAAAATAAATGCTGGGAGTAAAAAGATCATAACTCCTTCAAATAACATTAAATTACTCTGAAATTTTTAGAGTAGATGACCAATGAAATTTTAAATAACTTTAATGAAGGTAAAAACTCGTGATTCTATCATGAATTAAAGATAAAATGCGCCAACTTGTGGAGGAAAAATTATACCTATAAAAGGAGAGGAGGTCCCACCACTCAAAGAATTCCATTTCCTCTCATTCCATTCCATTACACTCTATCTCATTCGAGACACCAATGAGGAGATCTCCACCAATGGAGTCTAAATGAAAATATTTAACTTTAATTCTTTATCATTTTTTACTTTTCTTTATTTTAGTTTTATTTTCAATTGTATTTTAAATTTTAGTTTTATTAATCCTTGCATTTTTGTTTCTCCATCCACCCCACAATTCTTTTTTTCTCAATTATATTATTTTAATTATAAGTATTATTATAATTATTATCAGTAATAATAATAATAATGTTATTATTATTATTATTATCATTTTTATTATTATAGTTATTACATTCTTATTTTAAAATAAATTTATTTTCTCCCTCTCTCCTTTATCAAAATCTATTTTCTTAATTATAATAATAAAAATATTAATTAATAAAAATATTATTATTTTTACAATGATTATAAATTATTTATTCATATCTCTCTCTTCTATCTCTCTCTCTCTTTCCTCCCATCCATCCACCATTGTGATCACCTACTCTAAAAAATGAGAGACTAACCCCGAGGCTTGGCCCTGGGAGAGGCTAAGGAGCTCATGAGTTTTCTTTAATGTTTATTTTATGTTTTTGGTATATTTGAGTAGCATGATTGGGTGAAGCAAATTTCCCCAATGTGGGGATGACCTCTAATGAAATGTAACTTAAACTATTTCTGTTCTGGAAAATAATAGTGACTCAAACATGAGATTTGATGTTTGGATTATCAAACTAAAATAAACATATAAAAGATAACAATGATTAAACCTAAGACTGAACCCCAAAACCAAGTACTTTCTTCATCAACTCATTTTTTTTGCATTGCATGACTGTTTATATTTTTAAATAATCAAAAAAATAAAAAAAATTCATCACTTTCATTTAAGTAAAAAAAAGTGATAATTTAGGTGATATAGAAAAAGTAAGTGAACCAATCTGAAAGGATCCTTAAGACAGACAACCTTGTTCAAATGTTGTGCTACAATAAGAAAAATATAATTTCTTTTTTCTATGCCCCATGACAGTTGTGCGTCACTCACCACTCAACAACATGTGTCGAGTGATATAGATTCGTGGTACCGTATTGTGACCACACTTAAGATACTGACTTGGGAAAAGATTATGACAACATTATGATACAATTTATTTATTTTACTAAAAATTAAAATAATGAAACAATGACGTACTCTTCATTATCCCATGAAAAGTGAATTTATAGTAGATAAATCTCAAAATAATTTTGTATTAATGTTTTTTAGAAAGGTTCAAAGTGGATTTTGAACAATTCTAATGAAGTTTACTCTCAAATATGTTGAAGGAAAAATAAACCTACACCCACTACATATGTATGCACACCTAATAATCTATGAAGTGTGGGATATGTTTGCTATCCATTATGAGAATACATCTTTTTAGGTACATTATGGTTGGTAATACATTTTTTGACAATACATGTATTAATCTCTTTGATTAAGAATTGCTAATTTATAAGGAAAATGAGTGTTGAAAATAAGCAATGGGTAGAAAAACCAATTTACCCATTTCATAAATCAAGGATGGGGCACACTTCACTTGAAAAAAGTTGGTATGTATTTTAAAGATACTGTAATACTTTTATGTGATATGAAACAACAACATAATTATGTTCCTATGTTTATATGCAGATTAATGAATCCAAATCTCAAGAAACTTCCATCCCACATCATGTGATATGGAAGGAGGCATGTGTAAATAAATATGAGACAATAATAAATGAAAACACACAAAAAGTGTGGAAAACATCTGTAAGTATGACATAATAATTTTTTTTCTTTAAATAGGTGTATCATAATAATGAATGCTTATTATCCTATATATTTTATCTGACTTATACATAGGAATCATCATCAGCTATACTAGATAAACAAATTCTATTAGTAGCCTTGAATTGACTGGAACAGTATGGTTGCGTTAGTGGTGCAGGTTTTGGGGTGTCACCCTGAACATATTTTTAGAAAAAAAAGAATAGGGTTATAAAGATAAATAAATAGAAGATATGTAGGCACAATTATCCACTACTGAAGAAAAATTTATTTGGCAGTATGAGTTGTTATAAAATTTTATGGGGATGAATCAAAGAGAAGAAACAACTCAAGAACAACCACTACGTGAAGATTCCCCCCACCCCCACCTACTTTGAGGTTAGCCATTCCCCTTAAGGTGTTGTCTTAGATGAGGTAATCAATATTCTCAAAATTGTTTTCGTGAAAATTGAATCATAAAGACACTGATACCTTTCCTCTACTGATATTATACTGCATGAAAATGAAAATGATTTATATCTATAAACACTCACCCATCACCTTATTGTGAGGAATACTATGTTCAATATCCAATAAAACACTCTAAACAATAGAAAACTTCCAACAGGTCATGTAAGAGTGAGGATTAGCATAGCTCATGACCCAAACATTGAACTATCTATTCCACTTCATGATAAAAATATTCATATAGTAGAAAAAGATATTGGAACATTCGTAACATGGTTGTTAGAACTTGTAAAAAAATGTCAATAATGAGGTATTCATTTCCATTTATTCATGCTAAACCTTTAACAATTAACTAAAAAAGGCCTAAACTGATGAATGTTATTAAAAATAGACAAAGGGAAGGGATTGAAATGAAAGGTTGAATAAAAAAATAAAAAGGATCAACTGACCAATCAAAAATATCTTCAAAAAGAACCTTTACCCCACCCATTGAATATCCGCATTTACATACATTAAAGGTTCATGAAGATACAAGGTAAAAAATTGGTTGTAATCACATAGTTTATTTTAAAGGAAAAATTAAAGGATATGTCCTTACAAACTTCATTTATCTTAAGAATTTAAATGAAATCCTTAAGTATGAATGGATAGGAGTCTTAGTTTTAAATGTATACATGAGCTTTGTTTTCATGATTTTTTCCAATAACTGATTTACTATGTTAATTATGACTAAATATAATTATAATTTTTTATAGACATATATATCAATAATATTTGAAAGGAAAACCCTTGGAACATAAATATAGATTCATTATTACTCATAACACTTCTATAGAGAAAACCAAAATGGAATTTTCTACAATTGATGAAATAGTGGGAAAAATGGCCACAATGTTTGAAAGAAAACCCACAGATGATAGAATCTTATTATTACTAACGATAAAGGGGTAAAACTCTAAAATTTAATCATATCAAATATATTTTAATTCCTTTTTTTACTTATTCATTTTTTTATGCAACATTGGGTACTCATTTCGATCAATTTGGATACTCCAGAGATTTATTTTATGGATTCAATGCATGGATACCAAACAAATTGACCACACATGATGACATTTTTCAATTTTCAATACACTACATCAAAAATTTTAGAACTAAAATTCAAGTTATATATTTTATATCATGTTTTAATGAGAATTCTGTTATAATAGGGTGCGTTTAAATATTGTGAAATTCATGGCATGAGGACAGTCCATACACATAAGGAGCCTATCAACTTCTATAAGTGGGGAATTATTAGGGTATATAAAATTATTTTTCACTATCAAAACAAATATAAAAAAATTTACTTATTTTCCTCAATGTTTCTATAGTGCATAAAATAAACCAATGGAAAATATTGTGGTTATTATTTTTTCAAATTTATGAGAGATATCACATACCATCAACAAACTAGCATCCCTGAAGAGGTATTTTCAAATATAATTACAATTTCATTTAAAATATTTATTAATAATTTGTGTATTCATATTTTTTTAGTACTACCATGACTATCAAAAGTCCTCATATTCAGAGGATGAAATATATTTGTTGAAAATGACTTGGTAACATACCTGATAATAGAATGTACACTTATATCATGAATTTGTGACTTTTTACAACTTATTTAGTTCATTTTATCATCATTTATATACTTTTATTAGTTAATGTCCTCATAATTTTTATTTGATACTTATTTTTGTTAATTTTCATAAGAATCATGAAGAAATGACTTCATCAAGATGGGTTATTCACTTCTGTATTATGATCATATACTCAATAATTATGATTCACTCATGATGATGCAATTTTCTTTTTATTCTCAAATGCATTATACATTCTGGTTTATCAAAGAGTAATATTATTAGACAAACCATAATGTGAAATTCATTGTAGGATAAAAAGACACAGTGGAATCAACCATAACTCAATCTGATACATGGTGTACCTAGTATGACTCAAATTGTATGGTTTTAGATTAAAATTGACATTTATTAATGTTTTTTTTCATATTTATGAATAATTTGTTTCATTATAGTATGACTAACATAATAATTGTTTTCTTATATAGGTGGATTTTTTTCCTAGGTGTTTTGTTCAAAGATTATTGTTCTCATGAGGGATTGGACTTTTAGGATGCAATTGAGATAATAAAAATAAAGAAATGGGTTAAGAATGTATATAACCATCATGAAAAGGTGAATTCCTACTACCTATTCAATTAATTTTTTCATTATTTATCTATTATTTATAAGTTAATTTCCTTATATTTTTTATCTAATACTTATTTAGTTTTTTCATAGATCATTTGGGGAGTCATATTTTTCTTTTAACTATCTGTAATAATCCAAAAAATAAATAACATGTTCCTTTTTGATGGAAGAGGAACCCCCATGCTGCTTGAAACGTGAAGTGTTTGAGGCAACATGAGGTTTCATCTTCCATAAAAATAGAACATGTTATCTCTATTTTTTTTTTATTTTGGTAGATAGTTAAAAGAAAAACACATATCAAATACTCAATAATCCGTACCTCAATCCAAAACAAAGTGTGCTTAGTATGACTCAAATTGTATGTTTTTAGTTTTTTGTTTACATTTTAGTTAAAAATACACATCACATACTCAAAACTAAGAAAAAAAAATTAATATTGTTTTGATACTTCAGTAAAATAATCTATAATTCATTTTTGATGTGTATGGATTAGTCGCCCCTTAATCCGATGCATGGTCTACTAGGTATGACTCCAAGTGTGTCTTTTTATTTAAAATTGACATTTTTGTAAAAAAGAAAAAAGAAAAACTTAAAACTAATAAAAACCATTTGTATTATTTTTATACTTTAGGAAAATCATCCATAAGTCATTTATGATGTGTAGGAATCAGCCACACCTCAATCTGATACACGATGTGCTTGATATAACTCAAAGTGTCCATTGTCAGTTTAAATTTAACATTTTATTTCAAAACATGTGAATCACTGAAAATCAAGAAAAAATGACCATATTTTCATGATAATTTAGCACAATGGTTCATAAGTAATTTTTATTGTTTAGGAATCGGTCTCACATCATGCTGACACATGATGTGATCGGTATCACTCAAAGTGTGTGTTTCCAGTTTAAAATGAAATTTTAGTAAAAAACATAAGTGACATACTGAAAACCAATAAATAACGTTGGGATATTTTTATACTTTAAGAAAAAAAATACATAAATCATTTTCAATGTTTAAGAATCAGCCACACGTCAATCAGATTATAGGTGTGACTGATATGACTCAAAATGTGTATTTTTATTTAAAATTGACATTTTAGTAAAAATGAAAGGTGACATACTCAAAAGTGAGAAAACACATTAATATTTTTTAATACTTTATAAAAATGATCCATAAATCATTTTTAATGTGTAGGAATTATCCCCACCTAAATCCAACCCCGGTGTGACCAGTATGACTTTAAGTGTGTTCTTTTATTTAAAATTTACATTTTAGTAAAAAAGACAAGTGACATACTCAAAACTATTCAAACATAATAATATTATTTTGATACTTTATTACAATGATGCATAATTCATTTTTGACGTGTAGGAATAAATTTCACTTTAATCCGATACACGGTGTGACTGGTATGTCTCAAAGGGTTTGTTATCATTGTAAAATTGACATTTTAGTTCAAAATGTGTGTCAATCCCTAAAAACTAAGCAAACACACTAAGATTATATTGATAATTTATGAGAATGTTTCATAAGTCATTTTTTATGTGTAGGAATTATTCTCATTTCAAATCGATATACGATGTGACTGGTATGACTCAAAATGCATGCTTCCAATTTAAAATGACATTTAAATAAAAAATATTAGTGACATACTCAAAACTAAGAAAACACATTCATATTGTTTTTATACATTCGGAAAATGATCCTTATGAAATTTTTGATATGTATGAATCATTTTAACCTCAATAGGACACATAATGTGACCGGTATGACTCAAAGTGTATCTTTTTATTTAAATTTGACATTTTTGTAAAAAAGACAAATGACATACTCAAAACAATAAAAAACATTCATATTGTTTTCATAATTTTGGACAATGACACATAAGTCATTTTTAGGTTCAAGAATAATCCACACATTATTTCGATACAAAACATTCTTGGTATAACTCAAAGTGTCCGTTATTAGTCTAAAATTGATATTTTAGTTCAAAATGTGTGCCACTCATTGAAACCAAGAAAACATGATTGGATTTTCTTGATACTTTAGGAAAACAACCTATATGTAATTTGTGATTTGTAGGAATTGGTTTAACATCAAAATGACACATGATGCGACCGATATCACCAAAGTGCATGTTTTCAGTTTTAAATGAAATTTTAGTAAAAAGGACAAGTGACACACCCAAAATTGAGAAAACAGATTTTTATTATTTTGATAATTTAGAAAAATGATCTCTAAGACATTTTTTATGTGTAGGAATTAGACCCACCTTAATATGATTCATAGTGTGACTAATATGACTCTAAGTGTTTCTTTTTATTTAAAATTTACATTTTAGTAAAAAAGACAAGTGACATACTCAAAACTATGAAAACACATTTGTATTGTTTTGATAATTTTGGAAAATTATCCGTAATTCATTTTTGATGTGTGGGAATCAACTACACCACAATATAATACACGGTGTTCCCGGTATGACTCAAAGTGTCCATTATCAATCTAAAATTGACATTTTGGTTCAAAAAATATGTCGCCCATTCAAAACTGAGAAAACATGATCTGATAATTTTGGTACTTTAGGAAAATGATTCATAAGTCATTTATGATGTGTAGTAATTAGTCCCATGTCAAACAAACACAAGATGTGACCAGTATCACTCAAAGTGCATGTTTTTAGTTTCCAATGATATTTTAGTAAAATAAAAAAGTGATATACTCAAAACTAATAAAACACATTTCTATTTTTTAATAATTTAGGAAAACAATCCATAAGTCATTTTTGACCTATAAGAATTAGCCTCCCCTCAATATGACACACAGTGTGACCAGTAAGACTCTAAGTGTGTCATTTTATTTAAAATTTACATTTTAGTAAAAAAGGCAAGTGACATACCCAAAACTATTCAAACACATTCATATTGTTTTGATAATTTGGGAAAATGATCCATAATTCATTTTGGATGTGTAGGAATTAGACTCACCTCAATACGGTACATTGTGTTCCCCGTATGACTCAAATTATCCATTATCAGTATAAGATTGAAATTTTAGTTTAATACATGTGTCATACACTGTAAATTGAGAAAATGAACTTGTATTGTCATGATACTTTAGGAAAATGATTCATAAGTCATTTATGACATGTAGTATTTAGTCTCATGTAAAACTGACACGCGATGTGACTGATATCACACAAAGTGCATGTTTTTAGTTTCAAATGACATTTTAGTAAAAAAGACAAGTGACATACTAAAAAATGAGCAAACACATTCATATTATTTTAATACTTTAGGAAAATAATCCATAAGTCATTTTTGATGCATAGGAGTTATCTCACCACAATCCAATGTATGGTGTGACTAGTATGATCCTAAGTGTGTCCTTTTATTTAAAATAAACATTTTATTCACGTATTTATTCATATTATGTTTAATTTATTTATTTATAATATTAATAACATTAGAATTGTTTTCTTATACAGGTGGATTATTTTTCTCAAGTTGGGGTGATTTGTTTAGTAATTGATACAATGATATGGATTTTCTGAGAGGGGGTTAGGTTACAAAGGCAATGAAATATTGATGTTTTTGGAAATTTTATGACAGTAATTTCTAATTTAATTTTAAAAAAAATTGTTTTAAATGTCTATAATATAGTTGTTTTTTGTATTTGTGACTTAATTTTTATTTAAATTAAAAAATGAATTTGGAAAATGTATTCAGGTTGTTGTTGTAGGGTTCTGTAATTCCAACAACACACTACAACAGTATGGCCTTTATGAGCACTATTTCTAGTGCTAATAAAGGCCCCCATTTACCATTGAAAATGAAAGAACTGATAAAATGTACCATTTATCAGTGCTAAAAAATTACTGATAAAGGAAACCCCCTTTAACGACACTAAGAAGAACATCAATTTTTTAGCACTGTTAAATCCATTTTTTCACGTTGTTAAAGGGCCAAGCTATGGCGGTTCATATTTAAAAGACATCATTAAATAAAAAAATGTGTATATATATTGATATTTAAAAATATTTAATGTAAATAAATATATATATATATATATATTAGTTATTATATATAGTTATAGGTAAAGTTACAATATGTAGAACATAATAAGTATCCCAAAAAACTTGTTAAGAGTGTTGTGTGATGACTGGTCTTGAGGTGACTGATCAATGTATGATTTAAATTGCATGTCGTTTTTATATATGGTTATATACTTTTTAATAATTGTATTTTCTCTTCCCCATTGAAAACCAATGTATCATCTCTCTCTATAATAGTGTAAGGACCTATGTACCCATGTTAAAATGTTATATATGCTAAACCCTTATACCCCCTCACTTACATGTGAGTAACATTGTAATAAAAGGGTACTCGATAAGAAACATTATTGTTTGATGCTGGATTTTTACACCATGATTGAAAGGAGACTAGTGGTTGAAGAAATATGAGACAATAAATACTCGAAAAGTTCCTCCTAGGTTTTGGTCGGTTTATCATGTAATGATAAACTAATCCATAAAAAGGTATCAAGATCAAATCATATTTATTTAATTATAACCAATTAAAACATGTCAAACATTTGATGATGTAGTTTACATATATATAAATTTTCATTAAATTTTATTTTTAGATAATCATGTATGTGTCAATATAATTCAATAGTGAGGTAGTTTTTATCGATCAGGGTTTTAACATAGTTTGTCACTAATAAAAGGGTAAAATATTTGTGAATGTCAAGATATAAATAGATGTATATATATAAAGATATTTATAATTTATTATATATAGTTATAGGTAAAGTTACAATATGAAAAACACAATAAGTATCCCAAAAAACTTTTTAGGAGAATTGTGTGATGATTGATCATGAGATTACCAACCAATGTATGATTGAAATTGTATGTCATATTTTTTATGTGGTTATATAATTTGTAATAATTACATTTTATTTTTCCCATTGATGATCTGTGTGTCATACCTTTCTTTAAGAATGTAAGGACCTGCATGTCTGCTTAAAAATGTTAGGTATCCCAAACCCCTAGAATCCTCACATGCATGTCTATGTCATCCCCCTATCATGTTGTATCAGTTATTTTTTCCTCTAATACTATAAGTAAATAAATCATATTAAATATAATTTATAATAAAAAATTGATTTAATATAACCACCATTATATAATTTTTTTTAATTTAGTGATGAATTTATTTAAACCACTACTAAATCTTAAAAAAAACATAATTCACCCTCCCCTCCCACACCTGATCCCCTAGCCCCCCCCCCCCGCTACTGAGAATGACCCTCATGAACCCAACCCCCTATTTCCATGGACGAACCCCATGGTGCCACTAAAGACAATTGTCCCTCCTCCCAAAATATCCACATGACCCTGACCCTCCTCCCGATGATGGTCGTTCCCCCCTGGATCCTCATGAGCCTGACCTCATGCCCCCCAATGAGGACCTCACAACGACCCCCCTACTCCTCGACAAAGACCCCCAAAAAAGACCCCACTTCCCATTTTCTCTATGACTAAGACCTCTGACATCATTGAAGGTACGATTTCTAGTTTAAATTTTTATGGTTTTTAATTAAATTATATAATGATATGTGTAATTGAGTGTTGGTTTTAGGGATTTTTCTTGAGATGATGTCGGGGTTACATTGCAAACCTCCCATCGGTAGTTGGTCACAGTTTTGGAGAGTGGATGCAACTTAATGTGTTTTAGGAGATTAATCATATTTTTAAATTTTGAGTAATTAATTATAAATTAATATAATTAATTATTTCTTTCATGTGGCGTGATACATGTGCCCAAGGTGTTGTCAGTGTGTGTTGTAAGAAATGAATCTTTTACATTTTCATCAAGAGGTAGGTCAATCATTTTGTTTTGTGTCATTTCAATATTTAATAAGCATTTGAATTTTTTTAAAATGATAAATTACCAAATTAAGTCCACCTTAACGGCCATTGTGGGTTGGCTTGGGGAGAATAGTTGTTTTAGATGTTTTGCAGAGGGGTTTTCGTTCGAAAAACTCGATCATTTAGCCTATGGTTTAAGAACACAAGTCACATGAAATTTAATTCTCTATTATCTTTTTTAAATGATATAATAAAGTTTATATACTAAAAAAAATACTCGTCATCATGATTATAATTCATAATTATTACTATAAGTTACATAAATTCAGATTACATAAAGCTTTTTGTATGTCCTACTCTATTCAAGCTGAGTATTATTTCTCAAATTGATTCTAAAAATATAATAAAACCATAATTGCATGAAATGATATGAAACTTATAGAAACACATGCACCAGATATCATAGTTTCAAGTTCTTTTTTTGAGATACAATAAATCTTGATTTACATAATTATTGATGCAAAATCAAGATGTATAGATAATCATGTTTCTGAAATATTTAATAAAAATTTATAATATAAAAAGTAGAAAATTTAGATATATTTTAATAGAATAATTATGTTCATGTATTATTTTATGGTTCTGAGTGTAGTGGAAACATGTAATTATGGGTGATATATTAAATTTTCTTTTAATATTTCTATACCCGAAACTAAGAGTGGGGATCTTGCAAGTAAAATTTATAATTAATTTATTTAGATTGAAAAAAATAAATTACCTTTTCTTTGGTTTATTTCTTCGGTGTAGATCATCTAAAAAGACTCTTACATATTTCCTTCACCATGCTTGTGAGGATCCAAGGATAGAATCCCTCAAGTGGTGATCTAAACATGCTCCTTTGATCATCGAGAAACGCCAAATGATCTTCGGGTGATAGCACGGGGAATTGAATGTCTTGTGTTTTTCATTCTTGATCGTTCATTCTTTGGTCTTGAACAAATATCTATAGTATTTCTTGTTCTTGAGAGGGAGGGAGATGGAGGAGTCGAAAAAGAATTCATTGTGCACAACATTTCTCTATTTTTTATTATCTACACAATATCCATGACACACTATTTATAGAGGTAGGGTTTAGGTTATAATATTTGTTTATTTCATGTTGTCCCTTAAATAAGATTAAATCCTTTAATGAAAACCTCATTACAAATAATAATATTATTATTATTACTTTACGGTGCATTTCTGTAACGCCCCGACCCCAGCTACCCAGAGCCGGTGCATTACTTCGTAACATTGGCATGATCACAAAAGATCAAGTCTCGAAAGACCGATTAGTTTAGTAGCCTTGGAAACACTAGATACATTCATAAGTCTTTCATTACATCAAAAAGTAAACAAAATACAATAACATGGTCTTCATAGTCCACAATCATATCCATTTCTGACTACCCCTGCAGTTCACTCATAAATTACTCCTTCACATCCTGGAAAATATTAAAACATTGAAAGGGGTGAGCTCAGATGCTCGGTAAGGATAACAATAATGCGGAAGCTTTCATAAATAAACATAAAAATTTAAGGCAATGTATAACTAAACAAAAGCCTTTTAAACTTGAACATCAACATAATATGGAAAAAGTAAAATGAGATAATGCCATTCACTTCCTCACATGGATATTCTACTAGTCGAATAATCACATGCAATATGAATAACCACTTTCATAATGAGGGAATGTATAATGCCAGACATTCTGAAACATTTTTTCAAGGCCTCGGCCAAGACATCTAAAATGATTAAGGCCTCGGACAAAACCATAAATCAAATTGGGAAAGGGCCTCGGCCAATTCCACGTCTAGTTGTCTCATGAGACCTACCGATGCATCGAGGAGCTATAGCGGGCTCCACCCGTCACTTATTAAGTCCAATACATTCCTCATATGAATAGGTTTAAACATATCATAAACCATAACATAATTGTATCACATAAAACATGCATAAAGGAAACATAACATTTCCACATTTCAAACACAAGATATCAATACAACACATTGATATAATAAAAGCGCTTTAAAAACCATTTTCAATACCAAAATAAAAGAAAGTTAAAACTTTGTATTTATTTTTCATCAAAAAAATGATGGCTTGTAGAGGAAGACGAAACTCAAATAATGGTCACGGCGGTGGAGAAGTCGTTGTCGCCGCATATGTATGGAAAGAAAAATATTCCCTTTTTGTCGTTTAGTAAAACGCTTCGTATAAAAATATTCCTTTTGAATAAACGTAAAAGTCAAAGGGGTTTATACACTGTATAAAAGAAATTTGTGTATAAAACAAAATATGCCTCAATGAATGGATATTGAGACGAAGTCCCTTAAAAAGATAATTTTTAAATAAAATATATCTATTATGTTTATTCACTATATTTACACATAAAGAAAGTATAAATACAATATACGACATAATAATATCATGACATAATTTGAAAGTAGGAGATTAACCCAAAGAATGGATGTTGGGTTATGAAATTCCCTTACCTCGTGTCTGACTTGACTCAACCATTATTTAACCTCCTGAATAATAAACTAGAGTTAATATATACCTTATTAAGAACAATTTTTAATTTCATTATCCTTTTTATATCACGTATTACAATGTTATGAACATTATGTAATTATTTAGGTTAATAACGGTCGTTTTGTCGATCTTTGGTACTTGAGTCAATGATAAACTTCTTATAATTACAAGTTGTTTATATGGTAGAATATCCATTATCTCCAGAATTATATTCATGATTTATATGTCATATATATCTTATATATCCAGTATATACATTCATTTATAATATTACGTAACATTTATAGGTAAGAAATGAAATGCACCGTTCATGGAGACGGTAAGCCGTACGTACGCATGAACGCTACTTTCATTTCAATTTCATATTTAATGGAACGAAATCATAATGATATAAATGTATAATATAATTCCATTATAATATAGTGTATAATACCATTTACTCCATGCTTTATACATCCCACATATGGCATTAACGATTCAATCACTTTGAGGGGGCGGTAGTCCGCACTTCCTAAAATGAAATTATCGCGTTTTACCCATAATGGAAATCATAAAGTATGCCATAAATGAGAAATACAGAAGCATAAGTAAAACATAAACATATTATATATCATATATAAATATAGTGACATCTTAATGGCCACCTTTGAAGGTGTTATATGAGTGTTGAACAATCATCGTTTCGTGAGGCAGAAATTCACCATCCACAGAAACCGTATGTTCTTTAACCATTAGATGTAGGTGTGTGTAAGTGTAGCTCTAATAATTCTTATAACAACATCCTAGTATATTTAGGATACTGGTGTTGTTACAAAAGAAATTAATAAAAAGAGTTTAGGGGGTTGGAGAAGAAAAATAAAACAAAACAACATTAGAGAAGACATTACCTCAAAATCGGGTTACTCTTTTTGATTTGAGCCAAAGGCTTCCTTGGGAAGAGCTCTGCCCAATGTGAGGCTTCTAGAAGTAAGAGGGGAAAGTTGGGAGAATATTTGGGCAGAGGTTGGCCGAGCCAAATGGCTTGAAAGTGTAAATGAGGTGGGAGAGGTGGGGGCCTTTTATAAGTGGAGAGGAGGGTCTCTTTTGGAAAGATTAAAATGTTACATTATTACACAATGCTTTTCGGATTTTAAAGGTCCCACACTTATATAATTCGTGGATAAGGTGATTAGGGTTCGAAATATCCTCATCAAATAGGCTTTGGACAAGTGTAAGCCTTGGATTTTGCATTATCTTCTCATTTTATTTTAATCGTTAAATAATGAGGTCATCACTGCATTATAATGATGTCATAAATAATTTACTTTATTTAATGTATAAAAATTATAAAAAAAATACTATGATTTAGGAAATCTTTTTAGCTTTCTAATGAATATTTATAGTCAAAATTTGGACTTGTGTAACCCCACTTAAAAACTGTTTTAGTAAAACAACTCATGTTTGTGTCAATTTAATTTTAACATTAAATAAATATATATTAATGTCATTTTCCAACTAAAGTGGCTCCATGGGGTCCCCAAGTTGACCCATGGGTTGTCTTGGTCATCCATGAATCATCCAATAGGAGTAGGACAAGTTTCATGCTCATCTAATATTATTAAAACATTATTTGTACCTTAAACTACACTAATTACCTCTAATCGCGATTAAGAACTTAAAAGTTACTATTCACCAAAAAATTATTTTAATCTCATTGAACCACATTTTACTTCTTAATGAAAACCATGTATGTCTGATTTTTGAAAATCAAATCACAGAAGTGGTAATATTTCATTTAAACGAAAAATCAGTTATTTAACTACCACTTAGTGGTTTCACTATTCATCAAAAATTGAAGTTTTTCAGAATAAGGCCAAAATTTCACCCTAAGCTATAATTGATATTCCGAATTAAAAAATGATGTATATTTTACAAAATTCCAAACATATAAGTTGAATTAATTAATTTTATAATTAATTCTCACTGTTACAACAAATAGCGTGTTTTTAAGAAACAATTTATATCAAAAGATTGGCAATTGTTTATGTCCAATTTCAATGTTAAATTAATTCTAATGACCACCATTGGATAAAATGGTAAAAATATATTCTAATTATACTTTAAAACCACTAAATATTATAATTTATCACTATAAATTATTTTGATTAAAAAAGTTGTTTTTAAGTATTTTTCACTATTCATAAAAAATTAGAAGTTCTCAGAAAAATTCCAAAAATTCAACATAGGATAATTTCGATATTCCGAATCCAAAAATGAAGTCCATTTTGAAATATAAAATTTCTATAATTTTAAAAATTGGTTATTACTATTCATAACGGCTACTTTAATTAGTTGTGGTGTGTGTTAGAGCTCGAGGTTGCGTACAACAAACGCTATTGCATTATTCGAAGGGAAACGTACCGTGGAAGCTTGGGGTGTTACAATTTCAATAAGCACTAATGATAAATATTATTTACTGTATGGTAAATAATTATTTATCACTGGAAGCAATCTTGGTCCATTCAAAATCTTCTGTATTTATTTAATACCCAAATAAAAATTTAATTTAAATATTTCATTCATCAATAAATATTTATGATCAATAAAATGTAAATAAAATTATTCTTTGCTCTTGAAAATTATATTTATTCAAGTAATTAAATTCAAATCGAATTTAATCGAGATCATTATAAAAACTTAGTGTGTGACCCTCTAGGATTATTTCTCATTAACATAAGGCAGTCTTTCCTAAAGTACAATATTACTATCTAGAAACTGATAAAGGAACCCAAAATAATGACACTCACTGTTGTAATATAATCTGTTTATCTCAATATCTTATCAAGAAGGTTGCACATCTATATCACCTACCTATATGCTTGATAAGTCTTTCTTTGACTATAAAAAATTAACACACCATTTCATTATAGAAATGGAATTTATGGAAATAGTTATATTCTAATCAAAGGGCCAAGATATCAGCTTCCATAAATATGGAAAGAAAAGAAATCCTTACTTGACTTATACATTAATAACATGTCACTCATGACACGAACAATGTATCCAAATTCTCCATGAACTATTATCTTCATGGTTTATGAAATAAACCTAAGTATGCAATTAATAACATGCATTAATAATAATATTAAAGTCTAATTACCACTATACACACTCATAGATAAAAATATCCAATGACACCAAAACATGCAGAATATCTATAGATGATCCTGTTATCGTAATCTCTCATCCTAGATATTACCAAGTGATAAATTATTGAGTAAAATCTTCATCTTCTTATGATTACTCGCATCCAACAGTCTCTGTACTATATATCCCATTATAATAAATTATTTAACCATAGAAAATTATTTAAGAATATTATCATAGCACTTCAAGGTTCTCATCATAGTGGGGAACTGCTATGACCTTATCAATGTGATGTATAATCTAAGAAATTATTATATTAGAGTTACACAGAATAATGAAAATTTTTTAATAAGAAGTTTTATTAATATTGAATACATCAAATATACATGTAATCAAAGTAAAAAAAGTTGGTACTAGGACACCAACTCCAAAAAACTCCCACTTGGACTAGAGCTAACTTCCTAAGACTTTCAGTCTAACGGACCTAACATGATAATCATGTTTCTACTATGTTAAGGCTTTAATCATGAGGTTTGGCACATTGTCTTCCATGGGAATATTTCTCACTACAACCTCACCTCTTTTATAAAAATGCATCAAGAGATGATACTTCTAAAGTATGTGTTTTTTTACTGATGTAACCTTTGCTGTTTTGTGAGAGTCACCGCTATAGTATTACAATAGTAGAGTGTGATAGGATCATTACTAGTAGGTACCACATCAATCCCTTGAATGAAGTTTTGTATTCATACTACTTCTTTATCTTCCTCAGAAGCTGTAATAAACTTAGACCCTACTGTAGAATCTATGACCACAACTTTTTTTGAGATATTCTAGCTCACAACACCTCCATTCCATGTGAATATGTATCTCATTTTTTACTTCATATCATCTTCATCAGTTTGGAAACTAGAATCTATATATCCTCTGATGACTTGTTCCTCATATCCTATACAAACTAGGAACATATCCTTAGTTTGCCTCAGATACTTAAGGATAGTTTTGACTGTCATCCAATGGAAATCACTTGGGTCATCTTGATATCTCCCTACCACATTTAATGTGTAGGATACATGTAGCCTAGTGTATAATATAACATACATGACTAACCCAATCAATAATGTGTATGGAATACTTACCGTCTTGTTTATTTCCTCATGTATTTGAGGACACATTTTTCAAGAAAGATGAATGCCATGTGACACTGAAAACAATCCACTCTTGTATTATTCCATACTGAATATCTTCAATATCTTGTCAATGTATGTACTTTGACTTTGGCTGAGAAAATTCTTAGATATATCATGATGGATCTTGATCCCAATAATATATGTTGCCTCCCCCAAGTCCTTTATAGAGAATCATTAATTCAAACATGCCTTAACATACTGTAAGAGTGATATTTCATTTCTAATGAGTAATATGTAATCAATGTATACTATTAAGAAAATTATTGCACACCCACTAAAATGTTTTTAGATACATGGATCATACTCATTACTTATGAAAGAATTTTTTTTATAGATTCATAAAAATGAATATTCCATGACCTAGATGTTTTCTTTAATCCATAAATGGAATTTTTCAATTTTCATATCTTGTTAGAATCCTTTGGAGTCACAAAAACATTGGGTTGTGTCATATAGAAATCTTCATGAAGGTTCCCATTAAGGAAGGTTGTTTTGACATCCATTTTAAAAACCTCATAGTCTTGGTAAGATTCAATGGAAAGTAGAATTATGATGGATTTTAACATTGAAACTAGTGAAAATTTCTCTACATAGTTAATGCATTTATTCTGTTTAAACCCCTTTACAACAAGTCAGTCTTTATAGGTACTGAATTGTCCTTACATGCCCAATTTCTTCTTGAATACCCATTTTCAACCAACAAAATTTACATACATTGAAGGATCTACCAAAATACAGTCTTGGTTTTGGTTCATGGAATCCATTTTAGAATTTGTGGATTCTTGCCACTTGGAAACATCCATGCCACTTACTACTTCCTTGTAGGTTAGAGGATCATTATTATCTATTAATAATGAGTCATCATCCTTGGTTACTAGAAAACTATATTTTTCTAGTTATCTAACCTCTCTAATACTCCTACGTGGTACTTGTGTCTCTGGATAAACTTCTTCTTCCATGGGGATTTATGGAATTTATTCATGTGCCAAATATTGGGTATCTTGATCCCAAACTTCATCAAATCTTATCTCTCTCTCACTATCTCATTTGTAGATAATATCCTTTTCAATAAATGTTAGGCATCTGTCAACAATCACATTTTTATCTGAAGGATTATACATGTGATTTCCCTTTTTTTCTTTGGGATATCCTATAAAGATACACTTTGTGCCTTAGGGTGTAATATTGTTACCTAAAGATACCTTAATAAATTATTTACAACCCCACACATATAAGTATAAAAAATGAGTTTATTTCCATTCCAAAATTGGTATGGTATATCTTCTTTCACATTAGTGGTAACTCAATTTAGTATGTATGTTATTGTTTGTAATGTGTATCCCTAAAACGATAATGTAATAATTTCATGACTCAATATTGATCTCAATATGTATAATAAGGTGTGGTTCATCCTTTCACTTAAACCATTATACTAAGGTGTATAAGGATGAGTGATTTGAGATAAAATCTCAAACTCCAATAGGTAATCAATGAATTCTCAATTAAGATATTCTCCACCACAGTCTCAGTAGAGTTTCTTAATTTTTTTTACCAATTTGGTTCTCAAATTCATTCTTTTATTGCTTAAATTTTTCAAACGAATCCATATTATACCTCATTAAATATACATATCCATATCTAATAAAATCATCCGTAAAAGTTATGAAGTATGAGTACCCACCCTTTTCCTCAATAGGAAATGGTCCACACACGTCTGTATAAACTAATTTCATAAGCTCTTAGGACCTTTCACCTTTTCTACTAAATGAGGATTTGGTCATTTTTCCTTGTAAACATGAATGACATGAATCAAGTGGTTTTAGTTCAAAAGAATATAAATATCCCTCTTTTTTTAATTTAGTAAACCAATTTTTGTTTACATGACCGAGTCGGTGATTCCAAGTTTGGGGGTGGTATGATCCATGTAAAGATGTTTCATTATCGATTTCCATTACTTGGTTTGTGTAGTCCAAAACATAAAGGCTTTTATTTACTTGTGTCATACCATAACAAATGTTATCTTTATAAAAGTAGAAAAATTTATTTCAAAAATTGAAAATAAAATCATCTGTATCTAGATTGGATACAAAAAATAATGTTTTTTATAAATGAATGCACATTATAAAAACCCTTTAAAACCAAGATCATTATAATTATAAATGTGGGGTGGTAGTCCTCGATTGCTACAATAAAAAGTTTAGATTTGTTGGATGCTCATAGATCTACCTCCCGTTGTTCAATTATTCTTAATCTACTTGGTTTCTATATTTGAATACATATGTGAGAAACTTAAACTATATCTAATATCCAATTTGTAGAAACAGATAAATCAAACTCGATAAAAAACATAGCTAAAGCTTCCACATGCTTCTTCTAGGTATAATTTTTCTTCCAGTGGTCCTTATTTCCACATGAAATACAAATAACATCATATTCTCTTGGTTTCCCCTTGATATTCCTCTTACTATAAGGGCATTTGAAAGAATCCTTGACCTTAGAGATTTTTACTTGGCCTTTCTGCCTTTTCACCATAAGGACTGAAGGATTTTCACACTTCGTCTCCTTATCCACTTGGAGAATAAGAGTGGGAAGATCTGGAAGAGACTTCTCAATGTTGTTCATATTAAAATTCATAACAAAATTAGAGACGGGTTGAGGGAGTGATGCTATAATGAGATCTATGCCCAGTTCTTCAAGGATTTTAAACACTAGAACCTCTAGGTGCACAATGTAGCCAATAATCTTAACTACATGAGGCCCAGATGGGGCACCCTTTCTAATATTTCTCTGAAAGAGAACCTTGTAAATCTCAAAATCATTCATGTTTAAAAATCTCTTGGTAAAGGCCATAGAGGTGCTTAAACATACTATACACATCCATGTTTTCATGATACTTCATGAGTTCAATATACATAGATGAAATCATCAAAAATTGAATGTTGATAACATCATTAAAATGTTTTTTCATAGATAAGGAACTCTTTATCACTAACCTCCTTGGAAGGCGGATCAAGCATTGAGGATTCTAACATATAAGATTTACATTCATGGTGCAGAATAACCCAAGGGCATCTAAACCACTCTTGGAAGTTATTTTCAATTAGGAGGTTGTATTTTATACAATATTGATTATAGGGATAGTATTAATGATAATATTTTCATTTTATTCTACAATTAAAAATAAAAGATTATTAGTACTTTTCTTGATGAAAATTTATGTGAGAAATAATAAATTAATTGATTTTATTAATTCTTCCATTATTTTATCAAGTCTCAATAGACCTCACCATTGAACTTGAAATGTCTAATTATTATGAAATTATAGTGATAAAGATCCCAATTAATTTCTTAATGATCCTAAATTTATCTATTAAAACCATAAGAAATTAATTAGGTAGGAAGTCTTTCCAACTGCAGGCTTGCAACTCCTTGATCTGTTAAGTGGATTCCCCTATCCTGAAAACCAGACTAGGATTTCCTCAACACTTGCCTATAAATTTTAATTAAACATAATTTGGCTGTTAAAATCAACACAAGTTCGGTTAAGTCAACCTAAAACCCTCATGAGAACTCCCCGATAAAATTAAGTGCCTGGACTTTGGCCATGTACTACACTTAGTTCTATGGTTTCATTCTCAATCAAGTAATATAAGGCTTAGTCTGACTTAATATTAGGTAGATTAATTTATAATTAATTATCCATAAATTTTATCTTGTTTTATCCTTCACATGCCTTTTTAATATTAAGTGTATGTTACATAATTAATTAACCATGTTGGATAAGATATTTACACATAATTCATTTATTTAATTTCCATCTTTGCACATTAATTCATTTATTTATGTGATTGTGGTCTTTTATTCATAAAATAAATAATTGCATAGATTGAAATAACTAATTAATTAAATGACACGATCATGATATTATCTAATGGTTGATTAAATGAATGGACATTAAAACAACCTTTGAACAAGGGGAAATAACTCATGTTTTTAGTCATGGCATGAGTTACAAAATCCCCCCTTCGCACTTGTGTATCACCTGAGTTGGAATCATAATGGTTTTGTCTTAAACCTCCACTAACCAAGGACATGCAGGTCCTACATAATAATGGAGGGAGAAATGACTAAAAAACCATCATTTTAATTTAATATTAAATAATTGAAAACTCATGCAATAAATAAAATAAAATAAATTCCAACACATACATAGGTCTTGGTTGAGCTAATAATCGGTCATACATGCAATTAATATACAAAAGTAACTATATAGAATTCATTTATTTATTTTTTCCTTATTATTAATATAAATGCACTTGCATTAAATAATTAATTAATTAATTCTCCTTCATCTTACTGATCATGAAAAATTAATTAGAGATACCCATCATTTATGGAATTCATGTAAAATAAACAACAGAACCAATAATGAAATATTTATTACAACAAATTAACAAAGCATTTAAAAATATTTAAAACCATTATTAAATTTTCAAACACACAATGGTGTGTCAATAAATAAAATAAGGTTTTAATGCTATTATTTTCAATTTAATGTAATTTTTCAATTATTTCCTTTAATGAGAAACTACATGGCATGTACAGACCAGCTACACGCTGTGTATCTCAATTTTTGTGTATCTAAGGTACATGTTTGGGTCTACTATAAGGCCCTGGCCTTAAACCATACTTAATATTGAATTAAATGAATAATTCACATTGAGGATCTTTTCAGGTTTAGAGTTTTAGAGAATTATTACATAACTATTACCTCTCAAAATATTACAAAGTAGAAACTTCTACTAATTTTCCATATAATAAAAACTCTTAAAAAGAAACATGTCTAGTTCCATGTTTTAGATAGCATGACTTTCCATTGATCCCATCCTTGACCCCATTCCACATTAAGTCATGTGAAAAACATTTCAAAAAAAAAACATGGGGTGAGCATAAAAAGCTCAGTATGGGATACACAATTAATGAAAACTATTGGTTTTTCAAAACAACAAGTAAACCATGTATACTTTATCAATGTAATAATTTTCACCTTTATGAAGTAGTAAAAACTCTTCACTGAATAAAAGATCATTACTTAACCTTTTGTAACCAAAATATTACCATAAAACCCATATAAAGATCACATAACATATAAAGGTAACTTGAGACATAAACATACTTAAATGGAATAACCATACGGTCGACTTCAACACATATCACTTAATGGAATAGTCATACGACCGACTTCCATACCCAATGCATTGGAGGTTATAACGTAACCACCCGTCCTGGTATTCACGGCACCACCCGTCATATGGTTTATCATGTAACCACCCGTCAAATGTCCAAGTACCATTATAAAATCATAAGACATAAAACAAATATAATTGAAAGAAAACATTTACACACTTTGATCACAATATATCACTTAAATATATTGACATAAAAAATCCATTATAAAAAACCATTTTCAATACCAAAATACATAAAAGAGTATATGGTATTTATTTCATTTTAAAAACATTATGGCTTATTGAGGAATCCAAAGACCAAATAATACTCACGGCAGCAGAAAAGGGGTCACTGTCACCGCGTATGTTAAAAGAAACATTCCTTTTTGTCATTTAGTAAAACTCTTCATAGATAAATATTCCTTTTGTAAAAAAGTAAAAGTAAAAGGGGTTTATACACCGTATAAAAGAAAGTTGTGTATAAAACAAAATACGCCTCAATGAAAGGAGATTGAGACGAAGTCCCTTACCTCGGGTCCGACTTGACTCGATCGTTCTTTAACGTCCTGAATAATAAACTTGAGTTAATTTATAATTTCTTAAGAACCTTTTTCAAGTTAATTATTACTTTTATATCACTTATTACCATGTTATAAACATTATGTAATCATTTAATTTAATAATGTTTGTTTTGTCGATATTTGGTTCTTAAGTCGAAAGTGGACTTCTTACAATTACATGTTGTTCGTGTGGTCAAAGGTTCATTATATCCAGAATGATATTCATGATTTGGATATAATATATAACATATATATCCATCATATACATGTATTTATAATATTACATAATCATTTATAGGTAAGAAATGAAATGCACCGTTCATGGAGACGGTAAGCCGTACATACGCATGAACGCTACTTTCATTTCTATGTCATATTAATGGAATTAAAACTAAATGATAGGTATGTATATTTTAATTCCAGAATTATATTAATAATTTATATGTAACATACATCATATATATCCATTATATATATGTACTTATAATAGTACATTACATTTGGGGATAAGAAATAAAATGCACCGTTCATGGAGACGGTAAGCCGTACGTACGCATGAACACTACTTTCATTTCTATATCATAATTTAATGGAAAGAAATAATAATGATATAAAGGTATATTATAATTCCAGTATAACATCATATATAATAACTTTAAATCCATCCTTTATACGTCCCAAATATGGCATTAGCGAATCAAATCACTTTGAGGGGGCAGTAGTCCGCACTTCCTAAAATGAAGATATCACGTATACTCATAATGGAAGCCATAAAGGTATGACATAAATGAAAAATACAGAAGCTTAAGGAAAACATAAACATATTATATATCATATATAAATATAGTGACATCTTAATGGCCACCTTTGAAGGTTTTAGAAGAATATTGAACAATCATCGTTTCGTGAGGTAGAAATTCGCCATCCACGGAAACAGTATTCTTTTTAACCATTAGATTAAGGTTTGTGTAAGTGTAGCTAAAATAATTCACATAACAACATCATATTATATTAAAGATACCAGTGTTGTTACAAAAGAAAGGAATAAAAAGAGTTTAGGGGGTTGGAGAAGAAAAATAAAACATAAGAACACAAGAGAAAACACTACCTTTAAAACGGGAAACTCTTTTTGTTTTGAGCTCAAAGGCTTCCTTGGGAGGACTTCTGCCCAAAGTAAGGCTTCTAGGAGTAAGAGAGGGATGTGGAGAGACAAAATGAGAAGAGCTTGGCCGAACCAAAGGCTTGAGAGGTGTGGTTAATGAGGTAGAGGTGGGGGCCTTTTATAAGAGGAGAGGAGTGGCACTCTTGGAAAGTTAAGAAAATATACTTTATTATAAAATGATTTTCAGATAAAAAGGGTCCCAAAATTATATATTTAGAGGATAAGGTGATAAGAGTTCTAAATCCACCCATACAATAGGTTTTTGACATGTGTAGGTCTTAGAGTTTACATTATCTTTTCATTTTATTTAAATCGTTAAATAATGAGGTAATCGCTGCATCATCATGGTGCCATAAATAATTTAATTTATTTAATGTCTAAAAATTATAAAAAAATATCATAATGTAGGAAATCTTTTTGTCTTTCTAATTAATATTGATAGTCAAAATCATGACTTGTATAACCCCATTTAAAAATTATTTTAGTAAAACATCTCCTGTTTGTGACATTTCTATTTTAACATTAAATAAAAAGTTATTAATGTCATTTTCCTACCAAAGTGGCTACATGGGGTCCCCAAGTTGACCCATGGATTGTCTTGGTCGGCCATGACACATAAAATAAGGGTAGGACATGTTTCAATGTCATTTCATATTATTAAAATATTATTTTTACCTTAAATTACACTAATTACCTCTAATTGCGATTAATAAACTTAAAAGTTACTATTCACCAAAAAATTATTTTAACCCCATTGAACCACATTTTACTTCCTAATGACAACCATGTATGTCGGATTTTTGAAATTCAAAACACAAAGGTGGTAAAATTTCATTTAAACGAAAAATCAGTTTTTTAAGTACCACTTAGTGGTTTCACTATTCATCAAAAATTGAAGTTTTTTAGAAAAATCCCAAAACTTCACCCTAAGCTATATTTGATATTCCGAATTCAAAAATGATGTCTATTTTACAAAATTCAAAACATATAAGTTACATTAATTAATTTAATAATTAATTCCCGCTTTCAGAACAAATAGCGTGTTTTTATGAAATAATATATATCAAAAGATTGACACTAGTTTAAGTCCAATTTCAAAGTGAAATTAATTCCAACGAACACTATTGGATTAAATGGTAAAAATAAATTCTAATTTCACTTTAAAACCAATTCAAAAGATAATCTAATCATATAAATAAATTATATTAAAAAGATATTTTGAATTAAAATACATCATTTTCACTATTCATTAAAAAATGAACTTTATCGAAAAAATACCAAAAATCAACACAAAGTAAATTTTGATGTCCCGATTATAAAGAAGAGTTTTATTTTGTCCATAGAAAGTATAAGAGTGACCAAAACTATATTTAAAGAAGGTTCTCCATGAAAAGGTGATAAGTCGACCTTTAGTGAATATTAGAGCATCTATGCCTAAAATTGAATTCTTTTCATATTTTAAGACTTTATCTTTTATTGGACAAATGTAAAACCATTTAACAAACATATATAATCATATTTTAGTTGTTTCTATTCATTACCACCAATACAATGGCTACGTGTTAACTACCATTTAAAATAATAATATTTTATTACTAGTGTGCAACATAAGATTTCAAAAAAACTCTTTGTTGCGTATCGGGTACGCTATCGAACATAGCAGCCCCTTTAAAGTAAAATTAATATTTAATTCGCAAATATTAATAAATATGAAAATGTTTTATTCATTATTTACCTGGTATGTTACATCCTTCCCCCCTTTTAGGAATTGTGTCCTCATAATTTTATTCACTTATCAAAATAAGTGGGGTTATTTATCCCTCATAGCATTTTCAGATTCCCATATTGCCTCTCCAACCATTTGGTTTTTCCACAAAACCTTTACCTGGTGAATTACCTTATTTCGCAACACTTTCTCTCTTCAGTCAAGAATCTGGACTGGTTTTTCTTCATAAGAGAGATTCTCTTCCAACTGAACTACCTCTGGGCTCAAAAACATGAGATGGATCTGGCATATACTTTCTCAACATCGAAACATGAAAAACATTGTGTACCTAAGATAAAATCGGAGGTAATGCCACTCTGTATGCAACTGATCCAACTCTCTCCAAAGTTTCATATGGTCCAATGAACCTTAGACTCAGCTTTCCTTTCTTACCAAATCGCATCACACTTTTCCACGGTGAAACTTTGAGAAAAACATGATCACCTACCTCAAAAGATAGATCCTTCCTCCTGTTGTCTACATAACTTTTCTGTCTGCTCTGAGCTGTTCTCATGTGTTTCTGAATCAACTAAACTTTTTCTGCCATCTCTTCTACCAATTACGATCCCATCAACTTCCTTTCACCTACTTCATCCCAGAAAGCTGGAGTTCGACACCGCTTACCATATAATGCCTCAAACGGCGCTATATGTATACTGGAATGAAAAATGTTATTATATGAAAATTCAACCAAAGAAAGATGTTGGTCCCAACTTCCCTGATAATCCATCGAACAAGCATGTAGCATATCCTCCAAATTCTGAATTGTTCGTTCTGACTGCCCATGTGATTGTGGATGAAAAGCTGTACTAAAATTTAATTCAGTACCCAACGACTTCTGAAGGCCTTTCCAAAAATTAGAAGTAAACCTGAGATCACGATCAGATACAATGGATAGGGGAACTCCATGAAACCTTACTATCTCTTTAAGATACAATCGAGAAAGTTGATCTAGAGAGAAAGTATCTTGAATAGGAAGGAAATGAGCAGATTTAGTCAAGCAATCAACAATAACCCAGATTGCATTATTACCATGAGATGTCCTCGGTAATCCCACAACAAAGTCCATGGATACATTTTCCCATTTCCACTCTGGCACTGGTAAAGGCTGAAGCATCCCTTTCGGTAACTGCCACTCTGCTTTAACCTGCTGACAAGTCAAACACTTTACAGTAAAATCAGCAATATCTCTTTTCATTCCATCCCACCAGTAATACTCCCGCAGATCTCTGTACATCTTAGTACTGCCAGGATGAACTGAAAATGGGGAACTATGAGCCTCACATAACAACTCATTCTTCAACTGTGAATCACCAAGAACACATAATCTCTTCCCAAACCTCAAAACACAATCATTATCAATGTTGAATTCAGGCAACTTACCCTTCTGAACCAGCTCTACCTTTTTCTGCAACTCACTGTCTTGCTTCTGTGCTTGCTTGACTCTGTCTGATAGAGAAGATTTCACCGATACCTGAAACAAAAAAGAAGTACTTCCTGTACAAATAACTTCCAGGCCAAAGTTCATCAAATCAAAAACCAAAGGATCTCGTTCCAAATGTATCATGGTTAATGAAGCATTAATTTTTCTACTCAAAGCATCAACCACTTTATTTGGTTTTCCAGGATGGTAATGAATTGTACAATCATAATCCTTGATTAATTCCATCCATCTCCTATGTCTCATGTTCAACTCTTTCTGAGTGAATATATACTTTAAACTTTTGTGATCATTATATATTTCACACTTTACTCCATAAAAATGGTGCCTCCAAATTTTTAAAGCGAAAACAATAGCAGCTAATTCCAAATCATGTGTAGGGTAATTTACCTCATGAGTTTTCAACTGATGTGAAGAATAAGCAATTACCTGATCATTCTGCATAAGGATACAGCCAATTCCTTTCAATGAAGCATCACCGTAGATAACAAACTCACCATTCCTGGAAGGAAGTGCCCAAACTAGACCATTCACCAATCTTCTTTTCAATTCCTGAAAACAATCATCAAATTCTTTTGTCTAGATGAACTTAACACCCTTCTGAGTTAGCTTAGTCATTGGACTAGATAACCGTGAAAAATTTCTAACAAACCTTCGGTAGTAACCTGCCAAACCAAGGAAACTACGGATCTCGGTTACATTTGTGGGTCTTGGCCATTCTTCAACAACTTTTGTTTTAGCAGGATCAACAGTTATGCCATCTTTTGAAGCAATGTGACCCAGGAAAGAAATTTTTTGAACCAAAACTCACACTTGCTAAATTTTCCATACAGTTTCTTTTCTTTAAAGGTTTGCAAGACAACCCTTAAATGACTTTCATGCTCCTCTTTACTTTTAGAAAACACCAAAATATCATCAATGAAAACAACCACAAACATATCCAAGAACTCATGGAAAATTATATTCATAAGGTCCATGAATACAACAGGTGCATTGGTTAACCCAAAAGGCATAACTACAAATTCATAATGGCCATATCTAGTACGAAACATAGTCTTCAGAACGTCTGCTTCTTTTACTTTCAACTGATGGTACCTTGACCTCAAATCAATCTTTGAAAAATACTGAGCTCCCTGGAGCTGATCAAATAAATCATCGATATGAGGTAAAGGATACTTGTTCTTAACAGTAATGTTATTCAAGGCTCTATAATCAATGCAAAGTCTCATTGAACCATCTTTCTTTTTAACAAACAAGACAGGAGCACCCCATGGTGATGTGCTAGGTCGAATGAAACCTTTATCTAATAACTCCTGCAATTGCTTCTTTAACACTAAAAGTTCAACTTGAGCCATTCGGTAAGGGGGTTTTTAAATTGTCTTAGAATTAGGAACTAAGTCAACAGTAAATTCAACTTCCCGATCATGAATAATACCAGGAAACTCATCAGGAAAAACATCAAGATACTAATTTACCACTGGCATATCATTAATATGAACAGTTCCTTTATTTTAAACAATATGTGCAAGGTAACATTCATTTCCATCTTTTACTAGTTTCTCAACAACCTGATATGCTATCAAAATCAAGGGTTCATTCTTGTACAAAAACTGAAAATCTTTCTGAAAAGAAACCATTTTAGCTCTGCAGTCAATCTTAGCATGATAAACAGAAATCCAATCCGTGCCCAAAATAACATCAAACTCTAGTAGAGGCAAAAAAATAAGGTTTGCAGGTAGATTCTTTCCGCACACAAGGATAAGAAGGTTCTTATAATTTCTTTTTGTCTCAACGTTTCCTCCAGGTGTTTTTACCATAAGTTCAAGATTCATATCTTGAGATGGAATTTCAAATTTACTAGAAAACTTCTCAGAAATTAAAGAATGTGTAGACCCTGAATCAAAAAACACATTGGCATAATCCGAACAAACAAACAGTGTACCTGATACTACTTCATTCGATGGCCCAACATCTGCTAAAGTATTTTCAAAGGATTTCACCACCCCTTTCTACTTGTAGTCTGGAAGCTTTTCCCCAGTTGAGTTCTTCGTTAGACACTCATTTGCATAATGACCCATTTCATTACACTTAAAACATCTTACCGCTGACTTTTCATTGCCTGCTTGATCATCTTCCTTACAGTTACGAGCAATATGACCAGACTTACCACAATGAAATCACTTTCCAGACTTGGATAAACATTCTACGGGATGCATTTTACCACACTTCTCATAAGATTGATATTTGGTTTTCATACCTCCTTGCTTCTTTGATGAATTCTTCCCCTTTTCCTGCCAACTGGACCTCTTATTCTGTTGTTTGTCAAAGAACACCTGATCATCGGCAAACTCCATTTCCACCTTCTCCGCACATCGAACAAGTTTTTCATAACTTTTGAACTCACGAGAAGCTAAAGCCCTTTGATACTTTGGCTTTAACCCTGAGTAAAAACGTTTGATTTTACTATCAAGATCTCGTATGAAGTTTGGAGCATACCTTGCCAGTCGAGTGAACTTTGCTTCATAAGCAGCCACTGAGTCATCCTCCTGCCTCAATTCTAGAAATTGTTTTTCCATCATAAGACGAACCACCTTAGGAAAATATTTCTCAAGAAACATAACTTTGAATTCGTCCCAGTGAAGATCATCAATCCCATCACTATCCCTGATATTTTTCACCATCGACCACCACTGATCAGCTTCTCCTTCAAAATGGTAAACAACAAGACTAACCTTTTGATGTTCTGAACACCCCATGACATCAAAAATCTTCTCCAGTGCTTTAATCCACCCTTCATCTAGCACGGGGTCAGATGATCCTCTGAATGATAGGGGATGTTGCCTCATGAAATGTTCCACCACTAACATGTTCCTTTGTGGTTGATCTGGCTGATCTCGTGCATGGATACCACCACCATTTATAGCCTGAGTCAACTGTTCCATCACTATAACAAACAGTTCAGTTCCGATTCTGACCATCTCAGGTTGCTGATTTGGAAGGTTGTCTTCCTACTGATGTCGTCCCAACATAGTTGCTTTGTTTCCTCTAAAGAAAATCATTCTGAACATAGAAATATATTAGGCGAAGGAACATGGTAATCTTTAAATGCTATATCATTTCAATCATACCATAAATTAATTTATAATTTAACAATTTTCTAACTCCTAAAGTTGTCTAAACCGACCTTTGATACCAACTATAAGGCCCCGATCTTAAACCTTAATTAATATTGAATTAATTAAATAATTCACATTGAGAATATTTTCAGGTTTAGAGTTTTAGAGAATTAGGACATAAGTATTACATCTCAAAAGATTACAAAGTAGAAACTTCTACTAAGTTTCCATAAAATAAAAACTCTTAAAAAGAAACATGTCTAGTTCCATGTTTTAGATAGCATGACTTTCCCTTGATCCCATCCTTGACCCCATTCCACATTAAATCCTATGAAAAACATTTCAAAAAAAACTTGGGGTGAGCATAAAAAGCTCAGTAAGGGATACACAATGAATGAAAACTGTTAGTTTTTCAAAACAACAAGTAAACCATATATACTTTATCAAAGTAATACTTTTCACATTTACAAAGTAGTAAAAACTCTTCACTGAATAAAAGATCATTACATACCATTTTGTAACCAAAAGATTACCATAAAACCCATATAAAGATCACATAACATATAAAGGTAACTTGGGACATAAACATACTTAAATGGAATAACCATACGGTCGACTTCCACAAATATCACTTAATGGAATAGCCACACGACCGACTTCCATACCCAATGCATCGGTGGTTATAACGTAACCACCTATCCTAGTATTCACGGCACCACCCGTCATATGGTTTATCATGTGACCACCCGTCAAATGTCCAAGTACAATTATAAAATCATAAGACATAAAACAAATATAATGGAAAGAAAACATTTCCACACTTTGATCACAATATACCACTTAAATATATTGACATAACAAATCAATTATAAAAAACCATTTTCAATACCAAAATACATAAAAGAGTATATGGTATTTATTTCATTTTAAAAGCATTACAGCTTATTGAGGAAGCCAAAGACCAAATAATACTCGCGGCGGCGGAAAAGGGGTCATTGTCACCGCGCACGTTAAAAGAAACATTCCTTTTTGTCGTTTAGTAAAACGCTTCGTAGATAAAGATTCCTTTTGTAAAAAAGTAAAATCCAAAGGGGTTTATACACCGTATAAAATAAAGTTGTGTATAAAACGAAATATGGTTCAATGAAAGGAGATTGAGACGAAGTCCCCTACCTCGGGTCCGACTTGACTCGATCGTTATTTAACGTCCTGAATAATAAACTTGAGTTAATTTCTACTTTCTTAAGAACCTTTTTCAATTTCATTATTAATTTTATATCACTTATTACCATGTTATAAATATTATTTAATCATTTAAGTTAATAATGTTTGTTTTGTCGATATTTGGTTCTTAAGTCGAAAGTGGACATCTTACAATTACAAGTTGTTCGTGTGGTCAAAGGTTCATTATATCCAGAATGATATTCATGATTTGGATATCATATATGTCATATATATCCAGAATATACATGTATTTATAATATTACATAATCATTTAGAGGTAATAAATGAAATTCACCGTTCATGGAGACGGTAAGCCGTACGTACGCATGAACGCTACTTTCATTTCTATGTCATATTAATGGAATTAAAAATAAATGAGAGGTATGTATATTTTAATTCCAGAATTATATTAATAATTTATATGTAACATACATCATATACATCCATTATATATATGTACTTATAATATTACATTACATTTGGGGATAAGAAATGAAATGCACCATTCATGGAGACGGTAAGCCGTACATACGCATGAACGCTACTTTCATTTCTATCTCATACTTTAATGGAAAGAAATAATAATGATATAAAGGTATATTATAATTCCAGTATAACATCATATATAATAACTTTAAATCCATCCTTTATACGTCCCATATATGGCATTAACGAATCAAATCACTTTGAGGGGGCGGTAGTCCGCACTTCCTAAAATGAAGATATCGCGTATACCCATAATGGAAGCCATAAAGGTATACCATAAATGAAAAATACAGAAGCTTAAGGAAAAAATAAACATATTATATATCATATATAAATATAGTGACATCTTAATGGAAACCTTTTAAGGTGTTAGAAGAATATTGAACAATCATCGTTTCGTGAGGCAGAAATTCGCCATCCACGGAAACAGTATGCTCTTTGACAATTAGATGAAGGTGTGTGTAAGTGTAGCTCGAATCCTTCACCTAAAAACATCCTAGTATATTAAAGATACTGGTGTTGTTACAAAATAAAGTAATAAAAAGAGGTTAGGGGGTTGGAGAATCAAAATAATACATAAGAACACAAGATAAAACACTACCTTTAAAACGGGTAACTCTTTTTGTTTTGAGCTCAAAGGCTTCCTTCGAAAGACTTCTGCCCCAAGTGAGGCTTCTAGGAGTAATAGAAGGATGTGGAGAGACAAAATGAGTAGAGATTTTCCGAAACAAAGGCTTGAGAGGTGTGGGTAAGGAGGTATAGGTGGGGGCCTTTTATAAGAGGAGAGGAGGGGCACTCTTGGAAAGATAAGAAAAGATACTTTATTATAAAATGCTTTTCAGATAAAAACGGTCCCACAATTATATATTTTTAGGATAAGGTTATAAGAGTTCTATATCCACCCATCCAATAGGATTTTGACATGTGTAGGTCTTAGATTTTACATTATCTTTTCATTTTATTTAAATCATTAAATAATGAGGTAATCACTGAATCATCATGGTGCCATAAATAATTTAATTTATTAAATGTCTAAAAATTATAAAAAAAAATATCATGATGTAGGAAATCTTTTTAGATTTCTAATGAATATTTATAGTCAAAATTATGGCTTGTATAACCCCATTTAAAAATTGTTTTAGTAAAAAATCTCATGTTTGTGACATTTCTATTTTAACATTAAATAAAAAGTTATTATTGTCATTTTCCTACCAAATTGGCTCCATGGGGTCCCCAAGTTGACCCATGGATTGTCTTGGTCGGTCATGACACATCCAATAATGGTATTACATGTGTCAAGGTCATTTCATATTATTAAAACATTATTTTTACCTTAAATTACACTAATTACCTCTAATCGCGATTAATAAACTTAAAAGTTACTATTCACCAAAAAATTATTTTAATCACATTGAACCACATTTTACTTCCTAATGACAACCATGTATGTCAGATTTTTTAAATTCAAAACAAAAAGGTGGTAAAATTTCATTTAAACGAAAAATCAGTTTTTTAAGTACCACTTAGTGGTTTCACTATTCATTAAAAATTGAAGTTTTTTTAGAAAAATCACAAAACTTTACCCTAAGCTATATTTGATATTCTGAATTCAAAAATGATTTCTATTTTAAAAAATTCAAAACATATAAGTTATAATGATTAATTTAATAATTAATTCCCGCTGTCAGAACAAATAGCATGTTTTTATGAAATAATATATATCAAAAGATTGACACTAGTTTAAGTCCAATTTCAAAGTGAAATTAATTCCAACGACCACTATTGGATTAAATGGTAAAAATAAATTCTAATTTCACTTTAAAACCAATTCAAAATATAATCTAATCATATAAATAAATTAGATTAAAAATCGGTTTTGAATTAAAATGCACATTTTTCACTATTCATTAAAAAATGAACTTTATCAGAAAAATACAAAAAAATCTACACAAAGTAAATTTTGATGTCCCGATTATAAATAAGAGCTTTATTTGGTCCAATAGAAAGTATAAGAGTGACCAAAACTATATTTAAATAAGGTTCGCCATGAAAAGGCGATAAGTCGACCTTTAGTGAATATTAGAGTATCTATGCCTAAAATTGAATTCTTTTCTTATTTTAAGCCTTTATCTTTTATTGGAAAAATGTAAAACCATTTAAAAAACATATATAATCATATTTTAGTTGTTTCTATTCATTCCCACCAATACAACGGCTACGTGTTAACTACCATTTAAAATAATATTATTTTATTACTAGTATGCAACGTAAGATTTCAAAGATACTCTTTGTTGCGTATCGGGTACGCTATCAAACATAGCAACCCCTTTAAAGTAAAATTAATATTTAATTCGAAAATATTTATAAATATGAAAATGTTTTATTCATTATTTACCTGGGATGTTACATCTACAATGTGTAACTCAGATGGACTACACAACATATTAAGACCTACTATTTGTTGTGTGTTTTTCTTGTCATGTGTTGGGGATGCATGCTTGGATTTTCAGTGTGGGTTTTGGAAGACTAAATAGCATTTATAGTCCAGCTACACAACATTTGATCTTATTGTCGTGTGCTCGAGCAACCCACTAAAATCTCTATGTGTTCTTAGGCTAGATACTACACGACGTGTGCAGACCATACAAATTGTGTATCTCTTTATGTCGTGTGTCTATTTTCTCACCAAGTCACTTGGTGTGCATTTCAAACACTGTAATTGATGAATTAAATGTTGTGTACACCCCATACATGTCATGTATATTATAAATTCTCTAGATTATTACTCTCTTGCGGTTTGATTGTGTATAATTACTACACGAATTTTGCGATTTACACCACTAAACCATGTAGACTACATGACATGTACACCATATAAATGTTTTGTAATCTAACAACCGAGTGCCAGGTTGGCCAGTTAGTAAGAAGCGTAAACCGTTTTTAACAACTTCGAGGCATGCTGTGTATCCCACAACATGGCCAGATGCAACGTACTTGGGTACATGTAATGTACTTCTAAGTATATGTTGTGTAACCCTATCCTTCCAACCAAAAATTTGGTTTCTCCCAAAGTCATCTGTAGTTGTTCTTGAACTATTATTAAAAATTAAAGAAAATGAAACATTGAACGAACATGATTAATATGTCGAATCATATTAATTTAAATCAAATTAAACGATGAATAACATGAAATTAAAATCTAAACACAATTTCACATAGATCAACAATCAAATAAATAATTATAAATTTAAACATCACATATCTGATACCACTTTATAGTTTTGGGCATAGAGGAAGCATGCAGTGATTGGAAATATATTAAAATTTCTTTTAAAATTTCTATACCCAAAACCAAGAGTGGGGAACTTGCACGTCAAATTTATAATTAATTTATTTATATAGAAAGAAAAAATTACTTTGTCTTAGGTTTATTTCTTCGATGTCGATCATCCGAAAAGACTCATACAGATTACCTTCATTTATTTGGTGAGGATACAAGGATATAATCCCTCTAGCAATGATCCACATGTGCTCCTTTGATCTCCAAGCAATTCCAAATGATCTTCGGGTCCAAGCATGGGGAATTGAATGTCACACATTGTTTATTATTGATCCTTCATTCTTTAGTCTTGAATAATTCTTTCTATATTTCTTGTTCTTGATAGGGAAAGAGATGGAAGATTCGAAAAATAATTCATTGTGTGAAACCTACAAAATAGTCACAACATGCTATTTATAAATATAGGTTTTAGGTTAGAATATTTTCTTATTTCAAGATGGACCTTAAAAAATATTAAAACCTTTAATAAAAACATTATTCCACATAATAATAATAATAATTATTATTATTATTTATAGTGTGCATGAACTTGCACTAATAATAAATATTATTTACTGTCTTGTAAATAATTATCATCATCGAACTCAGTTTTGGTCTATTCAAAATCCTCCGTATTTATTGAATACTTAAATAAATATTTGATTAAAATATTTTATTCATCAATAAATATATACAATTGATAAAACAAAAATGAAATTATTCCTCGGTCATGAGAATAATATTTATTCAATTATCACCAAAAACACTTAGTGTGTGACCCTCTAAGATTATTTCTCATTGGCATTAGTCGAGCTTGCCTAAAGTCTAATATTACTATCTAGAAATAGGTCAACACACCTAAGATAAAGAACTTAATGTCACAACAATGAAAACCACATATGAACACTCACTGTTGTAATATAATCCATTTGTTTCAATATCTCATCAAGAAGGTTGCATATCTATGTCACCAACCCATATGCTTGATACATTTTTTAACTATCTAAAATAAACCCGTTGTTACACAAAGACCTTGGAATTTAGGGAAATGGTTCTATTCTAATCAGAGGGTCGAGATATCAACTTCTATAAAGATGGAAGAGACAAATCCTTCTCGACTTATCCATTAATGACATGTCACTTGTGACACACCCAACATATACAACTTTTCCATGAACTATTTTCATCATAGTTTAAAAAATACATATAAGTACGTGAGTCCTAACATGAATTAATAATAATATTAATGTTTAAGGATGCTTGCAAATACTCCTACATAGGAATATTCGATGACACTGAAACATGTGAAATTCCTTTGGGTGAGTATGTTCTTATAATCTAATATCTTGGAGATTACCAAGTGAAAACTTCATAAGAGTAAACATCATTCGTTTATGAGTGATCACACCTAATAGTATATATACTATGTGTAAGAACCCAGATATTCTTTTCAGGTATGTTTTTCCTTTTTCTGGAGTTTTTGAGTAAAGAGGATTTTCTAGAAATTTTTGAAGTACATGCCATGTACTTTATGAGTACACATCATGTACTTAGTTGCCACAGAAGGTTGTGTGTTGGCCGTGTCATGTCCACACACACAGTCGTGTGGGGTGATGTGGAGGCTAGCTAAAGCGGAGTATGGAAAAGGAGAGTACATTCCATGTACTCCAAAAGTACACGCTGTGTATTTTGTTTTTTTCATTAAATGCACTGGGGTCACATCTGACAGACAAAACCGTCTTCTTCTAGGCTTTCTTCATCCAAGAGAACCAACACAACTGCAAATCTTCGACGAACCCCCGAGCCTCCATCCATCCTCCGAATTGAACTCCATCGGTTGCGTTGGAATCGCATAGATGAGTTATATCTTCTACTGCAACCTCATTTCATGATTCCTCTTCTTTTCCATGTTATCATAGGTTGAATGTTTTTCTTAGATCTACGAAGTTTTAAGAAGATTAATGCTTCTATGTTCAATTATATTGATCTCTTAACCCCGAGGTCGGTGGTTTGTGCCTTTATGTAGGAAGTATTTGAGTTATTTGTGCAATTTCACTCAATACCCATGAATAGGGTATTGCGTGTTTACCATTTTAGCCCTATTGTTTCTCTGCTATGATGGTATGCCTGAGTAGATGATAATTGATTATGAATAGAGTGAATTGTTGTGCGTTGGATGTATTTACCATGCATGGTTTCCTGTAGGCTGTTGTTTACTATCCATGCCTAGTATTATAGGATGGTGTGCCTGTTCCTCTGTTATGCTGTTGTACGGTAGAATGCTAACCATGTAGTTATTGAGGATTACATGGGCCGTTAAGTTATGATACACTTTCTTGAATTACACAGGGTCGTGAGAACCTGATGTATAGACCATAGGGAGAATTGATGCTGAGGGCTTCTCAAGAGTGTCCTTATAATTATACGATGTGAGACCATAAGGGGAATTGACGTTGAGTGCTTCCCTAGAGTGTATGTAGTTCCTCGATGCGGGCCACAGGGGGAATTAACATTGAGTGCTTCCCCAGAGAACCTTTAGTATGATATGAGACTATAGGGGGGAATTTATGGTGAGTGATTCCTCAGAGAGTCTATACTTTAGCTGAACCAGAGGGGTGAGACTTTGTGTGATGCCCATAGGGTGCTTGTTCTTGATAGGCAGGACCAGATGGGATAGGCTGTGGGTACTTCCCAGAGGGTTACCTATTGTGTTATTTGTTTTGACGTTGCATGCTGTGTGGTGTTTTGAATGCTTAAACTATGGATTGTTTACTCCTTAGTACTTCCTTGTTTATTGATTTCTGTACTTTTACCTGCTATATACTCACTGACTGTTAGGCACAGATCTCCGGGTAGTTGCCTACTAGGATTTAGTCTCACACCCTGTTTGGGCCATGATTTTGGGCCCAAACAGATTATATTGTTCTAGGTATAGACATGGTCAAGCACCCTTCGACTTCAAGTACTTGATTGCATTGGAGCAGGAGAGCATGGGACCAAGCCGAGGCTTGCGATGCTGAGGAGTTTCTCATCTGTTTTTCTTTTGTACTTTGGTTTAGTACTGTATTCAGCATTTTGACTTGTTTGGATGCTTTCCTAGACATATATGTATCATGCATCATTTAAATATATTTATGCTCTAGTTGTTTCTTTATCAGCCTTCCATTGTTTACTGTTGTTGGATATTTACTACTTTCTCTATTGTGTGTTGTTTACTTCTGTTGTGTACTCTACCAATGAGGTCATAGTTTCCCCACTATCACACCCAAGGACCACGATGTTAGTCAGAAGCCTATGGCATTCAGGGAAATGTGCTTGAGGCTATGTGACCAACCGGGTACGGGGCGCCTCTGGGTGGCTTCCAGAACCGGGACGTTACAAAGTGGTATCAGAGGTGTTCTTTTATCTTCATTTACTGTTTGGAGCCTATATCCAGGGATATGAAGGAATAGGTAATTGGTAATAAGCTGTGTCTAGGAGAAGCTAACCCATGTACAGGGAAAAGCCAACCTTCCTCATTATTGCAATTTTTCTGGTTTTGGAATTTTACGTTTGATTTGATTTTTACCGTTGGGTGATTCACATGTTTTGTGTTATTACCGTTGATGTTATTGAGGTTCTATTTCTATCACAACCTGATGAGATGAGGGTGTTCCATCTCATGCATCATATAATCACTTGTTAGAAATCACATTCCATGCATTCTTGCCATGCCATCTAGGATGCATTAATGATTGCATATTGTTGTGATAGATGTTGTGTAAAATATGAATGTTGTTGTGATAAATGCCTTGACAGAAATACCTGCTGTTTGATAGGGAATTTTGTGTAAGGTTTTGTTTGAATAAATTCCAAACTTTGGTTCTTGATGTGTTATGGGCCCTCATGGACCAGAATTTGGCAGATCATTTCACTGTTTTCTTGTTTATAACTTGTATAGGATGCCAAACTTTGATTCTCGGGGAGCATGAGCCCTCACGGAACTAAATTTAGTACTTTCAATTCTTGTTTCAGTGTTTTCTAGGTTCCAGAGTAGTTTTTGAGGCTTACTATCCAGAAAAACCTAGAATACATGTCGTGTAATGTTAAGTACACACCATGAGTTCTTCTGTTCAGGAAGAAATAGTTTTTCTTCAGTACACGCTGTGTACTTTATGTACATGCCGTATAGTCTCTAACCGTGTCGTAGGTCGTGTGGGAAGATACATGGGATGGGAAAAGTCTAGTGGAAACATGCACTGTCTGCATTGAACACGCCGTGTAGTATAATCCTAGGAACCCAATTGTGTAGCTAACAACATAGGTTGGTGGAGTCTCTTCTTATACACACTGTGTCCCCCTTGAACATGTCATGTAGTCTGACCCAGGTACCCGGTCGTGTCACAAACAACATGGGTCAGTGTTATCTTTTCACATACATGTTGTGTCTATTAAGAAAATGCCGTGTAGTTGGAGCCCTGTGTCTGACCGTGTCACTAACAACACGGTCCAGGTGAAGCTTGTCCAGTACACACCGTGTCTACCTTGAACAAGCCGTGTAGTCTTGTCTTAGGAGAGATGTGTGGCTTAACCATGTACAAGAACTCAGGCAGAGAAAGAGGATTCAAGTACATGTCATGTGTTAAGAATACACGCCATGTGTTAAGAATACACGCCGTGTGTCTGGGGTGTTAAATGACCAGTTTAGGCAGGAGTACACGACCATGTGAATGACTCCAGGGAACACGCCGTGTAGAAAATGTATATGCCGTGTAGTCATGTTTTGTAAACTTGAATGTTTCTTTCTCTTCTTCTCTTCTTAAGTTCCTTGTTTCCATTGGGGACAAGAACATCTAGTTCACATCAGTGCAAGGAGTGCCCTCTTGAGGTTGGTGGGTGTCACTTCCTTTGGAATCTTTATGTTCTAGAGATGATAGGCTATGATGTCATTCTCAGAATGGACTGGCTAGTTCCCTTCTAGGCAGTCGTCGACTGTTATCACCATAGGGTGAGTTTCATATCACAAGAGGGTGTATATTTTCTTCATAAGGGCGAGTGGGATGTCCAGGCAAGCAGAGTGGGTCCAGAGCATCATGGGTTTGGAGCATTTACAGCCCAGATTTATAGTCCTTATCTAGATGACCAGGGGACTTCATAGTTAGACTTTCCTCCAATGGTGGATTGTTTCAGAGATGTCTTTATAGAGGACTTCTCAGGTTTTCCTCTGGAGCGTGAGGTAGACTTTTCTATTGAGATTGTTCTAGGTGCGACACTGGTGTCCGTTCCTCCTTATAGGATGGATATATCAGAGTTGCAGGAGCTCAAGAAACCATTGTAGGAGTTGCAGACCAAGGGTTTCATTCGACCCAGTACTTCTCCTTGAGGTTCACATATCCTATTTGCGAAGAAGGTGGATGGTACCCTTAGGCTTTGTGTGGATTATCATAAGCTAAACCATTTGACGTTCAAGAACTGATATCCCTTTCCTAGGATTGATGATATCTTTGATCATATTCGATGGGCCCGGGTGTTCTCGAAGATTGTCTTGAGGTCCGGTTATCATCAGTTGCGCGTTAGACCATATGATATACCTCTCACCACCTTCCGAATTAGGTATTATCTATACGAGTATATGGTTATGCCATTATATCTCATGAACGCGCCTGCAGTTTTCATGGCATTGATGAACAGAGTGTTCCATCCATACTTAGATTCCTTCGTGGTTGTTTTCATGGATGATATCTTGGTGTACTCTCACACTCGACACTATAATGCTACCCATCTTGAGATCGTTTTGAGTATATTAAGGGAGCATCATTTATATGCTAAACTCTCAAAGTACCACTTTTGGATGGATCAAATTAACTTCTTAGGTCATGTTATCTTAGAGGCAGGAGTATCTGTAGACCTATAGAAAGTGAGAGTTGTAGTTTCATGGGAGAAGCCGAAGAAAATCTTTGAGGTGATGAGTTTTCTAGGGATGGTTGGATACTATAGACGTTTTATATAGTACTTTTCATGCCTAGAAGCACCGTTGATAGGTCTGAATAAGAAGGGGGTGAAGTTCTTATGGTCAGATTCTTGTGAGTCATCCTTTCAGGAGCTGAAAGGGAGGTTGAATTCAGCACCTATACTAGTATTTCTAGATCCAGTCAATAGTTATACTATTTTATATAATGCATCAGGTATCATTCTAGGAGATGTACTTATGCAGGGATATGGAGTCGTTGCATACGGGTCTCGGCAGTTGAGGCCACATGAGAAGAATTACCCGACACACGACCTGGAGTTGGAAGATGTTGTTCATGCCCTATGCTATTGGAGACATTATCTTTTGGGAGAGAACTTTTTGGTCTTCATCGACCACAATAGTATCAAGTACATCTTCACTCAGCGTGATATGAATTTGAGATAGAGAATGTGGGCTGAGTACCTTCAGTATTTTGGCTTTGAGCTTGACTACACGCTGAGGAAAGACAACGCAGTGGATGATGTGTTGAGTAAGAGGACTCAGATACAAAAAGTTTGGGAGGCTAACAGTGAGTGGAAGCTTATGGATCTATTCTTTGAGATGTATTTGGAGGTGCATGATAGACAGAGGCATACTTTTCTATCTTATGTAGCTGTTACCTCTACCCTTATTGATCGAGTACGAATGAGGCGGCCATCAGATTCTAAAGGCCAAGTCTTATGGGAAAGCGTGTAAGGAGAGGATCCTATTCCTGGGTGGACCATAGGCGAGATGAGATCTTGCGTTTCCAGGGATGTGTATGGGTGCCAAAAGATATACGCAATGAGTTGATGTGGGACTTCCATTCCTCAGTTTTGGCAGTTCATCATGGTGTCACCATCGTGATCTACACCATTAGTATTGGTGGCCAGGTATGAAGAGGGATGTTTCTAGTTTCTTCATGCGGTGTTCCACTTGTCATAAGGTGAAGGTGGAGCATCAGCGACCAGCATGGCTTTTACAACAGTTACCCATTCTTGAGTGGAAGTGGAATGATGTCATGATGGACTTCGTGACTGGTTTACCGAGGTATCCTAGAGGGAATGACATAGTTTGGGTTTCCATTGACAGACTCATGAAGGTTTCTCACTTCTTTCTGATCATGGAGACCTTCAGTGTTGATGAGTTGGGACGGTTGTGCATCCGGGATATTTTACATCTTCATGGAGTTCCACACTCCATTGTTTTAGACAGGGATGACCATTTTACTTCTCAGGTATGGCAGGGGATTCAAAAGGCTTTGGGAACACATGTACTTTTGAGTATAACTTACCATCCCCAGACAGATGGCCGGTCCGAGCATATGATTCAGGTGCTTGAGGACATGCTTCGAGCATGCATCCTGGATTTTGGAGGTTCTTGGGAGAAGCATTTACCACTTGTAGAGTTTTCCTACAACAACAATTTTTAATAAACTATTCAGATGTCACCTTATGAGGATTTGTACAGTAGTCCATGCCGATCACCTTTATGTTGGATGGAGGCAAGAGAGGTAGCTTTGCTAGGACCTTGTCTTGTTCAAGAAACCATAGAGCAGATAAAGTTGATTCAAATAGGATAGCTATTGCATAGTCTCGAGAGATGTCTTATGCTAATCAGTGGAGACAACCTCTGGAGTTCAAGGTCGGGGATCAGGTTTTTCTACATGTCACACAGAGGTTGGGACACAAGAGGATTAGGAGACAGGGTAATCTTTCGCCGAGGTACGTCAATCCGTTTGAGGTGTTGGAGAGAGTTGGGTCGGTTTCCTATTGGTTGGCTATCGGTTTCAGTTAACTCAGAGGTACCGAGCTATGCATGATTTTTTTCAAGTCTCTCATCTATGACGTTACATTTTAGACCCATCTCATGTCTTTCAATCCGAGGAGGTTGAGCTAGATGTGGATGTGTCATTTGAGGAGCATCCTGTCCAGATTGTGGACTGCAATATAAAGGTTCTCTGTGGCCAGTCTATACCCTTGGTACAAGTGTTGTGGCAGCATTGGCGGGTGCAGGATGAGACTTGGGAGAGGGAAACCGATGTACGAGCATAGTGGCTGGAACTGTTTGGGGTTTCTTCTTTTATGCCATGCTAGGGAAATTTGAGGACAAATTTCTTTAAGGGGGAAGTTTTTAAAAAACCGAATCTTATTTTCAAGTATGTTTTTCCTTTTTCTAGAGTTTTTGAGAAAAGAAGAGTTTTTTGAAAATTTTAAAGTACACGCCGTGTACTTTATGAGTACATGCTGTGTACTTCGTTTCCACAGAAGGCCGTGTGTCGGCCATGTCATGGCTGCACACACGGTAGTGTGGGGTGATGTGGAGGCCAGCTTAAGCGGAGTAAGAAAATGGAATGTACATGCCGTGTACTCCAAAATTACATGCCATGTATTTTGTTTTTTTTTCATTAAATGCACCGGGGTCGCATCAGACGGACAGAACCATCTTCTTCTAGGCTTTTTTCATCAAAGAGAACCTGCACGACCACAAATCTTTGACGAACCCCCGATCCTCTGTCCATCCTCCGAATCTAACTCTGTAGGTTGCGTTGGAATCGCATCAGTGAGTTCTCTCTTCTACTGGAACCTCGTTACATGATTTCTCTTATTTTTGATGTTATTGTAGGTTGAATGTTTTTGAAGTTTCATTAGATCTATGACGTTATAAGGAGATTCAAGCTTCTAGGTTCAAGTATATTGATATCCTAATCTCGAGGTAGGTGTTTTGTGCCTTTATGTAGGAATTCTTTGAGTTATTTGTGCAATTTCTCCCAATACCCATGAATGGGGTATTGCGTGTTTACCGTTTTAGCCCTATTTCTTCTCTTCTATGCTGGTATTCTTGAGTAGATGATAATTGATTGTGAATAGGGTGAATTGTTGTACTTTGGATGTATTTCCCATGCATGTTTTTTCTATTTTGACCTTTGGGTCTTGTTTTCCTATAGGCTGTTGTTTATAATCCATGACTAGTGTTATAGGATGGTGTGCATGTTTTTTTTATTGTGTTGTTGTGCTGTAGAATGCAAGCCAAGTAGTTCTTCAGGTTTACTTGGCCCGTTATGCGCTACTATAGTTGCTTGAATTACACAGGTCCGTGAGAACCTGGTGTATAGACCATAGGGAGAATTGATTTTGAGGGCTTCTGTAAAGACCCGTAAAATTCAAGGAAATTTTTTTCTTAATTTTCTTTGGGATTTTACAAGAACGCAGTTTCTGACGGCACTTGATTCCGAGGCCCGGTGCGCCCGGAATTTCTATCTGAAGTCTAGCTCGGGTATGTTCAGTGAACGAACGAGCAAGAATTTCTAACTCTTGAAATGGTGCTCGGAATCAAATTCCGAGGGCACCGATGGAATCGTAGCGCCGATATTTTCTTAGGAACACCTTCTTCGGAGTTGCGTTTACATGAGAAAAGTTGCTAATTTTTTTGTGGAAGGTAAAAATAAAATTAAGCATCAATTTTATTTTACTCTAAGTGGTTTAAATCTTTGGGTGGAAGTTGGGGGAAACCACCCAACTTCCATTTGGAGGTTATGAGGGTGGTGGGGCCCACACGAACCCTACCCCTTCACCTTCCCTAACCTTCCATAACCCTTATTTTATTTTGACAACTTGAGTTAATTAATTGTGTGGATTAAATTCAACTTTTGAATTTCAAACTTAAGTTGTGTTAATAAAATAAGTGAGGTACTTATTTTATTTTGGGTTGGAGGCTTGTTGCTTGAGATCTTTGGGAGAAAAGCTAAGGGAGACTTGAAGATCTTCATCTTCTTCGTCGAAGAACGTGAAAAACGTGAAGAACACCGGATTCCTCGGAGGTCGACGTCTCCTTCCGCGATGTCTCCTTCCGCGGCGTCTCCCTCCATGATGGTTATCTCCGCGACGAATCCTCACCCAACTTGTTCGACGAGGTAGGGGTTTATGTGTTTTTATTTCGTGATTACTTCCATTGTTTTCTTCGTCATCTATCCTCGTTCTTTAGAACCACTTGATATCATTTAACGGGAGGGGACCAGACCGCACAAACACGGCTGAACCTCCTCCCTTTTTATTATTTGTGGTTGCGGTTCGAAGGGAAGTGACGCGGTGCCGTCGCACCGCGCGGGGACGAGTGAAAAAGATGCACGGCACCGTCGCGCCGTGAATTTGAAAGATGAACCAAGCCACGACGCCGCGCCAGAAAAACCCGAAGACACCACGGCCGGAGCAGGGCCGCGGCGGAGGTGCGCAGCGCCGTCGCGCCGCGCAGGATGAACCAAGGCCGTGGCCGGTTCCGGTCCGCCGGCGTCGGAGCAAGGGGGACCGACCTTGCCGGTCCCGTGGCGGCAACAGCCGGCCAACCAGGGCGGGCCGGCCGGAGAGGGGAGAAGCTGGGGGTTACAAACCCCCGGCGGCCAGCTCAAGCGGCCCCCCCATTATGGGGGTCGCGGTTACAAAAGACAGGGGCAGGCGCCCCCCCCCCCCCCTCAAATGGCTCGACCGTTTGGCCGAGATCCTAGCCAGCGCGCCCAGTGCGCCGCGCCCAGGCCGGGCCGGCTGCCTTGCCGGTCCGCCAGGCCGGGCCGCACCCAGGCCGGGTCGGGCTGCGTCGGCCGGGCCGGGCCGCTCCTGCCGGGCCAAGCCGTGCCCATGCGGGCCGGACCCGGGCCCGGTTCGGGTCGACCCGGTTCGGGCCGACCCTGGGGGTATCGGGACGGGTCGGACCGGGCCCGAACCCCTCAATACCGAACCTCTTCCGGTCGGTCGCCTATAACATGAGCAATGGGCCTCCGATTGATGTGTCGTCGACTTTGTTGGATTCCTCTTAGTGAGAAGGATATTTTGGATTACTCCACCCGAGGTTTGGACACAGGTGGAGTACTATCGGGTTGGTTTTGACTTAAAAACCAACTGGGCCCCTGGGACGAAAAAGCCAATAACTTCCTGACCGGGCGTCCGATTGACGCGCCGTCTGTGACGCTGAGTTCCTGTTGACGATACATAACTTTTGGATACATCAACTCCGGACTTTGTGTCAGTTGATGTATCAGCCTCTCGACTCATGGAGCGGACCCTACCGAACGAGCTTGCTGTGTGCGGGAACCCTAGATCTGGCTGCGTTTGCGACTGTGACGACGACGATGACTGTACAAAGATCCTCAGTGGATTCGACGGCGATGGCTACAACACTCAGCAATCCTACGAGGATCAGTGCTACCGATCCTGTGTGGGTCCGATCCTGTGTGGGTCAGCGCTCAGCGGTTCTGTGTGAGCCAGTGCCTACAGATCCTGTGTGGGTCTGATCTTGTGTTGGTATTTGCGGGGGTTAGTTACCTATTGATCCTGTGTGGGTCTTTGCGGGGGTTAGTTACCTATCGATCCTGTGTGGGTATTTGCGGGGGTTAGTTACCTATCGATCATTTGTGGGTCATTGCGCGGGTTAGTACCTATCGATCCTTTGTGGGTCCGACGGCTTAGATGAATCAGTGGCTACATCTGATCATCTCTATCGTCATACGAAGAAGTATACCTGTGTGAGCTGAATCATGTTTTTCTTTCCTTTGTGGATTGTGTTTTTCTATCCTTTTTGGATTACGTTTTTCTTTCCTGTGTGGATTGGGTTGTGTTTTCCCGTATGGACTGGGTTGTACTTGGGCTCGGAGGTTGGAGCGTGCTGGAATTGATGACTTAGGTATATGTATGGGAATATACCTAAGCAGTGTCGGATGTTACATCGTGATTGCATCTTTCCTTTGTGGATTATCCTTTGTGGATTCTGGGAGACCTTCGGGGGTCTCGGGGTCCCTACTGAGTAGCTTATACTCACCCTGCACGGGCTATGCCTGCACTACGTTGTGTTGGTTGCAGACGACGGACAACGCTGATCGTGGTTGAGACTTGCGGAGCAGGATGATACCTGGAGGTGGACCACTAGGCGGGACGTACTCAGAGCGAACAGTTGGACCCGAGGAGCTGTGGAGGCTATCTGTACTCACCCTTCAGGTGGGACCTCCAGCGGGCGGCTTGATGTTGCGGCTTTACTTTCAGTTGTTGTTTTCCCTTTCGAGTTGTACTTTACATTCAGTTTTGGGTTTGTATTCTGGGCCATTTACTTTTCCGCACTTACTGTTGTAACCAGCTTTGTTTAGTGTTTACTTCTTCTGCTTGCTTGCTCTGTGGTGTTTGTTTACTTTACAAAGGCAATGCCTTCCCTTTTTAGTGGGATTTACGCCTTGGTGCTAGTCGCCAGCCCCTGGCCTATGGAAGGCGGGCTTGGGGTAGTCATGGCACGGGCCCCGAGGACGGGTCGTGACAAATTTCTATCAGAGGAATTCGGTTCTACCGCAGAACTCAGGACTCTGATCTTTTTCTATGTGAAGCAATAGTGTTAAGAGTATTGGGTGTGGTTATCAGTCCATGGAGTCCAGTGTTGGTGCGGCAGCCGACGTATCCGTACACCAGGACCCTGACTTCTGATTTCTGACTTAATGCACGAAAACATTGATTGCATGTGTGTTTCAAGTATTCTTTGTGATTAATTTATATCAGCTCACCAGGTATACTGTTTGACCATGGTGCACCTGTTTCTTTTCAGGATGGACCCACGACGGCAGCCAGCTAGGGTTCCGAGATTTGTGCGTGATGACAGCGCACCGAGCGACGAGGCATCGGTATAGGGCCCTTTGACAGCAGAGGCACTGACGATACCTCTACCCGCCGAGCCATCGATGCTACCAGCCCCAGCCGCTGACGATGCACGTCGCCTTAGTGCACTGCACGAGTTTCAGCGCCAGCGACCTCCCAAGTTCCACGGGGAGACGGACCCCCAGGCTGCCGAGGATTAGCTGGAGGCAGTTGTACAGGTTTTTAGGTTAGTGAGGACACCAGCAGACCTCATGGTGATCCTCGCAGCGAGCCTCCTACACGCGGCAGCAGAAAGATGGTGGAGTTTGATGCTCTAGGTGCACGAAGAGGCATCTCTCCTCTGGATAGACTTTGAGAGCCTCTTCCGCTTGGAGTTCATCCCAGCCAACATCCGTGCGATGAATATCTAGGAGATTCTTCACCTGCGACAGGGCAGCTTGACGGTTGCCCAGTACTGGGCAAGATTTACCGATCTCTCGTGCTTCTCGACAGACATGATACGGGACCCATTCTTCCAGGCCCAGACCTTTGAACATGGATTGAGGCATGAGATCAGGGCATCACTGATCTCCCTCATCATTCTGACTCAGGCAGGAGTACTAGAGCGAGCCCTTTTGATCAAGAGCTTCCTTGCTGAGCCTTCTTCAGCAGCAAGACCTACCACGGGGTGGCACGTAGCAGAGTCTTCTCCAGCAGGCAGTCGACGGATGACTCATGGGTCTAAGCAGACCAGACCCTCAGGCAGACAACCTCAGGACACTGGCTCAGCAGTGCGGGGAACTCAGCGCAGATCCAATCTTTCAAGAGGCAGACAGTGCTACGCATGCGGCGGGCAGGGCCACATGGCTCGTGACTGCCCGACCCGCCATGCCGAGGAGCAGCAGACGGTTGAGGGACCACCCAGGCAGAGGCAGAGGGTCGACCATGGCGGTCCGCAGGGAGCAGGCGGACGAGGCAGAGGAGATGGCCGAGCAACAGGTGGTGGACGACGCTTTGAGGCCCTACCACCACCACCACCAGGAGGTCCACCCCGACCACATGGAGCTGGCGGGCGGAGATAGGCACAACTCCAGGCAGCGGAGGCCTACGACCACGGCACGCCCGAGATGATTCGAGGTACTATCTGTGTCTATTCTACCCTTTCTGCAGTTCTTATAGACATAGGAGCGAGTCATTCTTTCATAGCCACTGCCCTTGTTCGGAGCTCGGAGATCCCGATAGAGCCGTTAGCTCGATCCTTACGGCTAGAGACTTCTACGGGAGCAGACTCGACGATTACGCACTGGTGCCGGCAGTGTGAGCTTACTCTAGGAGGCGAGAGCTTCGGGTGGGATCTTCTTGTAGCGGCTTTGAGGCCTTACGACGTCATCTTGGGCATGGATTGGTTATCTACAGTCCATGCACAGATTGACTGTATTAGGCGCAAGGTGCGATGTGTACGCACCAACATGAGCAGGTTCACCTTCACCGGTGAGAAGGGAGCCTTTGCAGCACAGGATGGACTCTCGCAGAGGAGAGGACAACCCATCACTCATCAGTTGGCTAGCCTCAACCTAGGAGTAGTTGACGTGCGGAATCCTGGTTTTCCTGCAGTGGTGGATCAGTATGCGGACGTCTTTCCCGACGATGTTCCAGGTCTACCTCCTAACAGAGAGGTAGACTTTTATATTGACCTGTACCCTGGGACAGCCCCGATATCGACTCCAGCGTATCGGATGACCCCCACTGAGCTTCGAGAGCTACGGTTATAGTTGGAGGACTTGCAGGGAAAGGGATTCATCTGACCCAATGTTTCACCCCAGTCTTCCCCGATTTTGTTCGCCAAGAAGGCAGACGGGAGCTTGCAACTTTGTGTCGACTATCGATGCCTGAACCAGGTGACAGTAATAAACAAGTATCTGCTACCGAGGATTGATGACCTCTTCGATCAGCTCAAGGGAGCACGGTGGTTCTCAAAGATAGACCTCAGGTCAGGCTATCATCAGCTCAGAGTTCGGGACGAGGACGTGCAGAAGACGGCCTTCAGGTGTCGGTATGGCCACAATGAGTTCTTGGTTATGCCATTCGGCGTAACCAATGCTCTAGCAGTGTTCATGGCCCTCATGAACAGGATCTTTCAGCCATACCTCGATTGATTTTTCGTGGTCTTCCTCAACAACATTTTGATTTACTCGACCACTGAGGAGGAGAACGCCTACCACTTGCGGGTTGTACTAGACACACTCCGAGAGCACCAGCTTTATGGTAATCTCTCGAAGTGTCAGTTCTGGATACGCGAGGTCCACTTCTTGGGGCACGTCATCCCTGAGGCGGGAGTTGTGGTGGATCCTGCAAAGATCGAGGCAGTGCAATCTTGGGAGTCACCCAGGAGTGTCACTGAGGTGCGAAGCTTCTTTGGTATAGCTGGATACTATCGGAGATTTGTGCCAGACTTCTCCAGAGTTGCGGAACCACTCTCAGCTTTGACGAAGAAGGGGAAACCCTTTGTGTGGTCAGACAGATGTCAGCAGAGCTTCCAAGAGCTGAGACAGAATTTGACCAGCGCACCTATCTTGAGGTTGCCAGAGGAGGGAGTAGGGTACGTAGTCTACTACGATGCATCAGGGACCGGACTCGGATGTGTCTTGATGTAGGAGCGGGCAATGATCGCCTATGGATCATGTCAGTTGAGGTCGCATGAGCAGAACTACGCTACCCATGACCTGGAGTTAGCGGCAGTGGTCTTCACTATGAAGATGTGGTGATACTATTTGATGGGCGAGCGCTTTACAGTTTATTCTGACCATCAGAGTCTCAGGTACATCTTCTCTCAGAATGACCTGAATCTGAGATAGCGACAATGGCTTGAGTTCCTCCAGGACTATGACTTTGAGATAATATATAATCCTGGGAAGGGGAACGTGGTAGTCGATGCTCTCAGCAGGAGGGCGAGCATTCAGCTACTTGTGGATAGAGATGGGGTAGCTTTCCTTCAGTCACTCACACTCACTCCTCCACTACTACAACGGGTCAGAGAGGCACAGCGTGTGGACGCTGACTGTGAGATGTGACGTGCACAGATATACTCAGGACATGCACCTGATGGTTTCTCCTTAGGAGGAGAGCACGATGTCCTTTTCAGAGGACGTACCATGGTATCAGTTGCTTTACGGGAGGAGTTGCTGAGAGAGTTTCACACTTCTCCATTGGCGGTACATCCTGGAGTGGCGAAGATGTACCAGGATCTCAGACGACAGCACTGGTGGCCAGGCATGAAGAAGGCTGTGGCGGAGTTCGTTTCTCGATGCCTCACCTGCCAGCAGGTGAAGGCAGAGCATCAGGTACCAGCAGGCTTGATACAGCCCTTGGAGGTCCCAGAGTGGAAGTGGGAAGACATATCTATGGACTTCATGACTAGACTTCCATGCACTTCTAGAGGTCACGACTCCATTTGGGTGATTGTCGACCGACTCACCAAGTCGGCTCACTTATTACCCATCAAAGAGCAGGGCTCAGTGGAGAGCTTGGGATGTCTCTACGTTCAGGATATTGTGCGGCTCCCTGGTGTGCCATCATCTATTGTCTCTGATCGAGATGCTTGCTTTACTTCCCGGCTTTGGAAGGGGTTGCAGGAGGAATTCGGGATGCAGCTACGTTTGAGCACCGCCTTTCACCCTCAGACGGATGGTCAGAAAGAGAGGACCATTCTAACTCTCGAGGACATGCTCTGCACATGTTTCCTCGAATTTGGTCGCAGCTGGGAGGACCACCTACCCTTGGTGGAGTTCGCGTACAACAACAGCTACCACTCCACCATTGGGATGGCACTATACGAGGCATTGTACGTCCGACCTTGCAGATCACCGCTATGCTGGACAAACCCTGGGGAGTCAGCACTTGTGGGACTGGATATGGTCCAGGCCACGACAGAGAAGGTCCAAGTCATCCAGGAGCGGATGAGGACAGGTCAGAGCCGGCAGAAGTCTTATGCTGATAGGAGGCGGAGGCCACTGGAGTTCGAGGATGGCGACCACTTCTTCTTGCAGGTCTCACCTCGACGTGGATTACGGAGATTTGGATGAGGTGGAAAGTTTTCTCCACGCTTCATCGGACCATTCCATGTCCTCAGCAAGATTGGTGAGGTGGCTTATCGCCTGGCTCTACCACCTCAGTTGCACCAGGTGCATGATGTCTTCCACGTATCTCAGCTAAGGAGATACGTGCACGACCCGACGCATATCATTGACCATGGATAGCTAGACATTGATG